>CM031238.1:227925697-228432712 GCA_018340775.1 Taxus wallichiana var. yunnanensis | reverse complement strand
TTCATCTACATTATAGTTTACATTGATGTTGTCTATGCATATGCGTAGGAATAGTGTAGGGGAACTTGTTCTCTTTTTACTATGTGTCCTAATTTACAAAATTGGGCCTATATCTTTGTATGCGATAGTGTGGTCCATGGGATTTTGGAAGGTATCGAAGAAGGCTAATTTCTTCATAGGCATTTCTTATTTTCCTCTTACATTTAAAGGAAATATATCATATTTTTGAATGAATCTGATGTACGATCTTCTTATTTCATGAGGTACTTTAGTACGTCACTCTTATCTCTCCTTTGTTTCTATATTGGGTTGCATGCACCTAAAACAATGAGTTCTCCTTGACACTTAATTGAGGACTGATCACCCCAATCCTTTAACAAGTTCAACAATGCAAATCTTCAAACAAAACAAATCACAAGAGGTTCTCCCTCCCTGAAAATAAACATGTGTATTCCCCCTTGCTTACATCTTTTCATTTCACTTTTATGCGAAAAAATATCTTTACCGTGTTACACTTTACATTTGAGTTAAAGTTCAATTCTTTACCATGGACATTGACTACACTTTATGTTACAGGTTTCATCATGGAGCATGCTAACACCAACACAACATGAGACTTTATAAAATAAACTTTGAGAAAATTCATAGTGTATCTACACACTCTAGGGTATCTTTTCCTGTAGACATGTAATTTTCTTTCCACACTTAAACGGGGGAAATGTAGACACCCAAATTCGGAAATTTACTCTTTGACAATATTGATTTTAACAATGCAATTTTTCTAAGGTAAATACAACCTTTCTATTCCCACTTAGTACATCGTGAAATATTTTATCTAGCATTTTTATCCTTACACATTAATATTTGAACACATTATAAAAGTACAACACATAACATCCATATACTAAGTAAACCTAACAAGATACAAACTTCATTTAACATGTTTTTCATCCCTAGTCAAGAACCAGTATAGTTTGGTCGAGGAGTTTTATCAGTCTTATGACCTATCCATATGATTTTTCACTAGCATATCCTCCATCTTTTCTTTCAATTCCAAATTTTATGATGGGTCCTTTACTTCCTTTGAATAGGCCTTTCTTTGATAATTCACCTTGAAAACCTGATATAAGTCAGATAATACTACTTCATTTATTTCCCTGGAAATCGTATGACACTACATCGATACACCCACTTCTAACACTTTAAAAGGACACCCAGACTCCATAAATATGGCAAAGGCACATCCACAGTCATTAGGGAGGCAATCTCTACAAGTATAAAGCTTCTTACTAGGTTAAGGCATCAATCTCTCTCATCCACAAGCACTCAAACATCCCTTCTCCAAGTATTTTAGCAAAGATTCAAACTCAACTCAAGCATTGTCAAAGAAGTTTTCAAATCTAGTTGCATTCATTCAAATATCACATGTTAGGTGGAGAATGATGTGTGATTTGAGGTCTCTTCAAATTAGTGCCAACATTGACGATGCTGAAGAGTGTACTGTGTCACCCAACTAATGTGTATTTTGTACAGGCTTTCCCATACGAGGTTAGGGTTTGAGATCTTGTTCAAAATGTTCAAAGGCCCATGACATGATTTGAATAATAAGTTTTGAGGCTTGTGAGATATTTCAGTAGGTGACAATCATAGAAAATTACAGGACCAATAATCGATAAGGTTTAATACCATATAGTAGTGTATAAGATCATGACAAATGGTCCTATGGAAGAGTTAAATCCTGTTGTCCTGAAGTTAGTTTCAGGTCACATTTCTAAAAAAAAAATATCAGATTTAAATCTTCTTGTTTCGATAATGTACCTACTCCCGAACTTCTCATATCTATTTTTCCAATAGCTAAGTGCACTCATCCTCTTGTGTTTTCAAGTTCATATCTTTACATACATTAGTTTCATTTTAATATGTTCTTTTGATATTACATAATTAATTATGGAAGTTAATTAATCGAGAATAACCCCATGTAGCTCCCTTACACCTTTTAGCATACTTAATTGAGTAATTCTTAGGTTCCACATAATCTAATAAGGATGTAAACACTTTTGCTATCTTGTTTATGGTTTTTTTATGTAATACTCTATAGCGACCATTGTTAAGAAAATGGTCTCTTATATTATCAAGGTAGGTATTTATTTCTACCATCATTCTTGTGTTCCCATTACAGGAGTTTCAAATTATGATGTCTTTCTTATCATTAAGTTTCTTAAGAAAAATATTCTCATCTTTCTTTAGATTACTCTTAGGGGATTCACTTTCTGAGGGTCACCTTGGAGATCATTATACACGAAAAGGATTATACACTTTCTCAATCTCTCGAGATGCCCAAGAGAAATTCTTAGTTTGAAGCAATCTCGAAGCAAAGTTACATGTTTTTTTAGTGTCTTGCGAAAGGATCATACGTAAGTTGCATATTGATTTATCTAAATGCATTACACATATAGGATGCGATTTGAATTACAAAAACTTCAATCTTATCAAGAGAACTATATGGGCCCCTATGCTTGGTATATAGTCAAACACTTTCATATAACAAGGTATGAGAGGATGGTACAAACATAGTTTAGGGATCCTCTGCTTTTGTTTTTTCAAGTGGATTCGGGGTCTAATCAAAATAGAATTCAATTGATACTATTTCACATTATTAAAATATTTTAGATTCATATTCTAGTAAACTAGAGGTAGAAAAATGCATACTAGAAAAATCAAACACAATAAAACAATGGAGAACATGTTTGTTACAAGAACCATACCCTCCCTATCGTTCCTATCCCAAACAAAGTTTTAGGCAAAAAAATTTATAGGATCTATTAATGACACCACTCTAATATGGTTTCAGATCTCTATATATTTTTGTAATCATCTTTCGAGATAGAATCGGGTTGGATTGTTCATTTACTCATGGTTTAGTATCTTTGGCTCCATTTTATTTCTCTACTACCCTAATGGCTATAATTCATATTCAAATTAATGTTCTTCATTGTTTATTTTCTTAGTCTACTCACACACAAGTTACAAGTGTTTTAGGTCAATAGGTGTGTAAGTGCACCAAGTTAGGGGGCCAAAAAGTGGACAAAAACCTGAAAATGGACAAAGCTTGAACGTGTTATGTTTTTTAGGTTGGTGTAATCATGAACCTATAATGTGTACACATTATAACAGCATTGCAGCGTTTCTAGTGCTAAGAAACGTGTATGCGTTTTGGGGAATATGAAGTTTAGGAGGCCATGAAGAACCCATATTTACTAAAATAAATGTTAACTATAATAAATAATAAAAGTATAAAGAAATAATAAAAGAAAAGTATAAAGAAATAATAAAATAAATCTTATACTTTAAATTTATTTTAGTAAATATAAGTTAGGGTCACTTTGCACCTGATGGAAGTGGTCCCATAGCTCTGATAGTTATAATCTAGAAGATAGTTTTTCAAAATCTAATCTAGTCAGTACTTACTCATTTTCATAATTTCAATAATGACCTAAAACTTTCAGACCATATATATTGTAAGTCGTTACGTGTTTTGAGAAAACATATAGTCGTTTTTGTAGTTTTTGACCTTCTAGATTGGATTTTGGCCTACCACTACTTGAATTTATACTAATTTATAAATTTAGTCTATAATTCACTTTAGTGACCACGAATCATCTCTATGATGTTTATGCTACTTCTTACTAAATGAGATTCTCACTTTGTAGATAGAGGAGTTGCTCCCTAAATGGGATTCATGTCCTATAGCAAAAATGAGGTGATTGTAATGTGCCTCCTCCTTAGGGCCTAGGGCTCATGGTTAAGGTTTAAGATTTAGGGTTTAGGGTTTAGGGTTTAGTGTTTAGGGTTTATGTTTTTGGGCTCAGGAGTTCGGGGTTTAGGGTTTAGGGCTCATGATTCGAGGTTTAGGGTGTAGTGTTTAGGGCTCAAGTCTCGGGGTTTAGGGCTCAAGTCTCGGGGTTTAGGGTTTAGGGTGAGTATGATGGTTTAGGGTTCGATGTTTAGGGTTTGGGCTTGACTTACGGCTTATGGCTTACGACTTACGGCTCACTGGCTTATGGCTTATGGCTCAAGGTTTAAGGTTTAGGGTTTAGGGCTCGGGGTTTAGGTTTTAGGGTTTATGCTTAAGGTTTAGGTTTTAGGGTTTATGGTTTAGGGTTTAGGTTTAGGGCTCATGGTTTAGGGTTTAGAGTTTATGGTTTATGTTTGGGGTTGAGGTTTAGGGATCGGGGTTTAGGGCTCATGATTTAAGGGTTAGGGTTTAGGGTTTAGGGATTAGGGTTTAAGGTTTAAGGGTCGGGTTCGGGTTTTATGGCACATCGTTTAGGGTTTGGAATTCTTATCCATCTATAAATATTGGAAATATCATTTCTAAATAAGTTTTTCATATAGCTAAAGTTATTGTTGGCATAGTTGGTAGAAATGAAGATGATGCTTTCTTACATGTTATTCACATCAATAGTAAATTGGTATGTTTATCCTCTTAGGCATAATGAATATACATATTATTCAATCTTAAACCCATAGTCAGACCCCACCTTATACTCAATTATAGTCGGGCATTATATATTAATAATTGGTCTAAATTACATAAGATTGTGATTGTGTAATCAGTAACAAAACATAATTATAATTATGGTAAGATAAGAGCAAAGCATGGGATAATTAGTCATGTGTGTGTGTGTGTGTGTGTGTGGTAATGAAATTAAAAGAAAAAACAATTCACTTACTACACGATTCTTTTTTAGGCCTCCCTTGACATGCCTACACTTTTACTCATGAACTAAATAGAGGTGTAAGGCACACCAATTTATCTTTTTCATCATTGTCTCAACATAATCTACAAGACTTCTACAAGAAATAAAGAAAGAAACATTGTAAGAGTTCACCCAAAAAGAAACACAAACATGTAAACTAAAATTCAAGAAATCAATATATTACCACATTAATAATTCAAGAAATCTAAAAACATTTAATGAGAATGTAGGTTGCACTTGAAATAAAAAATAACTCGCTTCATTCATTCAAAGAGTTTTATAGCATCCTCGCTTAATTATGTATTCGCAAGCATTGTCATCAATTATGTCACAATTCTTTGGATGCCAATAAAAGTTGTTGAGTCTAGATTTACATCTACTTATTAAATTTTATTATAATATTTTAAAAATTAACACTATGAAGTGTGATGGTGTTTCTTTAAAATAATTTTCAAGGAAATGACACTAAAAGATATGATGGCGTTCTTGCTAAGAATATTTTTTTAAGAAAACTACACTATGAAATGGGATCAAATTGATTGCAATGATTAGTATACAAACTATGACTTAAATATTTTAAGTCTTTATCTTAGTACTATCTCTTTATGTGTATAAATGAATGTGTGTGTGTGTGTGTGTATATATATATATATATAGAGAGAGAGAGAGAGAGAGAGAGAGAGAGAGAGAGCATGTCTAGCAAGGTATATTGTGGTGATGGTATTATAAGCTGTAAAATTTAGTACTACTGATTATTATACAATGTATGGATTTACGTAATCATGGCAATAAAGATATCACCATCATATTGGAATGCATGTTTAATACTTTCACCATTTCACGGTTTTAATAATGTAATGAAATTGAAAGTAAAAAACATTCACTTATTCTTCTTTAAGATTTGACGATATAATTACATATCTCTCTTTTGATAATATACTACCTTAAAATTGACTTAAAAAGAGTTGTAATATACATTATCAAACCTAAATGGCATATGTGGCTTAGCATTTTCTCCTCATCATCATCATTTCATAAAATGCAAGGCTTTCCTATAAGAAGAAAGAAGGAAACAATGCAACAAATTATAGAATAACAAATGTAAACATGTGAAGTAAAGGCTAAGAAATGAATATATATGATTATGAATAATACCATAAACCAAAAAACGTATAATGAAAGTATGGGTTGTAAATAAAAAATTCCTTCAACATTGCGCTTCATATCTTCGAAGAGTTTGACAAAAATCTCGTCATAGCCATGCATTATAACTATTACGGTTAATTAGAGTTACATTTCTTTTCTTTGATGTATTTTGTGGTCACGTATTGCAACCATTCCTCTTTAATCTAACAAACCAAATTAAAATGTGTGAAAGTGTGGACTTGAGGTGTTTTGTTTTCAAAAATAATAACATTGTGTGAATAAATGGAGACAAGATTTCTTCAAATTATAGCTACCAACAAATAACTAAATCCATAACCTTGATAGGATAACCATCACTTCTTTTCATTTTTTTGGACTATAATATACTTCGTTTCATTTTTTTGGACTATCTTATAAGTAACTAGTATAAATATCTTAAATATATTTATTTAAAATACACTGAAAGATACCAATCTTTAAACACCTATCACAAAATAAGTCATTTGTATTTTTAGTCTGCTTCTTTTATAAATCTTTTTTTCTTTGAGAAAAATTGACTCATCACAAAAATCTAAATTGAAACAAAAAGAGATGAAAAAAATGTTACCAGGTAATATAATTGTATATTTAACCAAATGAAATAGTTGAAGAAATGACTCAATCCTCTTAAATGAAATTAGTATTATAGAACTCGATTGAAACTATTAGTCATTGATAACAATCCGTTCTATTTTTTAAATAAGTGTCATGTCGTGGTTTATTATTATGAAGATGTTATTGTTGAAATTAAATATAATTTTGTAATTAAAATTAAATATGTTTAATTGTTTTAAATTAATATTATAATAGTAATTGCCACGAAAGTTTAAAATATGCAATAAAAAATGTGATTATTTTTAAAATATAAATATTTTGAATAAAAGAACTATTTTGAATACAATATTGTTATATTTAATTGTATTCAATAGATGGCATACTAACAATTGCCATAAGGGTACAACATAGAGGATGGGGATATAATTTGTTTTTAAATATGAAACATTTTTATTTTATTTAATATAAAATATTATCGTATAATTGAAAGTTTCATTATGATATTTGTTGATTATGGAATGGAATAAAAATATGTTGAAGAATCTTTTTTAAAAATATGGTCAAATATTGTGCTTAGTCTATATTGGTACCAACTAGTTAATTTTTGTGGTATTAATGTATTTATTAATTAGTTGTAAGAAAGTAATTAATTCTTGTGATGTTATAATATTAATATTGTATTTATTAACTATTAGTATGTACTATTTAATTATAATTAATTACTATTTGAATTTTATATTATAAAGTTTTGACATTATAATTGGAATATTTACTAGCAATCGCATGTGTACAACTTTGCTTGATGTGAGCGTTGAACGGTATATGTTATTTGATTTAGAGGGATAGTTATTACTTTTGTAGTTGATGTTGATAAGGGGTGTGATTGATTTTGTAAGTATAGAAATATAGATGAAGCATTACATTTAAAGGTTTTATCTCTACATTTCAAATTTGTTACAAATTCGTACATATACATTTGCAAATCTTATATCATGAGTGGTAGCGTTTGCAGACTATTTTATTTGAACTAAACATGAATATATTTGATACATTTGATACATTTGATACCGCTTTGGATAGTTAATTACTTTTGTAGTTGATGTGGATTGTAATTATTTTGGGGAAATTGTGTTAGTGTTGCATCAGTTGTTTGGTTGGTTTTTGTTGAAAAAACCTTTTTGTATAGTTGATAACATGTTGATAAGGGGTGTGATTGATAGTGGAAGTGTAGGAATATAGATGAAACATTACATTGAAAGGTTCTATGTGTACATTTCAAATTTGTTACAAATTCATACATATACATTTGCAAATCTTATATCATGAGATTTGAACTAAACATGAATACATGAAGACCTCTATACATTTACAGATTTTATATCATGAGTGGTAGCCTTTTGTGGCCAATTTTATTTGCACTAAACTTGAATACATTTGATACCCATTGAGGTGCTATCAAAGTAGAGGGTAGTATTTACGATGGGTTGAGTGATAGTAGTCTTGACTCCTCCTTTCTTCTTGCTCCAAATGTTCAGTGCGTGCGCCATTTTTAGTACCTTTCAAATGAAAAAGGAGGGGAAATGCACAGATTTGCAAGCGAGGGAACTCTAGAGAAAGTTGTGAATGTCAGACCTTGCCTTTCAGTGGTTCCAATGTCGATAGTTGTTTTATGCAAAGTAAGTCCCTATGACTTGTGGATAGTTAATCCCATGTCATTTTAATTGGCAATTGTCTTCAATTCCCTCTCGAAATAAGGGGTATCAGAATATGTAACGGGTTGGAGGGATCCCAACATGGGTCGTTGTATCTATCAAATTTGACAACAACAAATAAAGGTAATGTTGGTGGTGGCATTGATGTGTCATAGACAATGTCGGTGATTGTTCCTGTAACACCATTTACGAGGCTGCGTTAACCCATAAATTAGCAATAAGCATGATTTTTGTTGTTTGCATAGCAGAACTTTGTGTTCTAACTGATCATCATCAGGATCTCCATTGCAGCCCGTCATTACTTTCAACAATGGATTGGGTGATTAGAATGTTCAATGCTTTCAACATCTGAAGGTTGTGGGAGTTCACAAGATTATTTTTTGCAAACAAATGTGGTGTGTCCTTAAAAATTTTGAGCTCCTGTTGAGTTAGGTGTGAGTCGGTGCGAGACATTAGGAGTTCCTAGTCCTCAATAAGAGGAGTTGAATCTTGCATGTGGAGAGCATAGAATTCTAGAATGAAACTTGTGCATTGGTTGTTCCTTGTTGCCAAAATATTGTTTGCAATGTAATGGAAGAATGGAATCCCTTCCAAAGGCTAGCTCCATATGAATTACTTGCATAAAGAGGACTATCCAAAACCAGTGGTAATTGGTCGAGGTCGCTAAGGAGGATGACAGATCTATTCCCAAATTTAATTGTTTTTTAATGTGGGAAAGCCTCGTGTAGCCTGTTGTCAATTTTGCTTAGCAACTTTGGGCCGATGAAACTCATTTCATCAATAAGAATATATTCTATATGTTTTAGTGACTCTTGAAAAGATAATGCATGGACTTTAAAGGGTTTTAGTTCTTTGATTAGAATCTTGAGGGTTGCGTGGATTATGGATGCGGAGATGTTGAATGCTAAAACACCGGTAGGGGTGAGTAGAAGGAGAGGTGAGGGAGATGTGGTTGATGTTGCTGTGAATGAATTCTGTATTTTATTTATCAGAAATGATTTTCTTGTGCCAGTTGTTCCTTGAATTATCAATCTTAGTGGAGGTAGAAGGGATTTGTTTTCCGAATGTTGTAGTATGGTATCAAGAATTGTGAGTTCGTTGTTGTGGATAACTATGTAATTGTGAGTTCACTGCTAAATCGATTAGGAGAGATGGGATGAATGACATGTAAAGGAACTACATCGATGACCAGATTTGAGACATCCGAGCATTGAAAGCATATAGGTAGTGGGGGGACGACATGGCAACATGCATACAAAACACAAAGAAAAGTGACAAGACATGGCTTCGTACCAGATTGTTGCATCTAATCAAAGAGATTGAGGGCCTCTTTTGCATAGCCATGCATACCATATCCTCCAATTAGAGATGTCCACGAGACAACATTTTGATGTTGCATTTTGTCAAATAAATTGTGCGCTTCCTTTAATGCTCCCACATTTTGCATACATGTCTACAAGAGCATTTGACACTATGACATCGGACTGTAATTGGCTTTTAACAATTTCCTCATGAATCTCCTTACCCTATTCCAGAGCAGCCAACTTGCCACAAGCCGAGGAGGACTTGAAAAATGGCATTTTGTCAAACATAGCACGTACCTTCTCTATCTTTCTGCATTTTACATACATATCTACAAGGGCATTTTCCACCAAGATATCACACTGGAATCCACTTATACTTAATTGCTTATGGAACTTTATACCTTGTTCCAAAGTTTCCAAGTTGACACATCCAAAGAGGGCGCTTATGAATGTTTTCAAGTTCAGCTTCACACCCACCTGTTGCATTCGATGGAATAGCTCTAGGGATTCTTCAAAGAACCCATTCTGCTCACGCCCTGCAGTAATAAGTTGGATCAGCTCGTCCCAAAAAATCCAGCAATCTAAAATTTACCCCTTATATTTCATGATTCAAGTTTTTAAGCTTCCCAATATCAGATGGAATGCAGGTTGACAAATTGTTGTTGAAAAGGATGATCTCATTGAGAGTAGAAGCCATTTGTCTAAAGCTAGGAGGCAGGCATCCTTTAAGATTATTGTTGGCAAAAACAATAAAAGAAACAGGGGAATTTCAAGGTTATACAGGATTTCAAGACGGAACTTGTTGTTGATGAAGATGACATCCAGATCCTTGTCAAACAGCTTCTTCAGCAGGAACCCTTCAAATTCATTGAACCGGATGTCCAAATACTTCAGTTTGGGCATTGACAACACCACCATTGGAAATGATCCAGCAAACCTATTATTGTTGATATCAAATTCAAATAGCTTAGCCATATTCATGAAGCTATGAGGCACAATTCCACATAACCTATTGGAATTGATATGGAACAATACAAGATCTGTGAGAAGCCTAAGCTCCACGAGGAGATACCCTGCAATGTATGCATGATTCAGATCAACACCTGCTACAGCTGTGATGTTTGGATCATCCAATGCAGGGGAACAAAACACACCATTATAGTTATAGACGTCAGGACCAAACCAGTCGCTTGTTATGTTCAGTGGATCTAAAATGATTGCCTTCTTCCATGACTGGAGGGCAATGTAGGCATTTTACAACCTTGGATTTGGAATCTTAAGGTGGGATCAACAACAAACTTTTCTCCTTTGTCCCCAATCCATCCTTGTAGTACAACAGTTGCATGTGACTAATGTACTTGAATTCTACATCTGACATCCTCTTTCTAGACTCCACAGAACCACATTGGGATGAAAGTGCAAGATCCAACACAAGCAGAACAACTAAACCTACTTCATGCATTGTAGGAGCTCTGAATTTTCCTCTGTTCTTGCTCGTGTTAGTCCACATTAACACATTATCTGGAAGGAAGGAGATAAAACCCCAAGTGGGTATGAACAATTGCACAAGCCCAAATCTTATAGAGATCCAAACTCAATGGGGACTGTTTAAAAGGGAAAATTATGAAAATCCCACCTAAATTTCAAGATGTCATGATCTTCTCTGGAAATCACCAAACGCAAAGATGTCGACTTCCACAGGGTCACATGAATCTTCCCATCCTCTCCAACCTCCACATCCGTCTACAGAAGCTCTCGCCCGTCCAACGAAACCACAATAGAATCCACCTTAAAAGAAATAATGGAAGCGATCGTGTGCGGAAATTGTTCCATTATGAGCATCTTCACTCAAATATACCATGCAATTTATGGCCACGATGACAGAGGCGTAATCCTGCTTTTGGGAGTGCTTCCCTCTGCGATAACTTTGCTTGTAATGTTAGTAGTGCGACCCACAAAAGTCTCAAAAACATGGCCCGTCTTGCACCCCGCATTCAACATGCAACTGTAAAGAAGGAACGGCTAAAAATAGGAAAGCATTCAGCATGCAACTACCCATCAAAATCGTCAAAACGCCCGTCAAAGTTAAGCACATGTAAAAAACGTCAAAACGCCCGTCAAATTTAGGTCCGTGGCGTGAACAACCGTAGACCCTTTACCATAGGGGGAACGCCTTTGGCATAATAATATTAGTTTATTTGATCATTTATTTTAAAGAAAAAATACTAATACAAATATCTTAAATGCATCTATTTGAAAAACACCAATAGATATTAATTTCAAGACTTTTATTTTATATTTTACACATGTCCATTGATTAATAATTTTATCACATTATGTTCATAATTCTCATAGATTTTTAAGAAAAAATGCCCTCAAACTCTACATTATGACCAAGATATTACTATTTTTTATGACTTTTCAAAGTTAAAAGGTAAAAAAATCTTTAAGTGACAATCAAATAAATGTAAAATTTATGGTCAAAATTACCTTGTGACGGTCAAATAGACGTCAAATTTAATATAGAAAATAAAACCTTACATAGTCACACCATCACATCCCACCCCTTGCTGCCATTGTAGAACGTCTATAAGCATAATTAATTGATGTGATCAATCTAACAAATAGTAATAAAGAGAAAAATGTTGGTTGATGTGATGGATCTAACATATAATAAGAGTTGCAATGCAACTAATCATTGCCTTAACATTGCATTGTTTATACACGTCACATGTTTATATGTATTTGTTTATATGTACATGTTATTATATTATTGTTAGTAATTAGGTTAATTAAATGTAAAAATTGAATTGGTAAAATTGAACTTAGGTTAACTAATAAGATTCACAACTCAAATAAAAATAATATTCCATTTTTATGTGGGAAATATTTAAAAAATAACTAAAATGAAATAGTCACCTCAATTATTAATAAAACTAGTACAAATATTTTAAATGCATCTATTTGAAAAATGCCGATAGATATCAATTTCAAGGTTTTAATTTTATATTTTACACATATCACATTGATTAATAATTTCATTACATTGTGTTCATAGTTGTCATAGAATGATGAAAAAAATCTTCCCAAGAGAAAAAGGCCCTCGACCTTTAATAGGTATGACCAACCGATTACTATTTTTATTGACTTTTAAGAATTAAAAAGGTCCTCAAAATTAGAAAGTAAAACAAACTTTTAAAGTCAATCAATTAGACATAAAGTTTATGGTCAAGATTACCTTGTGAGGGTTCAATGGACGTCAAATTTAATACAAAAATGAAACCTTACACGGTCACACCATCACATCTCATTCCTTGCTACCGTTGTAAAATGCATATTGGTGTAATTATGTGATATCTATTATGCAGGGTGAAAAACTATACAAGTTAATTCATATGACAAGTATGCTTACGTCATAAATGAGTGTAAATGAGTTTCAGAAATAATATGGGAAAAGATTAAATAACCGTAATAAATATGATGACATTATGGTGTCTTGATCTACATGAAGCGTGAAGGGGTGAATAATACATACTCATTTTTAGACAAAAATATGGACTAGTAGTGAGTAGTTAAACAAAATTAAAAGATATAATAGTATACGCAAAGGGGAGGTGGGACTCGCAATAATAAATATAAAGATGTTGGTTAATGTGATAGATCCACCCAATGTTAGTATGAAACTAAATAATCTCATAACATAATATATCAAATCGTTCAAGATTAAACTAAGAAGATTTCATCTTCTTCTATCATCAAACTGAATGGATAAACATATGAGTTTTTTTAAGTATTTGATTAACTTTTGCATTTTATTTCCATTAAAAGTTATTTTGTAAATGCTATTACAGGAATATTTTCTTGGTCATTAAGAATTTTGTACAGATTTTTAAATCCAAATGTTATGGGCTGTGAAATTCTTTTTATCTTTATTTTTTATATTTATAGGGTTTATACTGTGAAACATCATCATGCCTGCCTGTCAGGCCCAATTTTAAATTATTTCTAATTTGAACAGTTATCTGGATAATGAGGTTCCTATACTTCTGACAGTCATCTGTAGCAATGTTAAGGTATTCCCAAGGTGATAAGAAGATTCTCTTATTTGTCTGCTTAGAGTGTACCCCTTCTTGGACTTGTGACCTGCCATGTTTTTGACAAAAGATTTCTTTTGGTGATCCAGTCTTGTCAAGGGAAAGATCTGATATTTCCTTACGGCCTGCACTACAAATTCTTACCTTTTATTCTTTATTTCTTCCAAAGTTCCTCATCTCGCCATTCTTTCGCTCCTGATTGCTTTCTCTTTTTTATTTGTATTTATAAACTATTTGTTGGTTTTATATATAAATATCTGGTCGTTGGTTCTAAATACTGTATTTTTAGTTTTGTTATGTTTTTTGTTGTCAACAGTTACAAGTGAACACACTCTTGGATATTACAGGCTTCTAGCACCTCCCTTTGTGACTGTAGGAATACCTCTCGGCATAAAAACATAACTGCATGTAAAATAAGTCGAAACATAAATTGAATGCTTAGAGTTTAACAGTGACAACTATATGTCTGCTATATTTTATATCTTAATATATTGTTAATTCAAAGCTTTCCACCTCTTTTTACCCCAAAACCAAAAGAGAGTTTGTATATACTAATAATTTTTCCTGCCATTTGCATGTTTCCTTGGCCTTGTCCACCATAGAACACTCTTTAAGTTTTAGCTTCGAAGTCTTTGGAATTGACTGCTATATTTACAAAATGATCAGCTATTTCATTATCCTCTCCGCAGCTTTCTACTCCTTAACCCCTTGCAGCATGCATGAATTGGATAGTTATATCTCTGTTTGCAACATCTGTAAAGTCATAAACAGAGTCCTGTAAATACTAGTTTTGATGCCCTATTTCAAACTTCACCAGAAAAGTCATTTAGGTTGTACATGTACCTTGTTGAACAATGTATAAGGTAAATGGAGAAACAATCCCCTTGTTTCACGAGAGTGGTTTCATACACCAAATCAGTCTCGCTTGGCACCGACCTAGAAATTACATGCAGATGAGATTTAGCAAAGTTATTTTTCAAAGCATGATTCATTGGCCATAACTATTAGTCCATCGAGGGTAAATATAGTTTCCATTCCAAAGACCAGATATTCACCCAATATCATATCTAAGTTGGAAAATATGTGTCGTTTTACAAATATACATAAACATACTAAGGGTTTCCTTTACAATCTTACCTCTTAAAATTCCAACACTGTGGGATCTCTTAACTCATACATATAGTTTTTCAATGGCAATGAATGCTGGGTTGAAGCGTTCGTTATCCCAAACAACGTGGTACATTTATAAGCAAAAGTAACAAGGTGTCACCTTTTGGTGTGCCGGTATTATATTAACAACTAATATCCAAACAACGTGGTACATTTATAAGCAAAAAGTAACAAGGTGTCACCTTTTGGTGTGCCGGTATTATATTAACAACTAATATCCAATTACAAAAATGATATGGTCTGTCAAACTAAGTGCATCTGCTTAACTAAAAATTACTAGAGAGAGGCTCAATGAATCAGCAAAATGTAAGTGTCTCACCCAGCACTGAAGTTAGGTATTTTGGTGTGGATTTACATTTAGAAGTGCATTCACCAATACTTAATCCCGAACTTTAACCTTCACTTAAGAGAGGCTCAATAAATCAACATTCTTTAAACTCCCTTACCTAACAATAATAGTCTAGATTGGTCCAAGAAATGGCAATGAACATATAAGTTCTCCCAAATAACTATGTTATACTATGCCATTCTTGCACCTTAGATTAGGATATGCAAACAAAGTGTGTTGTCCATAAATAACTCAGCTAACAACTTTCTCAATTAGATTTATGATATTCTTATTCAAAACATGAAATTATATACACAAGGATCAGTGAATTATTTACTTGGTTTTACATTCACATGATCCTTCTTTAAATATGAGGTGTAAGAACTTATGTATAAACTAGTTCCTGCTAAAAGTACGTCCATATCATAAAGTTATATCAAATTTTCATATTACCATTTTACTCGTAATGATTATTGAGTCGAGAATCTAAACGTGAAACTACATAATTGTGACTCTTTTCTTTCTCGAGACTGTCTTTACATGCAATTCATTCATTTACAAATATCAGTACGTATCCAATATTCATAGGGTCGAGAAAATTTATCATTATGCTATATAGAGCATATGAACAATGTAACCAAGTAGCAAAAACTACAATATTCATATGAAAATCACAAATTTGACTACAATAAGAACGAAAAGCATGCAGATTTTTATCAAAAATAGACTTCGTTATTACTGCACTAAATCCACACATTATACATCAACATCACAAATTTGACTACAATAAGAAAGAAAAGCATGCAGATTTCTATCAAAAATAGACTCGATTATTACTGCACTAAATCCACACATTATACATCAACATCACAAATTTGTCTTACAACCGAATAAAATTCTTTAGTATCCAATTACTTCAAGTCATCAATGATATCATATTCATTAAACATTACCTTAAGTCAACACGTGTTAAAAAATCATATAGCATACCATGGTGCAAAGCCTCAAATATTAGGCAACACGACAAGAAGGCAGGTTTTGGAAGCTATAAATGTTTTTAAAAACCATATGCACTCCTTTACACGGAAGCATTATCTCCCCATGGCCAATGACCAAGTATTATGCGAAGGATTCAATAGCCATTTGACTGTACATAACAGTCAAAAAGTTGCAAAAACATTTATTTACTAAGATCACACACAAATCACACAACAGTCAAGAAGTTGCTATCATGTTTCTTTACTGTGTTTACCAGTTATCAGATCTAATTACAACAGTTGCACAGCAAGGCCAGAATAACGAAAACTTATTGCAATGGTGGAGAAACTTGCCATAACATTGCACTGGACTAACAGCAAAACTTAGGTATCAGCATTTCGTGCAACCGCCAAGTTATTTTTATCTGTATGGATTAAACACTATTTTTCATATCCCGCTTTGCAATTAATATTGTGCATCCTTGAGGTAACCTATTAAAGAACTGATGACAGGTATCGCGAGAAGAGTTATGCTGACTTAAGTCCATCAGTTTTTGAGTGTAAACTCTTCAAATATGAAGCTACAACCTGCATAGGTTCAGGCCCAAAAGTTGTCTGCGGGAAGACCTCCACTACCTGGATTGCTTCTGCTTTTTGTTTTTTTCTCACACGTCACTAAATTTTGCAATGAGTTGGCTGAATGATTTTCTCTTCTCTTGCTAAAAACATTTGCTCTGCTCTCTAAATCATCATCGTCATCATAATCATCTGCACTGCTATGCTTAAATTTGTGTGCTTTGCTATCTTTGTCAACTGAGCATGACTCTTCAGTACCTAAAGCAGATTGCCGTTTGGCAGCATTAAGTTTTGCACGTAGCTTCTTCTCAATGGGATTCATGGTGGCTGCAAACTGAGTGTGAGGAATGAACTTTGCTCCTAATCCCAACCTTCAAATTAGAGACAGTCAGTACATAGATAACGGTCGTTCAAAAACATGTTAAGAAAATACTAAAGAACACATATGGGCATAATGTCACCTTAGAGGCCTAATCTGAATTTCTGGTTCCCCTGCATCTTCTGCACCATCAGGCCCTGCATTCATTTGCTTCACCCATCCTTCTGCCTGCAAAAAAAATGATGTAAATGAAACAACAAAAAAAAGGCCACTTGGGCAGGCACAGAAGTCCCTGAACAATAAATGGTAAAAACAACTCAACCTAGAGTCATGCTATAAAAAGTAAAACATTTTAAGACAAGTAAATAGATATATAAAATATCTAAGACCTGTTAATACTGTAACAAGTGTGTTCTATCAGCTGCTCCAAACAATGTTTTAAAGAATAAATTTGTTTGAAATATTAGAAGGAAACATTGCACAAATGAAAAAGCAATAACCTTTGATCATGGTTGAATTGAAAAGCTTATACCTGCAGAGATAATCAGTCTAATTGCAAACATTAACCCAAAAACTTTGTAATTAATTCACCAATTGAATGTTCCTAAAATGGTTAAAACAATAATGGTTAGTAGTGGAGAAGCTATTATGGTTTAATCAGTTCTTAAATCAGTAGTTCCAGAATCCTCGACCTTTGCTCCACAGGGAAATTTAAAGGCTCTTATCTTAATGCTTAATACACAATACAAACAGAAGCATCAATCATTTTCAAGATGCTAATTATTAAACAATGGCAAACAGACTACCCAAAAAGACTTTCTTTCATTCCTGGCAAATTTGGAATCTAGTTTTTTGTTGTCAATTTTTTATTTTCCTGCTTCAGGAATCTTGTTACTGATTAGAAATCCAGAAATAGGATAAACAAGAAAGAAGATATACACAAAAAACTGATTATACCAAATACACGAAAAACTAGCATATGGATTTACTGGAATGGGAAGCAGACACTGTAAGATAAATAGTTATGGAAGTACTCTGCAAATACTAGAACAAGAAATTGAGATAAGGTGCACTACTAGAACAAGTACAAATTCTGAGCCAAAAATATATAAAATGATCTGTGGTAAACCAGGTAGCTGAAGAAGTCCTCAGAAACAAGGCACTCAAGCAGGAACCATCGTGGGGACCTGATATTCTCACTTTTGTTGAGATCTGCAATATGTAAGCTAAGCACCTACAAAAGGAAATTCAACCACTTCAAAGTAACTTAAGAGTATAATATCTATGCATTAAGGAAGAAAAACAACCTGTTTGCTAGCGTGGAGGTCGATAACACGTGCTATTTTAACTATAGTTAGACTTCATTATAAGTATTTGCCAAACCATATTCAAATATTTTGTGATACGTGAAACAATATTTGTCCCTGGACTTCAACATTTGAAGTTGACCTTCACTTGACTGAAGGCAAGGATCTCAGCCTAGTCATTATAAGGATTTGCCAAACCATATTCAAATATTTTGTGATACATGAAACAATATTTGTCCCTGGACATTAACGTTCGAAGTTGACCTCTTGACTGAAGGCAAGGACCTCAGCCTAGTCACACCCTGTGCTGGGTATGAAATCTTATTCTTGAGTGGAGATCAATAATAGACACTATGTTACGATAACTACACTACCGTCCATTCAGGCTCGGTTAACAGCAGCTGGGAAAAGCAGCTAGAACCTAAAGTATCAATTAAGAGTCAAATCATTTGTTGATCCAGTCTCAGAGGCATTGTGCATAAGTTTCAATGAGCAAACAACATCATCTGACTACTCGACTTGGAAAATCATTGATCAGGCCGCTACCAATACCAATAGAGAAATCTGATACAAACAACTCTGAGGCATTATCCATCCGTACAGGTAATGATTTGAGCTTCTTATATGTGCAGTTAGTTTCCCAGCTAGATATGCCCTACTTAACAGTAATACACAACTCATAGTAATATCCTAGCCATCAAAAGGAGTTTTCTGATGCAATCTGACAGAATGTTGGTCTCTCTTCTCCCTAAATGATAATGGTGGTCGTACCATTCAAATTTTATGCAATCCTTTCCCCCACCTTCACCTAATTCTATGGTTGTATGGAGATTTGAATTTTCTCCACATACTGAATTCCAGCCGGCTTCTCATTCGAAGTCATATTAAATTCAGAGGCATTTAATAATGGAGAGAACTTTGTCTTTCCTATGAGGGTATGGATAACATTAACTCAGGGAATAGAAATTACCAACAGCATGGGTGTTGCCCTTGGCCCCAATAGTCACTGTACACTTTAACGCATCCAGTTCCATCCAAGATTCCAAACTAAACTTTCCATTAGAGGGAACAAGCATCTTTATAGACTTTACCATGAAATAACCTATTTATTACATAATACATACCAAACAGACCAGATACATCCAATATGTATGCATTGACGAGGTCAGCTGATTGGTGGACCCACTACCTAAAAAGGTGGGTTTGTCTACCCATTAACCCCAAAAGTGGCCTGTCCATTTACACACAAAATGTGGGATTGGCAATTTGGCACTGTACCTAATAGAGTATTTATCGGCAGTATTGTAACAAATATCCACATAATCTTCAAACCGCATGACAAAACAAAAAAGGTTCATAGGAATCTCCTCTCCTTGGATGCTTTGTTCCTAGAACAATTGCAGTGATTTCCTTGCCTGTCTGGTGGTCTTATTTCATTTTGTTCCTCTTTTCAACTGTTTTGGTTGTTATTCTACTGAAGAGGAATGTACTTCGCAAATTACAACATTAATGGAGAGATTTTTACATGAAAACCAAGGTGCCTAGTGCCGTACCTCCCTCATGAATAGTTATTAGGACCTTGTTACTTGGTTTCAACAAGCTTCAAATCCATTTGATTTGTGTGATATCATTTAGGCTGAATATGTGCTCTTTTTAGTTGAACCCCTTTGTATCAAGATACCTCAGACAAAATAAAAACTCAAAAAACTTATCACTTCAAGGACACCTTGGACCACATTTTTACAAAAGTAGCACCTATATTTTCAGCATTTGTAAATTATTTTCCTTCTGAATACAGAAAAAGAAATCACAAATGAATCCTCAAATCCATACAGATCACCATCTCAATTAGAATCACAACTTGTTCAGGGTCGCCAAAGTTATGTCATGAATGCAATGCGGCATCTTTTGATTATTCAGCAAAACTTGAAGATTTGGTAGAACTCTCGCTTTCTAAATCATCCATATTGAGAATCTGATCATTATGGTTTTCAACATGAATTGAAAACAGCAAATATTCATTATGTAAGCCAAATGTAAGCATAATCTCTTAAGTGTAAGCCAAATGTGTGATCAAGGACACACACTTAAGTTTTATGCTGAAGGGTGTGAGATAAGGAAGGCAGACACAGGAGAGTTAGTAGCAGATGCACATAGAACCACAAATAACCTATACATGCTCGGAGAAGTAAAAGGAGAGAAATGTTGTCTAAGTCAGGTTGAAGAGAGTTGGCTATGGCATAGAAGGATGGGGCATATAAATTTTGATAATCTTGTGAAAATCAGCAACAAGCAGGCTGTGCGGGATATGCCTAAGGTAACGAAACCTGCAAGTACTCTATGCAAGCAATGTCAGCATGGAAAGCAAACCAGAGCAAGGTTTAGAACGAAGGAGTATTCGACCACCAAACCACTGGAGCTGATTCATATGGATTTGTGTGGACCTACCAGAACAGAAAGCATACAAGGTGAGAGTTATTTCATGTTATTCATTGATGACTACACTAGAATGACTTGGGTAGCCTTTCTAAAAGAAAAGTCAGAAGCATTTGAGAAGTTCAAAGCTTTCAAGGCTTTAGTAGAAAATGAAATCGGATTGAAAATAAAGTGCCTGAGGTCAGATCGTGGAGGTGAGTTCACCTCAAATGAATTCATTGAATATTGTGAAGATCATGGAATCAAAAGATAGTACTCAGCTGCAAGGACTCCACAACAAAATGGAGTGGTAGAAAGAAAGAATCGAACCATCCAAGAGATGGCTAGAACCATGTTAAATGAATCTAAGCTATCAGATAAATTTTGGAGAGAAGTGGTAAATACGGCTGTTCATATCTTGAATAGAGGGAAAATCAGAGTTAATCATGACAAAACTCCTTATGAATTGTGGAAAGGAAGACCAGCTACTGTAAAATATTTCAAAGTGTTTGGGAGTAGATGCTTTATTAAAAGAAATGAAGAGAACTTGGGCAAATTCAATTCAAGAGCGGATGAAGGAATTTTTCTTGGCTACTCTATTAAAAGCAAAGCCTACAGATGCTATAACAAAAGACTACAAACTATAGTAGAAAGTGCAAATGTGAGAGTGGATGAAATCATGAATCAAAAAGCTAAAGAACCTACAAAAGAGCCCTTAGAAATACCCGAGGTAGTAGAAGAAAAGTAAAAGGAAGATGTTGAAAAATTAAGCAAATCTGTGTAACACCTTGATTTTTGTAAGTTATCGTGGTAATTACCTTTCATGATGTTGTAACTGCAGAAATGAAGATAAATATGTTAAGACACATCTTTTGATCTTAGAGGAATGTGTTGCTGATCTGGACCCTTGTTGCTGTAACTTGATACTTGGGACAGAAGTTATTATTGCTTGTGTGATTGCTGATGTGACAACAGATTTGTCGTATGTTGTGACCTTCTTGTGATCGCTTTGTAGATTTACTTTTAAACCAGACTGAAGGTTGATATAAATGTTGCAGCACCTGATTTCAGGTATAAATATCTGGTACGTAGATGCCAATGAAAAAGGTTCGATTCTCGAACCGCACACCGATTGTAACGCTAGACCACGTAAGGCGATAAAGGCCTGGATGCGGGTGGCTCAAGTATGTGGAACATGGGACGAAACGTCTTGCATAGTGTTGAATATGAATGTCAGTCGGAAGGACTTGATTGGAAACTAATTAATTAAATAATAGGGGATTAAACCTAACCTACCCTAAGTTTTATCTAATATTCTAACTACTATCCTATATGGATTTTAGATTTTATAAGGGTGAAAATAGATGTAAATCCTACTAACCTATGAACTAGGCGAATGACCTAGATATGGACTATTAAAATCCTAGACTAATCCTAACCTAAGGAAGGGGACACATAGACCCATGTGGATGGAAAGGATAAGGGGAGGGGAGGTAAGAAATTTATTAGGACAATAAATAATGTCCTTACAAGTTTCAGCGCCAAGTTTGGCGGGAACAAGAAAAAGTTGGAGGCATCCAACTAGCTAAGTGGCTAAAAAGGAATTACATGCAAAATTTGAAAAAGGAAACTCGCCAACCTGAGTCGGCGGTGGCGTGAGGAATGAGGAAAAAGCACTGCATTCAATGCATTCAATGACCTTGGTCTTAGCGACCAGCTCGCCTTGGAAAGAGGAAAAAGGAAATTTGTTTGTTATTGTGTGCAATCGGATTTTAGTTGCTCTGCATTTTGTTCTTCCATGGTTCTGTCGAACCTGCTGTTATTTTTGGTTATTACCTCTGTTCTTGGAGAAGCTAGGCTATTTTTGGAGCCTGTGGAAGTTAGGGGACTGTTTGGAAAGCTTTACTGCTGTCGCCGTGGAGAAGAATAGCTCCTGTGGGCACGGTTTTCTTCGAGCTTCAAGAAAAATTACAGGCATGTTGAGCCCTTCTCCTTAAACCGTTTGCTTTTGCTTAATCGTCTCATTAAAACAACCCTGCTCTTATGAAGGGGGTTTGGTTATTCGATTTTGCTGTTATGTTGAAGTGATTTTGGGTTGAGTCGTTTTCTTTGTTGTATGCGACTTGAATATTTCTTGCAAAATGGGTAAATGAAATGAATCTATTCTTGCTGTATGTGTCTGCATTGATAGTATTGTGTAATCGTTTCTATTACCCATTATGGATTCGAGTTGGTGAATGTACCAACGATGTGAGTATTGTTTTCTGAGTTCTGTGCGTGAATGGTTTTAAAAAAAACGTGAGAATGCTTGATGGAACTGTGCGTGAGTTATTTTCTCTGGTTGTATTACAGCGCATAGAATACAAATTCTTTGGGACAGTGGGCTTGTTTCATCGTTTTACTCTTACGCAATTTAAAACGATTAAATGCCTCCGTATTTGGTTTGAAATCAGTGAAAGAATTTGTTTTAGGAACTATTTACCTAATTCTAGAACTGAGTATCTGGGTATCTGCCGGATGGAATAGAGTTTACTATTTCAGTCTCTTTTAGACTCGATGATGAAATTATATGTATATATATATGTGTATATATTCAAACTGCATTCTAGACTTCTTGTTGTTTCATCAAGACCGAACTGAAGTGGGATTCTTACCTTGAATGTTTGAAAATGAATCTTTTTACCAATATGGTGAAACTCATGATTTCGTAGCTAGCTGTACATTCTTGCTGTTCAGGCCTAGCTGAAATGCTTGTTTTTGATGAAACGTTGTTGATAAAACTAGTTGTACATTCTTGCTTGTTTATACCTAGACGTGAATGTCTGTAGAGTGAAATATTTAAAAGGAAATGACTGTGCTTAGAGGTTTTTGGGATACTGAAGTATACTAATCAGAATGAATCATACTATTGGATTATGTCTGTTCTAAATAGTGGATATTTGGTTAGACAGTGAGAAGAAGTAATATGATTCTTCTTTCTATTATTCGATTATTGATTTTATTTACTTCTCTTTGGACTGTTATCATTGATTGATATCACGTTGGATTAAATTCTCAGTACAGTCGTGAGGAAAGGAAAGGGAGTGTGGATGGATAATTTGAATTAATGTTCATTTCTTCTCTCATACAGTTGGAAATCTGTAATCATTATGGAACGAATTTTGTATTGCTTTGGTTTAAGCATCTGCATTTTATTGCTGTTTACTTTTCTCATCAGTGTTTGATTGCTTGAAATCAAATGGGTAGCATGAATGGAAAGGAAAGTAATTCGGTTTATATTTTCAGTCAATTTTATCTTTTGAAATTATAACTAATGTAAGGGAATGGAATTGATAGCATTTATGTTAGAACAGCAGTATGCATAATTGTGTTATTAGTTCTTACAGATGTTTGTAATCTGGAACTGTTTGAAGGAAATTACTTCTTGTAGTAATTATTGGGAAAGAGGGCAATAATCCTATCTTTTCTGATTGGGAGGGTAATTAGATGATTGAGTTGTTATGCTGGTCATCCTTTTTGATACTTAATTCTTGAATGATGTTCATATTAACGTTTCATAAAAGCAGGGTTCTTTTATTGAGGCAGGTTAATTAAAAGCACTTCATTTTAATGACAAGTGCTTAATATGCTCAATTCGATGAACTGACCCGTGCAAGTAATTTTGCAGATGGAACTTGAGTATAAACGAAGACATGGTTGTTTTCTGATACTTCTTTTGATTGACTGAAGATGGATTGTAATTGATAACTATTACTCCTCTACGAGGAAATGAGAAAAGAAGAAATTACATTCTTCTAACTTATGAGTTGTAATGTTGTTTAATATAAACAAAGTCAGTCATTTGGTGGCAAATGTATAGATTGTAAAGTGGATGGATGAATACAAATACAAGTGTGATATTTTTAATGACTGTATCAGTTTGATATTGTTGAATAAGTTTGAGAATATAACATTATTCCTTGATTTGGAATTATTCAAATGTTAATGGATGGATTTAAAAGGGAATAACATCTATTCTTTACCTAAATGCAACTTTTACGTTGAAATGTGCAATTAGTTCATACTTGGGTTAAGATGAATTTTAAATTGACATCAAAAAGGATTTAGGTAAACATGATCTCTTAATTGAAAGGTATTTGGGATTAGCTTGAAAGCTAAGGAATATCAAATAACTTAGGAGCAGCCGAACCTTATATTCGGACTCCGTTAATAGCCTCGAATGTTTAAAATTCAGAAAATAAGGATATGGGAAAACATATCTATTGTTAACAGACCTTAACTATGTAAGGTTAAGGAGGATAAATGAATAAATTCATTTAAAATTAGACCTCGTTTAAATGACGTCTAATAAGATGGAATTTTGAATTTGTTTACAGTTGTGGAAAACTTGGTTAAGTTTAATAGGTTAAACTTATTAAGTTTATCGATAATGGGCTGATTAGTCCAAAGATTAAGAAAGGAACCAAGTAGAGAAAATGCAACCCTTCGGTATGAAGGAGGAGATGCGTAGTAAGCTAGAAGACGGATTAAGTCCTCTCTTAGCTACATACAACTGTAACAAGAACGAGAATAAAGGATCAGCATGGCTGCTGAAAGTTGATCTTAAATATTAAGATCATAACCAAATCACAATTGAGCTGGATGTGTACTCTCGATGAGAGGATTCCGTAGGACATTGACATACGCCAGCTACAATATAGTGTCTTCATGAAGGCGGGGCCTTCATGGCGACACAATGTTATAGCCCGACATATTACAATGCCCTCGAATCGAATTCATCAAGTTTACATAAGCTGGATACTAAGTTCTTAGATGGGGATAGGAATGTGATCACGCATACGAAGTGACTCCGGAGGACTAAAGGTAACTAGACACACGGAGTCGTCTAGGGACGACATCGTATGTCTGCGTATCTTTAGTTACCATGAGTAACTTCCTATGCTCGTTCATATTGCTAATTGGGGTTAGAGCTTGACCTTAAACGGAAGGACTAGAAGAGACCAGGAAAGACCATTCTAGATAATAGACGAAGTGAGGTGAAGGACGTATTCCAATGATGTGTACCACATCCAGGAATATGATCATGCAAAGCATGTGAAAATCTTTGGCCAAAGTATATCGCAAGTCTGTTGGTTGCGTTGTCCTAATCACCTAGTTTAAGATGCGGGAATGTAGACGAATATCGATAATGAGATATTCGATAGGCTTCTTAAATGGATCACTTCGATAACCGAGGAAAACAGTAAGAGAACCTTGTATATTTATTATACTATGCATGAATTAACATGAAGGATCGGTAAGTCGCGAGTCATGAAATGAGAGATCGCTGAAACTCCGAGCCATAAAATGGGAGATCGGTAGTTCTGCGAGTCATTCTGACATGACATATGGTATCTGTTATATGATTGAATGGCTTTGAATGTGTGTTCTATATTGCAAATATGTGAGCGAGAGAACATTAGTTTTAAAAGGAAATTGTGTGATCAAACTACATCAATTGGGAGAGAACAATTATTAAAACTTGAACGTGTGTTTGAATTATATAATTCATAACAGAGGAGCGTTATATAAAAAAAAATTTCCCTTGTTTTAGTATCTTAAAATGGGGATGTTACAATACTTAAAAGGCAGGACACCAAAACACCATCTCGCTTTGTTAAGAAGAATCATGTTGAAAGTCAGATCATTGGAAACCTTGATGATGGAGTACAGACAAGAAGAATTGTAAGTGCATCAGAACAGAAATTTCTCCTTATTATCCAAAATAGAGCCGAAGAACTTTGCAGAAGCCAGCCATGATAAACATTGGATAAAGGCAATGGAGGAAGAGTTAGATCAAATTGAGAAGAATGAAACATGGGAACTTGTACCTAGGCCAAAGGATCAGAATGTGATTGGCACTAAGTGGGTATTCCAAAATAAATTGAATGAAGATGGACAAGTCACTCGAAACAAGGCAAGGTTAGTATGTAAAGGGTATGCTCAAGTAGAAGGTATTGATTTTGAAGAAACTTTTGCTCTTGTTGCTAGATTAGAAGCAATTAGAATGTTTCTTGCTTTTCGGTATTCAAGAACTTCAAAGTCTATCAAATGGATGTCAAATCAGCATTTCTAAATGGGAAGTTAGAAGAGGAAGTATACATAGAACAAGCCTGAAGGGTTCCTCCTATCAAAAAATGAAGATTATGTGTGTAAGTTGAAGAAGGCCTTGTACGGATTAAAACAAGCCCCCAGAGCATGGTACTCTAGGCTTGATAAGTATCTACAAGACCAAGGGTTCAAGAGAGGACTTGTTGATAGCAATCTTTACATTAAAATTGAAGGTGAGCACCAGCTGATTGTTGTTGTGTATGTAGATGACATAATTTTTGGAGGAGACAATGAGGAAATGTCTAAGAAATTTGCCGAAGACATGCAAAAGGAGTTTGAGATGTCCATGTTGGGAGAGTTATCATTTTTCCTTGGATTGCAAATTTCTCAATCTGATAAAGGAATATTTATATCCCAAACCAAGTATGTGAAGGAAATGTTGAAGAAATTTGGCATGGAGGAGTGTGCACCTATTAGCACACCTATGGCTACCGGGACAAAGTTAAGCAAAGATGATGAATCTTCGAATGCTAATCAAACTCTCTATAGATCAATGATTGGGAGTTTACTACATGTGACGGCATCCAGACCAGACATCATGCAATTGATAGGTATGGCTGCGTTTTCAAACACGTCAGAAAGACACATGTGCAAGTCAGAAAACGCATATTCGGATATCTAAAGGGAACTATGGATTATGGGTTATGATACCCAAGGGTAAAGACTTCACATTGGTAGCTTATACAGATTCAGATTGGGCAGGATGTGTGGATGATAGAAAAAGTACAAGTGGAGGAGCATTTTTCCTTGGAGACAACCTAGTATCTTGGTTAAGTAAAAAGCAAAACTCTGTATCCTTATCAACAATAAAAGCAAAGTATATAGCAGCAGTGTTATGTTGTACTCAAATTCTATGGATGAAGCAAACCTTGAAAGATATCAAAGTAGAGTATGATCATCCAATCTCCATATTATGTGATAATACCATTGCGATAAGTATTTCAAAGAATCCGGTTATGCATTCTAGAACAAAGCATATTCCCATAAGATATCACTTCTTAAGAGAGCAGGTGGCAGAAAAGTAGGTAAAGTTGGAATTTGTTGCTACATCCGAACAGATAGCAGATATCTTCACCAAGCCACTTCCAAAGGAGACATTTGAATATCTACGACAGAAGTTGGGAGTAATATCCTTTGCTTCTTCCCATTGAAAAACCAAGAGAAGCATCGGTTGAGGGGGAGCTAAACATTGCAATATTCAGCTCCTAGATTGACCCTTTGCCATTGATGTCAAAGGGGAGAATGACAGTAAAGGGTAGTTACAATAAGGGGGAGTTGCAGAAAAGAATTTTTTTGGAAGGTTGCCATCAATGACAAAGGGGGAGATTGTTGGAAATATTGTCATTGATGTCAAAGGCTTAATCATTGATGTATTTGGTTAACGGAATCGTGTAGTGAAGCTGATAGAACTACGGATGTTGACGGAAATGGTAGAAAGTAATGGAAATAACCAGCAGTATAGAAGGGTAGAAAACGAAAGTTTAAATACATGAAAATAAGTGTTTTTGCATAAGGATTATCATGGTATAAGCGAGATATACACAATTGTACATAAGAGAGAGATATCAGCATTTTAAGGTGTTCATATGCCATGTTTTATGGTGAAAAAGAAGATTTAATGATGGCTGGCAGCGATTTAATGTTGACAGTGATTTGTCTAAGGAGGGGCAGCACTCCTATCAAGGGGTTAATTGCATTGTTTAATGTGCATTTAATAATTGTTATGGGCTGCATTAATTACTTTTGGTTTTAGCCGACTAATGCACTTAATTATGTTGTGTTAATTAAATAATGGAAAGGTTGTGTTGGTTGGAATGATGTGTCTTTTCGAAAGGATGTGAGAAGGATATATAAGGAGATAGAATCATTTGTTTTAGACAAGCACACACATTGAATATTTTGAGTGAAGAGAGAAGAGTAATAAGAAGAAGAGCAGATTCAAAGGTGTAAAGATGAAAAATTGCAGCGACTTATATATGTGAAGGTGCTGGGATAATTAGACTGAGTATTCTGAGCAGCAGTTTTGTAATAAAGTACAGCAGATCCCGAAAATAAAAGTGTGAAGTGCAGATCCAAATAAGAAAACCATCACTCGTTGAATAAGCAACAAGTCCACGGTGGTAAGAGGAATTTTTGATAAGGGGTTGGTGCTCCTGTAGGTTGGTGCCTACAAAATTGTAATTTGGGGATTGGTGTCTCCTATAGGTTGGTGCCTACAAACATTTGAGAAATATAATAAAGAAGATTTTCTCTGTGGTTTTCTCCCGAAAGGGTTTCCACGTAAATTTGTGTCTATTTGCATTGTGTTGGTTTGCTTTGCATTTATTGATTGCTTTGATATATTCACTGTGAAATTGATTAATTGTGATTACGGTTATGAGATTAAGTGTTAAATTTAAAAATATCATATCTTGATGCACCCCCTCTCGGTGTTATCTTGAGTAGATCCGGTTTTCCAAACCTAGTAACTATGCTTTGGAGACCAATCCAAAAATACTTGAGTGTAGTTAATTTCACCCATTTATTGCTGCAAATACCCTCTTATCCATATATGCAAAGTATAGACACATGCAAGAGGCACACGTTTTTGCTTGACAAAATGTCTCCAAGGAGTGTGGTTTGTTAAACGGCGATGACGGCAATATAAATGGTGTGTTTGGCGAATCCTTGAGGCCTTGCAGGGAGAAATTTTGGATGGCCCCATCTAGTCGTCATTTCATGGCAATGTCATGGTTGTAAGCATAAATTTTACATCTAATTGATTGTCACTTAAAAGTTTTTTTTACTTTTAAACTTTGAAAAGTCAATAAAAAAATAGTAATACTCTCCTAATCTAAAATAAAAGCATTGAAATTGATATCTATCGGTGTTCTTCAAAGAAATGAATTTAAGATATTTGAGCTGGTTGTAAATAGTTTAGGAGAGTATATAAATACATTTGGATACCGAAAAGCAAAATGTAGTACCCCATACCGGCGTTGGGACATACCCGGTATGGGTATGGCCACCACACCCAAGTGAGGCCACATTGCATAATCCCGGGTATAGTAGAGTATTAGAACATACTAATGGCGTTGGCGTTTGTAAAAAGCAAAAACAAACACTCATGCAAACAAGAAAAAAGCAACCCTGGTCCTAATCTACCTACCCTAACCTTTTAATCACACTTTCAAAAGCTATATAAGCACTTCTTTGCTCCATTTCAAAATATATATTCAAATTTATAGCTTTTGCAAATTTAGGAGCTCAAAGAGGAAGACAAAGAGCTTGAATGCACAAGATTGAAGACTATATTAAAGGTCCTAACAAGCTTTGGGATATTCATCCTGAGACTGCTAACTTTGATGCTTCTACTACTACTTTCGCCCAACTTTCACTAGTTGGTATCGATGATGAAAATCCAAAGAGTTCTTCACAAGGGTTGGACAGTGGAGCTAGTGCCAGTGGGAGTGGAGCTGCTAGTGACATTCATGGAGTTGATTTTGAGGAAAATCTAGATGATATATTCCTAGATAGTGCGGATACGGTGCAGTGCAGTGTGTGCCCGATACGGCAAATTTTAAAAATCTTGGAGTGCAGTACACTTTTGGGTATGTTTATATATATATATATATATATAAATATATAAATATGCATATAAATTATAAATTTAAAGAAGCATTTGCATACTTATTGAAATTTAATACTCATAGAGTTATACAACTTAAAATCATTCATAGAACATGAAAACAAAATTGAAATTTCCAATACTTTGAGAATTGAGACTTGAGTTTGTATTGATAATTGATTCAGAATGACATAATGTTCAAAGAATCAAAACATGATAGTACATTCAAGTTCTCAACTTCTAGAGCATATCATCTAGATGATCGTCAAAATCATCTTCATGGATGCCACTTGCAGCTCCACTCCCACTAGCTCCACTTTCGAACACTTGTGAAGGGCTCCCTGGAAGTTCCTCATCAATGCCAAGAAGTGAAACATTGGCTAAACAAGCAGCTGAAGCTTCAAAGTCTGTGTTTTGATTGGAGATCCCAAAGCTTGTTAGGACCACTAGTATACTCTTGCGTCTTGTGGGTTAAGAGGCGCAAGTTGGAATGAACGTATACTAGATCTTCACCTTCTTCGATGCCAACATGCTACGTTTCAGCTGAGTGGATGAAGCCATAAGTACTCCAGTTGCGCTCTGCAGAAGAATTACTAGCCACCTGTCACAAAAAACAAAGTATTAATATTATAAATTATTAATTAAAAAAAGAATGATATCATTTTGAATTTTAATTCGTAATTGGTAATTAAAATATCAAATAACAAGTTCTGAACTTTATACTGTGAGAGCAATTTGATCGCAATCGGTCGTAAGAACTTAGCATCATGGCCATGACAAGTCCACCACGTGATTGATCCGTGGTGGGTTTATCCAAATAGCCTCTACCTCTCCCATCTGCTACCTTGTCCATTTACAAACATCGACATCTCTGGCGCATTTGACCGCAAGTGATGTAGCTGGCCTGAAACAACCTCCTAAATGTTGCCCTCGTCCCATTTGCAACCTCATGGTCATCATATGGTCGCTGTCTACCAGCTCTCCCAACTATTTCATTGTTGTAATATTTGGGATTTAAAGCATAAGCAAGGAGATGCAATGGGGTGGTCATTTTGTTCCACCTTTTCACGATCACATTTTTAACTTCATTATAAAAAAATTCCTCAGGGTCCTGCTCTTTGGACAGTATGACATCATGGATTTTTTCAAGCATGGAGTCAATGCCATTATATATATCTCCAATGCAAGCATTATCTTTGTCAACAAATCGTATTATACTCAAAATAGGCTCTATGAAACTCAACAAATATTCAACTCTTCCCCACCAATGCTCATCAAGGATCCATGATTTTATTTTTTGAGCTCTTTTTGTGTTAGATTGCCTTCCAGACGGTCCAAACATTATCAATCACCATTATGCCCAAAGCACGTCTCACCTTCACAAGTCGTCTCAAGACGAGTGTGTGAGAGGCAAACCTAGTCTCTGCAACCTATTAAAAAAGAATGGAAACAATTCAATAACAACACAATTTGAAATTGATTTTAAAATTTAAAATCAAATATTAAATTTAAAATGAATTGTTCATTTACCTTCAACAACTCCAACTTTGAAAATCTTCTGAATATGGCTTGAGACATGTGATGGTTGGTGACAAACATCTGAATCTCGTTTGCCTCTGTGTATATTTGCTCAATCCATGCAATTTTCCCAATCTTTTGCATCATTAGATTCAAGGAGTGTATTGCACATGGTGTCCAAAATATGTGCTCATACCTACCCTCAACTATCAATCCTGTTGCCTTGCAATTTTTGGAGTTGTCCATGATGACTTGGACAACCCTCTGCGGACCCACTAACTCAATAGCCTCAATGAGAATATTTGCAATGAATTGGGCATCTTTTACTTCCCCCTCACAATCAACAGCCTTCAGAAACATTGGCCCTTTAGGGCATACTACAATAATGTTGATGAGAGGTCTATTTCTAGCGTCTTTCCATCCATCTGATATAATAGAGACTCTGAATTGGTCCAAGAATCTCTAATTGGCTGTAGAGATGTCTGAAAGTGTTGCACTTCTTTTGTCAAAAGAGAAGTGCGAACCTTATTATAGGTAGGGCTTGTATACCTCGTGGTGCCTCATTAATGCCTCTCACCATCTACGCTGATAAGGTGATCTCAAAATATTGAATGGCGTGTCCACATCGAATATACACCAGAGACACCAATTCATTTGCAATATCCCTCTTCTCGATGTTAAATGTTTTTTATAATCGGCCTTTTGTTCTCTTGTTTGATGGCCAGAAGGTATAGCGCATGAAAAGGGTCATCAACTGAGGATAGTTTCAAAGACTGAGTCTCAATGAAAGGATGAAATGATGGTGTTGATGTTGGTGGTTTTCCCATGGACCTCTGCTGTAAAGAAACAGTTCTAGAGCGAGCTCTTGCTGCTTCAATGTTTGCATCCTCTTGCTCTTTTAGGTACGTGGCTATGGTTTTCTTTTCCACCTTCTTACATGGTCTAATACCCGTCCCCGATACCCCAGTCAAATGAGCTCTCAAACGGGTATATGAGGATTTAAATGAGGCGACACAATGGGGACACGTCCAAACACACGACACCACCACCGCAACAAACTACTCACTTCCACATGTCTCATAAGGATAATTCGGATCCATTTTCACTTCAAGTATACCACCGAAACATTTTCCCCTCTTGCCCCATGGAAAGTGAACTAGATGCCATGATTGTAGGATTAATTGATAACCTCAATAAGAGATATTTTTTAAAACATTGCTAAATATTAAAATAATTTGTTGACCCATACACGTCATTCTCGATTCTGATCACCAAGTTCGCCATAAATGGTGCGAGGTGAGAGCATACACAGACAGGGTAGGCGTTTAAATTTTTAACAAATTCAATTTTAAACTTTGAAAAAAAACGAACACATAACTAACTAAAAAAATTGGATTAGTCCTACACGTCAATCTCTGATTCTGATCACCAAGTTTGCCATAAATGGTGCGAGGTGAGAGCATACACAGAGGGTAGATGTTTAATTAAATAAAACTTCACTATTAAACTTAAAATACGGAAAAATTAATAATATATTATATTTTAATAACCGTAAAATAAATAAATTATTAAATATTAAAAATAAATTTAGATCATGATCAATAATCATGAATGATGTGTTTGAAACACATCATTCATGATATTGATCATATTCATATACAAAACATTGCTCAAAAGATTAAAAAAATGTCCTGAATGCATGTAAAATACCTGGAAAAATCCTCCTTGATGTTTGTAGACTTGCTTCTCCTTCTCTCTTCCTCCTTCAAGCTCAATCACTCTCTCCTCCAAGCTCTTCCTTTCTCCTTCAACCTCTCTTTCTCTCTCTCCTTCAAGCTCAAGCAAAATATCAAATATTGAGTGTGAGAAAAAAGTAGAGGGATTGGGTGTTTATATAAGTGTTTGGGGGGGTACTTTAGGGTTAGGTTAGATTTAGAAAGTTTTAAAATTTAAAAAAAAATGCTTTTTTTTAAGTTTTGATGAAAATCGCTTTAAAAAAGACGTGGAAAAAAAGCAGTGCGTTGGAAACATACCCCACGAGGGAGGTGCGGTCCGGTCAATTGGTACAAAAATGGCCGTACCAACACGTGCCATGTCCCTATGGAGTACATTTCCAAGTGTACCCCAACATGACAGTACCCGGAGTGCGATTAAGTGCATGGTACATTTCAGTGAGTGAGGGCTCAGCATTTCAGAACATCTAGATATATTCTAAAATCTAGATTGTAATCATGTACATATGAAAATTGAAGCACGTTGAATGTTTTGAACTTTCATGAATACAAAGTATTTCATCTTTTATGGACTAAAAATGAATAGTATGCATTTTTTTATTTTTTATTTTATTTTTTTAATAATATATTGTAGCGACATACCCGTGTCATAGCGTACCCAACATTTTTTAAAATTGGCATTTATGCGTTTGATGTTTCAAGGCAACATGTGAAATACATGTAATGACAAGAACATTGAGTGTGAAAAGGACCTCAATGAAATGACACAAAGTTAAAGGAGTGCACAAACTTCTAAAAAACCCACAAATTTAAATAAGCACATCAAAAAGTATGGCAAATGCAAGACAATGAGGAAGCTTGAGACATTATAAAAGGCATTTGAACCAAGAAATGTGAGAAACTTTGCAGAGAAAAGCTAACCCAAATGAGCAGATTCAAAAGTCGTGCTTATAGAAGAATTTATTAATACCCAATTCCAAGGGACGGTTTAAAAGCGTCATATACTAAAAACATAAAACTAGCCAACATCACAAAATGGAGGAAGAAGCTGCTTCAATCTCCTTGCCATGTGTCACGTCTCCCATCCCCTAATTAAACAGGCAAAACAGAGATTTGGAAAAACCTATAACATAGTTTACTTATCCCATACAAAAAGAAAACAAGCCTTTGACAATTATCAAACATTAAAAGTCCAATATGCCAATCAAAACAAACATATACCACACAAAACAAACATTTACCATATACAATATAAATTATAATAGCATCCCAACATAACTAGTAGCTCTACATATTTCATTTCTACCAATATCTACTTTCCACTACCAACCCTAAAGTTTAAAATGTTTTAAAAGGAATACCCAATGTAGTGAACTAACATCAACTGTTTATTAAGATTATGAGTTAAAATACATTCACGGTCAAGAAAAGAGATATGGACACAAGAAATCTGCCATATGAAAGTACAATCAGATAGAAATTAGAATCATTGCAAAAAGATTAAGCCTCAAATCAGGTGCAACATGAAGCATGCAGCATCCCATAACGTTTGCCAATGCAATGTGCAGCCTATTCAACATCTATCTCACTCCTCTCACTCCAATCCTAGTTTTAAACACTTTGTCAAGCAGTTCTTGGTCTGGCCAATTAAAATAACATTAAGGCTTAGAACTGTTGGGCATTGATACTCAATATAAAGAAATATAAACACAATCACATAAGAGGCCTACTTCTTAATTGTAGAAACAAAGGGTAATGTGCACGAAACATATATGCTAACCCTCTTGCCAGCCAACTGCCCATGGGAACAAGTGAAAGGATAGAGTTTTCTTCTAAATATTAGGGACATTTGAATTCCATATGCCGCTACACCTAACTATATCTAGCAATCCCTAGAAAACAGAGCAGTTGCTATTGTGAAGGGTTTAGTGTTTCCTCTTAAATATTAGGAAATCAATAGAAAGCAGGAAATGTAAAGTAACTCTGTCTATACAGGATAACTTATTAACTATGTGTCTCCTATACATGGTAATCAGCATGACTGCAATGGAGAGGTTACCTTTCTTCATTGTGATGGCATATAGGTCACAATGAAATCAACATTAAATGCTTGCAATTGATATTACTCTAGTTATTTGTTAGCATATGAAAAAAGAAGAATTAGAGAGAGAGCAAACTGCACTGATTCGAATGACCCAAGCAGATTCATTTTATTGAGAGGAGCAGTTACATTTAGTTACAACTATTTGTTGGTTATCTTAACAACTGCTTGGAACCGTACATGTTTATGTTATATATTCAACACCCCCCTTAATGACTAACCTCGAAACAACACCAAGTTTATCTCTGAACTTGACAAACAACAAAGGACCAAGAGGTTTAGTCATTACATCAGCAGGCTGATCTGCAGAAGGACAAAAATGTAGAGAGATTTCACCAGAATCAACCAACTAACGAATATAATGATGATGAATCTCAATATGTTTAGTGCGGGCATGATAGATAGGATTCTTCACCATTTTCAAAACACCTTGATTATCACAAAAGAGTGAAAGAGGTGTTGCAGTAGCCTAGGGAAACTGAAAATCAGTCAGAATCCGACGAAGCCATATTGCTTCGCAACTGGCACTAACAGCAACCTTGTATTCTGCTTCCGTAGAAGAGATGGCAACAGTAGGCTGAAGTTTACTTTGCCAAGAAATAACTCCTAAACCAAAAGAGAAGATATATCTGTGGTAGATCGTCGAGTATCTCTCAGATCCTCCCCAATCAGAGTCAGTATAGCCAATCAATCTAAAATCTGCAACTCTTTGATATAGAATGCCAAAGTCAAGAGTTCCTTTGACATATCTTAGAACTCGTTTTTTTGCTCCCAGTGAATGAGTTTTGGTTTAGATAGAAACCGAGAGAGATAGTGACAAGACAAAACATAGATCCGGTCGTGTAGTTGTTAGATAGATCAAACTACCCACCAACTGTCTGTATAATGATTCATCAACCGGTGGTGAATCATCATGAGCTGAGAGTTTCAGCCCTACCTCCATAGGTGTAGAAGAAGAATTACAATCATACATTTGAAATTTCTGTAGCAGGTTAGTGGCATACTTAACTTGAGAAATGAAAATCAAGTGATCAAGTTGCCAGAATTCTACACCAAGAAAATAGTGAAGGAGGCCTAAATCAGTCATGTCAAAAGCAGCACATAAATCTGATTTTACCTTATGAATTGCAGCATCTCCTTCATCGGTGATGGCAAGGTCATCAACATACACAATAAGAATCACAATGTCATCATCATTGCTTTTGACATAGAGATTCGGATCAGAATGACTCCGTGTGAAGCCTGAATCTCTGAGATGTTTATCTATTTTTATGTACCAGGCTCGAGGAGCCTGCTTAAGTCCATACAAGGACTTAATCAATTTGCATACCAGATGCTCACTACCACGAGCCCGAAAACCCTCAGGTTGTGTCATATACACTTCTTCCTCCAAATCCCCATTCAGAAAGCACTTTTGACATCCATCTGATATACTTTCCAACCAAACTGAGCTACAAAAGAAAGATTAAGTCGAAAAGTGACCATCTTTACAGTAGGGGCAAATGTTTCTTCCTAATCTATCCCCTCCTGTTGCGAAAGGATTTTCGCAACGAGTCAAACTTTGTACTTATCCAAAGTACCATCTTCTTTACACTTGATTTTATACCCCCATTTACACCAATGGTGTGTTCCCCTGGAAATGGCACCAACTTCGGGTATTATTTTTAATCAGGCATCATACTCTAATTGCATGGCGAGTTTCCCATTGCAGTATGTCTTGTGCTTCTTGAGTATTTATGTGGCTCATGAATATGAAGAAGATCAGAAGTAAGAGCAAATTGAGCGTGCTCAGAATAATCAATTTGCTTACCAATTCGGCGAGACTTTCCATCTAAGAGAGAAGACAATTCTTCCTTCCTCAAATCCTGAATAGTGGAGTAAAACCACTTAGGCCTCCGCTGAACTGAAGATGTGGTGGCTGGTTGTGGTGCTTTTGGAAGAGAAACCAACGGAAGTTCCGGAGGAGAAACCAACACAAGTTGATTTCCTGGAGACTCAACAATCTCAGTGGGAGATTGGACAGACTGTCTTGGAGTCTGTGGAGGAGTATGAGAAGAACCGGATTCATGATCAGGCAAGGAAAGAGTACCAAACTTTGTTATGACCCCTTGCTGATCGCTGCCCCTTGGCTGGTCCCCTTGCTGATTACAACCAAAGAAAGACTTTGTTTCTTTTACATCAACATCTCGACTAATAATGATCTTATTAGTGGAAGTATCAATCAACCTATAGGCTTTAGATTGATCACTATAACCAGAAAAAAATATCTAGAACATTTGGAATCTAATTTACTCTTATTTTCAGGAACCAAAGTATAAGCAATGAACCAAAAACACGAAATGTTGATACCTCTAGTTTGATGGTGGACCAAGCTTCCTCGGTGTGATGTCCTACAAAGCTTTGTAAGGACTCGATTGAGTATATAAACAGTTGTGTTAATAGCTTCTCCCCAATATTTATAGGGCACTCCTCAATTGTGCATCATGCATCTAGCCATCTCCATGATGGTTATGTTCCTCCGTTCTACCACCCCATTCTGCTGCGGGGTATAAGGGGTTGTCAACTAGCATTGAATCCCTTCTTTACTGCAAAAATCTGCAAATTGTTTAGAGGTGAACTCACCCCCATTATTGGATCTCAAAGTCTTGATCGCCGGCTGGTTTGATTCTCCACCAAGGCCTTGAACTTGACAAAAGAAGCAAAGCAATCAGACTTCTTCAAAAAATAGACCCACATCTTCGAGAATAATCATCCACCAGCAAGAGAAAATAACGTGCACCAAGGACTGTGGGAGTCTTCCATGATGGCTCACATAGATCTGCATGTATAAGATCAAGAGCCCCTTTGCACGCCAAGCACCTTCAGAGGGAAAAGGCTTCCGCTTTTGTTTTCCTGCAAAACAACCAACACACGTCCTGTTTCTCCTGAATAGGAGGCAAACCAACAACCATGTTGGCTCTATGAAGGCGGGCTAAATACTGAAGGTTGAGATGGCCATATCTTTCGTGCCATAAAACACTGGTATGGCCTTCCACAACTAAGGCATGCAAGTTGATCGTGGCAGGATCAACAAGTCTATATAGACCACCATGCCCAATCCCAGGGACAACAACCTTATTTTGCTTGATGTCAAACACAATACATTGTTTACCAGAAAATTTTACAAAGATATTGGGATTATCAGTTAGTTGACTGATAGATAACAAGTTCTTATTCATGTTAGGCACATATCTAACATTTTTTACAAGTAATCCGGTATTATTATTTAGCTTAATACGAACATCCCCAATACCTTCTCACGGCGTGTGATCTTCCATCTCCTAAAGTATGGCCAATCGGAAGAACAAGAATTAAAATTGACATACCAGTCTTTGTGACATGTGAAATGTTGTGATGCTCGAGAATCAAAGAACCAACATCGAGTAGGGCTACCATTATCGCGCAAGATGCCGTGTGAGCATACTCTTCTTGACTCCGTGTGTTAGCCACATGTGCCACCATAGCTTCTTGACACTATTAAAAACCTAAACTAATCCTAACCTAAAGAAGGGGCATTGTGGAATTTTCGCTTTAACCAAGCTTTGAGTGGTTTTACAGTTGATCACAATCCTTCACATCAAAATGACCAAGTTTCAATGACAATAATAACATTTTACTTGATATTTAGGAGAGAAAAAGATGTCTCACTGTCGTTTACACTTTCCTTTAGAGTGAGCAGCAAAATCGCTCTCAGATTGTCCAGAAGTGGACTCTTGAGCCTGTGTCTGTCTTTGTTCCTTTTGCAACAAGTAGGAACTCACCTTGTCAAACGTAAGAGTTTGACTCTCCGCCATTAAATGAAGTGCCTCCACAAATGACTCATACGAAGAAGGCAAACTATTTAGAACCAAAGCCACCATATCATCATCGTCCACCTTTTTATTTATGGAAGACAACTGGTCTCGGAGATCTTTCATCCAAAGTAGGTGCTCAAATAGCGATCCACCTTGTAATTTTACGGAAAAGAGCATATTTTTCAGGTATAAAACCCGACTCTTTTCTGATGTCTGATATTTATCCTTCAAACTGGTCCACAACGTGCTTGCTATAGTAGCATTCCGCACTTCCGGTATCAAATCATCCGACACCGACAACTTGAGGAGCAATAACGCTTCCTTATGACGTTTGTCATAATCTGCGAAGTTTGTCATTGGTCGACTTTCATCACCCGTGATTATTTTATTACAATCACAAAACTCCGCAACCGTTAAAATCTTATGACTCCAAACATTGAAATTAGTGCCCGTTAACTTTTGTGAGTCAGCAAAATAAGATTTGAAATATTCGCCATTTTATTATGAAAATAATAAAAATGGAAATAAAGTATTTTGCCCACCAAATAAAACAAAACCACTTTATGCAAATACGTGGCAAGTATCAAACAACCTATACATGGCAAGGGGAGAAAAATTATAGAAAAATAGTTTAATAAATCTTATTCTCCCAGACTTTACCTCTGCCCACACGACTTCATTCTTTCCTCCCACACGACTTTTGCTCCACGATTTCCGCATGACCACGATTGTACAATGTCCGTCCTTGATCGATTGTATTAACCCGAATCTTGAACCAGTTTTTCCATCGAGCTGCTCACATTTTTCTCTGCCACGACTTTGCCTTTTCTGCGATGAGATTTGCGACTGAAGCTTTTTCTACAAACCACGACTTTTTGCCTTCGTACCACGTCTTCTGGGATTCGAACCACGATTTTTGTGCAAAACCGACTGTGTTTTTGCCCTTGTTTGCCTTTGACGTCTCTCTTCCACTGGACTCTCTTCCACTGGATGTGTGCCCTCGTTTTTCTTTGCTCTACCCCTTGCGTCTGGTATTTTTCTCCAAATACCCCACGATTTGCCAAATTCATGCCTGTTAGGGCTTCCTCGAATTTTTTGTTCGTGCCTCTTGAAGGCTTCCTCGAACTGCAACCTTGGAGGCTCTGATACCAATGTTAGCATATGCAAAGAGAAGAAAGAATTAGAGAGAGGCAAACTGCACTGATTCGAATGACCCAGGCAGATTCATTTTATTGAGAGGAGCAGTTACATTTAGTTACAACTATTTGTTGGTTATCTTAACAACTGCTTGGAACCGTACATGTTTATGTTATATATTCAACATTATCATCATGGAGCCCTAGTTGTGTGGTGGTTGGTATCTTTCTAGTAATGTCCTCTCCTGCTTGATTGTTTCAATTCCAAAGAGAACAACAGGGGCTTGGCTGTTGTTTCTGATCTCTAAGGGACTAGTCCCATCATAATCCAAGTGACAGCAACATGCTAACAACCTCACGAGAATCATCTTGTGATTATTTGTATGGATATACAAAAATGTGATCTGTAATTTACAAACAACGCCTCACCCCAGCCTGCTTACACCATTTTTCAATTCTGTTGGATTACAATTCGAATTAAAGCAATATGATATCCCTTAGGATTTGCCTCATCCACAACCAATATAAATGATTCCACAATCCTCTAACTCCTTATCCAATCCATAACATCCAACAAGCATCTACTTACTAAACACTACAAGTACCTCTCACTTTTGAGGACAAAACCATTTGTCTAATTTCACATCTCCTCCAAATGAGGTCTATACACATGATCCTCCATTATGCTTGCTTCCACACCATGTAAGCAACAGCCTCAACCAATTAAAGAAAAAGTTTCCTTAGAGACGAAATCGAATAGATCAGCATGAACAAATATGATAACTGGCATAGTTAAAACAAAGGATGATCTGTGCCTTACCTTAAAACGACTACATGTAGATAAAACTCCATCCCCTACAATCCAAACTTCAAACAATATGTAATTTAATCCATGATTAATTCTAAATACACCTTCAGATTTTCCTTTTCAGCATTGACATTTATGGTTTCCTCTTTAGTTGCTTATATTATATATCCTCACATGAACAACAGAAATCAGAACAGCATATGATAAATACCATAGCACCTGGAGACATGGGGAAACAGGTACAGAGATCCAAATGCCATTTCAAATCAGGGTATGTGAGTAAATGAACAAAGGTACGGCTATATTATATATAGAAATACTCAACAAAAGATGTGGAATCAAGGTTCTGTGTCCCCATACTGAAGTCTCATGCTGACTAGGATAAATACAGAATTGGCCGCCAAAAATTATGTTGTACAATCTTCATTGGCATGGTTGAATAGAATTACAAGGGAAAGGATATGAATGGAATGAATTACAAGCACATGCAAACTGCCCAAAGTTAGGGAAGAAAAATCGAACTCATGTCCTCCTCTAATGCAGGAGCATCATTGTATGTAGACAATTTTTGGTGTGATTTAGTTCACTACGTGTGTTTGGAGTTCATTTGGAGGTCTATGTGTTGTAAATAGTCCATTTGGACTCATTTATGTGTGTAATAAGAGGTTCCCCTCCAAAACCTCAGATTTGAAATTTCAAATTGTTAGTTAGTGGTTCTTAAGCCTAGGTGTTAGAAAAGTATGTTAAAATGATGTTAATATATCTTGAGACAGGTATTCCACCTATCCTGACCTATTCAACCTTACCTAGGTGGTAACTCACTTGGAGTTAGGTCATCTTGATTCTTGAGTAAGTTAGAAGGTTTAGAGCCCTAACTACCTCCTTGGATATATCTTCCTAGAGATATTCGAATGAAGCAGGATTGTGAGGAAAGATGTGGAGTCTTGGAAGGAACGAACTCTGTTATGGAGCCTCAAGGCTCATGAAGCATGTATTTTCAATTTTTATTCAATAAAATGGCTTCATCCTGTATAGATACTGTGATTAAAGGATCTTCTGGATAGTGTGACTGTATATACTTGTTTATTTATGTAAACTGTGATTGCTAATGATTAAGTGTTGTGAATAATGATTGGTGTAAGTTGTGACAGGCATAAGGAATGTACAGGGTTGTAAGATCTTCAAGATGGAGTATGAAGGTATGAGCTTGATTTCAAGGAGGTAAGTACTAAGGATCATTCATTGGATGTTTTGGGAGTTTCAATGACATAATGTGTTGTGAAATTATTCTCAGTGAGTGAAGGACTGACAAGAGACATAGTACCTAGATATTAGCCTAGAGTTCAAAATTTTTGACATTCACAGGACTGTGTAACAGTGAGTTACAGTTTCATTGATGGTAGTTGAAGGGATAGAGTGGAAATCATGCAAAACAAATGTTTGGTAAAAGGTCAAGAGAAGTATAGGTGATTAAAAGCATGTAACTAGGCTTGAAATGCTAGGAAGGAATTAAAGAAGTCAATCTAAGTGAATTAAAAACCCTAGATCTGTCGCAGTATGGACAGTACCTGTTCTTGAGTGTTAGAGACAAGAAAAAATCAATGTAAACCTCAATAAGTCCATGCATACTGATATTCCTGAAGGATCATGCATCTTAGGATATCTCCAAGGAGTTTGAAGCACCAAACTAGGGTAAGGAAGATTAGAACCTTAAAAGGACCACGAATTCAGTGTTGACTGTACTGTGCCTAGTTGAAGAGCATAACAGGTGGTTAGATGATGTAAAAGGTCTTGTTTTCATGATGGTAACATTTTAGAAGTTGAATGAATGTATAAAGATACAAAAATCCTCAAGGATCAGTGCATCAAGAGGCACAATGCAACTCAGATAATGAAGAGGGCAGTGAGTACACAGTCCAATCTTTATCCACTGTGACAGTTAGGTAAATTGGAGAAATAGATAACTTAGTGAAGTTCTTGGAGGTGTGTACAATCTAATACAGGCATCAAGTGATATGTACCCATACTGCCCTGTTCCAGTCTTAGTAGGAAACTGAGTCAACCTAAACCAAAATTAATAACTTAATGGTGTATGAAGGGAGCCAGAGGACTAGGTAATCATGGAAGCTGCGGGAGAAAGAGACCACCAGATAGAAGGTTTAGAAAATGAAGGTCTTAAACGCAGTAAGTATCTACAGACCAAGAATCTAACATGGGACAGTTTAGTTGGAAAAGAGTAAAACCTCAAGTTTAGGAAGTAGAAAGAGTTAGTCCAAGGACAAGTCTCTTAAAGAGGAATAACTGGAGTTGTAGAGGTACAGTGGAGTGTGAGAGACAATTCGAAAGTATAAAGTGAAAAGAGCCCAAAACAGAGCACAAGTACAGAGTTGAATGGAAATGAGACAAACAAGACTAGTCAAGAAGCCCAAACAAGATGTGTAGCTTGAGGAAAAGAAGACAGTGAATAAGCCATGAAATGGACATAAATGAGTTAGATATAGGTGGATAAGAGAGTATAAAGGAGAGCAATTATCCAAGGTTGGTGAAACCCTAAGTAGGTGATTGGAACCCTAGGAAGCCATAAAAGCACTAAAAGTAGGAAAGGGGCAAGTAAGGTGATAGAGAAGAGTTGAAGCCTTGGAAAGGCCTTGTACAAGTTTACTACAGGTGAATGAAGAAGTTAGGGTGATTGGAAAAGTTGGAAATGTACAAACCCTAGGTTTTAGCTTGAAACACTAGGTGTAGACCTAAGAAGGCCTAGAAAAGAAAGAAAATGGTGTTGGGAGTGATGGAGAAAGAGATGGGTCTTAAAACTTTGCACAAAGCAAAAATGGGATAATGGGTATCCAAATCTTATTTCACTTTTGCATGAAAGTTAGTGGTTTGTTCTGTACACAGAGGTTTACTTAAAACCAGGGCTAATTGGGTGTTTAGAGCAAAAACGGTAGAGGGAGAATAAAAGAAAATGGGTGAAGGGTTAGGGGATGAAACTTTGTAGTCTCTTGAATGGCCCAAATGGGTATTGTAAAAACTTACCAGTGAAGCCTGAAGCATGGTTTTGTGTCTTTTATGCTCAAATATGCATTTTTGCAGGGCTAGTAGCAAGAAGTGAGGTTTAGAGTGAGTTTGGGTAAGAATGAAGGTTTGATACTTCTTCAAGCATTTGATCATGATGAATTAAACTGTTGTAGCTTATTCTTGAGTTTTGTATCAGTGATTTATAGCAATTTGGGGTAAAAAAGCAAGCAAATCTTGGCCTTAAGAAAAAGTGAAAAATGGTATGGATTTTGAATGTTGTTTTCAAGTAATTGTTCTAACAGTGTGAATGATTGTTGAATGACATTAGCCTCTGCATCATTTGGTATCAGAGTGAGGTTGACAAAATGGAAGAAATAGAGAAGTTGATGAAAAAGATGAGAGAGGAAAAAAGAGGAAGAAAAGAAGAAAAGATGAGAGAGTTAGCAAGAAAGCAAGAGTTGTGGGTTGAACAAGAGCTCAAGGAGCTTAGGAGAGATGTGGAGAAGATAGGAGAACTAATGGAAGCTACAAGCATGGTGAAAGGAAGCAGTGTAGTTGGTTTTGAGATGAAGAGAGGAGTCAAGTGGCCTATAAAGCTACTTGTAGAAAAGAGACAAAAAGAGCAGCTGAGAAAGATGATAAGAAGGGAAGAGAGAGAGCTGAAGAAGATGGAGAAGAGGATGAGAAAACAAGAGAAAGAAGATGCTAAAGAAGTGGTATATGAGGAATTTCAGAGATTGAATGAAGAAGAGGTGATTGCAAGCTTCTTAGCTTGCCTTGAGGAAGAACAAGAAAGTGAAGAAGAGGAGCAGCAGGTTGAAGAAGAAGAAGAGCTCATTGATGGAGCTTCTCAAGAGGCTCAAAGGCCTCCAAGTTTTAAATCTGATAGTGTCTTTGAATGTGTGAATGCAGGTACTCAAAGTGAAGAAGAGATAGAGAACAAGAATGAAGAAAAGCAAAAAGAAGAAGTTTTCTGAGCAAGTTCAAGTTCAGTATGGATCAGTCAAGAGTGAAAGTACAGCTGTTAGTGTGATGAAAGGATATTGGAGAGCTCTTACAAGCATGTGGAGCTGGATAAGTGGAGAAGATGAGGTCAAAGTTAAGGCAAATGCTAGAGAAACATTGGCAAATGAAGCATGCAATAAAGATGAAAGTGAGATGAAGATTCAAGATAAAGAAACAAGTCAAGAACCTAATAATTTGCAGCAAGATACAGTGCTCTTAGTAGAGGTAGAGCAGCAAATGAATGAAGAGAACAAGTTGACAAGGAGAGAAGACAAGAAAGGGACTAGTTGTTCTCTATTTTTGCAATCTAAGGTGGCTTTTAGCTATGTATGTGCAGGTATAGACCAAGATATGAAGGTGAAAGATGAAGAGACGCAAGAAATTGATGAGGAAAAGTAAGTGAACCATGAAGAAGAAGAAGACAAAAGTGAAGAAAGAGAAAGAATGAAGCAAGAATATGACAAGGCAAGCAAGCAAGGAACCAAGCAAGCAAACAGAAGACAAAAGAGATTCAAGAAACATGAAGATGAGCTCAAGAACAGTAGAAGAGGAAGTAATTCAAAGAAGCAAAAGAATTGAAAAAGAGGGAATAAAAAGAATACAAAATTGAGCTCAAATCTCTCTTGGAGAGTATGATGCAAAAGCATCATTGTATATAGACAATTTTGGTGTGATTTAGTGCACTAGGTGTGTTTGCAGTTCATTTGGAGGTCTATGGGTTGCAAATAGTCCATTTGGACTCAATTTTGTGTGTAATAAGAGGTTTCCCTCCAAAACCTCATATTTGAAATTTCAAATTGTTAGATAGTGGTTCTTAAGTCTAGGTGTTTGAAAAGTATGATAAAATGATGTTAATATATCTTGAGACATGTATTCCACCTATCTTGACCTACTCAACCTTACCTAGGTGGTAACTCACTTAGAGTTAGGTCATCTTGAGTAAGTTAGAAGGTTTAGAGCCCTAACTAACTCCTTGTATATATCTTTCTAGAGATATTCAAATGAAGGGGAGTGTAAGGAAGGGAAGTGGGTTCTTGGAAGGAATGAACTCTGTTATGGAGCCTCAAGGCTCATGAAGCATGTATTTTCAATGTTTATTCAATAAAATGGCTTTATATTGTATAGATACTGTGATTAACGGATCTTCTTGACAGTGTGACTGTATATACTTGTTTATATATGTTAACTGTGATTGATAATGATTAAATGTTGTTGAATAATGATTGGTGTAAGTTGTGACAGGCATGAAGTAATGTGCAGGGTCGTAGGATCTTCAAGAGTGCTCTTTTAAGGAAAAAAGTTGCAGTAACAGTGTAGAATGAAGGTATGAGCTTGATTTCAAGGAGGTAAGTACTAAGGATCATTCATTGGATGTTTTGGGAGTTTCAATGACATAATGTGTTGTGAAATTATTCTCAGTGAGTGAAGGACTGACAAGAGACATAGTACCTAGATATTAGCCTAGAGTTCAAAAAATTTGACATTCACAGGACTATGTAACAGTGAGTTACAGTTTCATTGATGGTAGTTGAAGGGATAGAGTGGAATCATGCAAAATGAATGTTTGGCAAAAGGTCAAGAGGAGTATAGGTGATTAAAAGCATGTAACTAGGCTTGAAATGCTTGGAAGAGGTTAAAGAAGGCAATCTAAGTGAAATAAAAACCCTAGGTCTGTCTCAGTAAGGGCTGTACCTGTTCTTGAGTGTTAGAGACAAGGAAAAGCCAATGTAAACCTCAATAAGTCCATGCATACTGATATGCCTGTAGGATCATGCATCTTAGGATATCTCCAAGGAGTTTGAAGCACCAAACTAGGGTAAGGAAGATTAGAACCTTAGAAGGACCAAGAATTCAGTGTTGACTGTACTGTGCCCAGTTGAAGAACATAACAGGTGATTAGCTGATGGAAAAGGTCTTGGTTTCATGAGATATGAGTTGGTAACATTTTAGAAGTTGAATGAATGTATAAAGCTACAAAAATCCTCAAGGATCAACACATCAGGGGTATAATGCAACTCTGATAATGAAGAGGGCAGTGAGTACACAGTCCAATCTTTATCCACTGTGACAGTTACGTAAATTGGAGAACTAGCTAACTTAGAACCTAAGACCTATGAGAAGTGGTCATATTAAAAAGAAGGGTGGATAAGAGTGAAGTTCTTGGAGGTGTGTACAATCTAATAGAGGCATCAAGTAACATGTACCCATACTGCCCTGTTCCAGTCTTAGTAGTAAACTGAGTCAACCTAAACCAAAGTTAGTAACTTAATGGTCTATGAAGGGAGACAGAGGACTGGGTAATCAAGGAAGCTGCAGGAGAAAGAGACCATCAGATAGAAGGTTTAGAAAATGAAGAAGGTCTTAAACTCAAGAAGGAAGTATCTACAGACCAAGAATCTAACATGGGACAGTTTAGTTAGAAAGATAGAGTAAAACCTCAAGTTTAGGAAGTAGAAACTCCAAGTTAGTCCAAGCACAAGTGTCTTAAAGAGGAATAAGTGGAGTTGTAGAGGTAAAGTGGAGTGTGAGAGACAATTACAAAGTATAAAGTGAAAAGAGCCCAGAACAGAGCACAGGTACAGAGTTGAATGGAAGTCAGACAAACAAGACTAGTCAAGAAGCCCAAACAAGAAGAGTGTAGCTTGAGGAAAAGAAAACAGAGAGAATAAGTCTTGAAATGGACTTAAATGAGTTAGATACAGGTGGACAAGAGAGTATACGGTAGTGAAATTATCCAAGATTGGTGAAACCCTAAGTAGGTGATTGTAACCCTAGGAAGCCATAAAAGCACCAAAAGTAGGAAAGGGGCATCTAAGGTGATAGAGAAGAGTTAAAGTCTTGGAAAGGTCTTGTAAAAGTTTAATAGAGGTGAATGAAGAAGTTTGATTGGAAAAGTTGGAAATGTACAAACCTTAGGTTTTAGCTTGAATCCCTAGGTGTAGACCTAAGAAGGCCTAGAAAAAGAAGAAAATGGTGTTGGAAGAGATGGAGAAAGAGATGGGTTTTAAAAGTTTGCACAAAGCAAGAATGGGAAAATGGGTATCCAAATCTTATTTCACTTTTGCATGAAAGTTAGTGGTTTGTTCTGTACACAGAGATTTACTTCAAACCAAGGCTAATTGGTTGTCTTGAGCAAACACGGTAGAGAGAGAATAAAAGAAAATGGGTGAAGAGTTAGGGGATGAAACTTTGTTGTCTCTTGAATGGCCCAAATGGCTATCGTAAAACTTACCAGTGAAGCCTGAAGCATGGTTTTGTGTCTTTTATGCTCAAATATCCATTTTTGCAGGGCTAGTGGCAAGAAGTGAGGTTTACAGTGAGTTTGGGTAAGAATGAAGGTTTGATACTTCTTCAAGCATTTGATCATGATGAATTCAAACTGTTGTAGCTCATTCTTGAGTTTTGTATCAGTGATTTATAGCAATTTGGGGTAAAAAAGCAAGTATTGGCCTTGAGAAAAAGTGAAAAATGGTATGGATTTTGAATGTTGTTTTGAAGAAATTTTTCTAACAGTGTGAATGATTGTTGAATGTCTTTAGCCTCTGCATCATCCTCGGCCAGTCTGAATTACATGCAAGCAGTGATCCTCCGATGAGCTGAAATCCACCTTGGTTAGTCTAACTTGCAATCAAAAAGGCTCCAGTTAACTAGGCCAGGTGCACATGTAGGATATACAATACTTTCAAAAATGTAAGGAATTAGAAGAGAGGAGATAATTACATGTGTGAATCTCACCATTTCCTCCCATAGAAAGAAAGTTGTCCACAACTTCTCCATGAGATGAGGAAACATCCCTGCAAAAGATGACTCAGAGAACCACTTGCCTTGTGTAGGTAGAATACTTTGTTGCTGATAACATATGTAGTGGTTTACATCTGGGGATAGTTGTAATTTCAAACATCAAGCAAAGTATCCTTGAGGAACAAGAGTTGAAAGTCTTGGAATGGTGGCCTCAAGATAAGTGATGGAAACATCCTCCTCCACATGTGATTACTCATACAAGTTGAATTGGCTTCTGTTTGCGAAAGGATGGATGTTAACCTATGCCAGAAGATTGAGATGAAAGGCATTAGAACAGGGACCAATGCCTTACAGAAATTTAAGGCCCGAATCTGATCGATTTCAAATTTCAACAAGTGATGTTGTTTGTTGTGGAATCTCTACATATCTAGTGACAAACCAAATCACCAACTTGGAAGAAATGAGGAATTGAGACCGGTATGTTTGCGAATATTCTGAATTTTGGTATGAAGCTTGGAAGAAATTTGGACAAAGGAGGAAGCTTTGTCTTGCTCATTTTGGTGGGGGACCTATATAGAGCAGGTAAAGCAACCTTAATATCATAAGGCACTAAAGGTTGGAAGCCATAACAGACTTTGAATTTGAAAGGAGAATGTCCCATGGAGATATGGGTATAGCCCAATTGTAGTAATGTTAAATGATACGCAAGCAGTTGTCTCATTGCTTATTCCATTGATAATAGATGCAGAGAATGTGAACTAAGGAGCAATTACAGCCTCAAGTTGGCCATTAGTTTGTGGGTGAAGTGAGGTGGAGAAGTGCAACTGACAACCAAAAAGCTTCCACACCAATAGAAAAAAGTAACTAAAGAAGCATGGATCGCAATCTAAAACATTGGTAAATGGTAGCCCAAAATTACTTTAAACGTGCTTGAAGAATAATTCAGCATCATGTGGAGAATCAATTGTCTTGGTGCAAACATAAAAATCGCTGTTTCGCAGAACCAGTAAATCATCACAAAGATGCATTTATGTTGATGCTGATTCTTGAGAAGACACTAATGGAATCCATGAGAGCAGATTCCCACGGTCAAGAAGGTGCCTATAATGGCAGACACAATCCAAGTGCATGTAAGTTTACAACCTTGTTATTACACACTTGCTTTGACTATAGACAATAAGACATGCAATGGAAAATAAAAATGTGTAAAAGATTCAACTCTCATTGTCAACACCATGCAATTGCTTGGACAAATATCTACATACCATATAATGGAGATACGGGTAGATCAATGTAAACAAGGATAAAGAAACATGCTACCACCATTCTACTTTGTAAGATAGGAAAATCGGCTCTTGGAGAACATTCGTGGGGAACCAAGCACCATATTTTCTTGGAAAAAGAAGTGGCCTTGCTGAAAAGGATCATTCCTACAAATGTCGACTAAGGGAAGCGGTGGAGATTGGAAAGCATCCAAACAACTTGAACAGGTACAAGGGTTGGAGTGTGAGTCATACTTGGAGAGCCATAATTGGAAAACTTAAGAAGAGGTTCCCTTAAATAATTATTACACTATGCTCTAACAGCTATTATCTTAGTGAATGGTTTACAAATACTTGGTCATGAGAATTTAATTAATGCTTTGAGTCTTTAGCTGGTCCAAAATGTCATCTTATGTACCTAATAGAGTTGTCCATAAAAGGAGCTCTAACTTTGTGATCTATCACAAATATTCATCACAATGATGGGTCACAAATTGTGACACATAACATTGATGGTTACATCTTTTCATCACCTGACTCTCCAAAGCTTGTTTTCTATCTACATACTCTTTGGTTGCACATATGCCAAGATGCATCTTACCGAATAGTAAAATGCAAATACTTACATCCTATAATACAAGTTACCATGTAGACATTCATAGTAGCCTTGTAAATTTTGCAGTTGTGTTTCCAAACCAAGAAAAAGCTTTCAAGTTCATTATATTATCCCTGCTTATGTTGAACTTCATATCTGTATTAGTCCATAAGAACATGTGTTGAATGTTAAGAGATCATAGATAACATTGCAAAGAGAATATGCGTTGTCTGCTATTTTGCTTTATTTTACCCACGTGCTACAATCAACAAAATGAGTTCAAAGATACATTAAGTATTTATCATTCAATTACTGAAATTACCAACTCCATAAACACCTTCGGGATGACAAGTAACATCGCAAATGCACTGTAACACGTCACTCGTGACATGGTAAGAGGAAAACAAAGGTAGTACAAGAGCATTTAACATCAGGGAGAAGAATTTCAATTTTTAACTTTGAATTCCGTAAGCTAGGGATACATAGATACATACGTTTGAATCTTTGTATATTTTTCTAAACAATCATATATACATATAGTGCTCTTTCAGCTGAACAGAGCATCCATGTATAATCTTTTTAACAATCATATATACATATAGGGCCTTTCAGCTCAACAGAGCATCCTGTTGTCAACTTTAACCACATTATAACAAAAATTTAGCAATCTTGTAGCTAATGAGACTAGTCTGTTCATGGGGCTGCTCAACCAACTATCCTCATCTGATAACATTCCTTATATCATGTTAATCAACTTCAGCTTCAATCTCTATAACCGAGCAATCTAGGAGTTGATTGATGAACATATCATCAAGTAGATATAAGCAAAGGACTGCTGCCAGGCCTTTTTGAACTATATTTAATGAACATTCAAGATAATCGAATTTGAAGATTTGCGGTACAATATAAGAACAATGACCCTCTACAGTGTTATTTATCAATCTAATAAGTAAACAAAACACTCACCAATTTCAATGCTTTGTTCAATACGACCACTTTTTGTGAATCACTTTTCTTTGAAGATTCCATGCGTACTATATAGTAGAATACACAAACTTGTTCACCCACTAAGAGCAATATTCAAGCTTCAATTAAACTTGTCTGCTAAATAATAACACACGATATGAACATTAGAAAATGATATTCTATTTTTGATATATCTGTATACGATATAAACAAACATTGCAAATAGTAATTGCTTCAAACAATAAGAATTACCAATATGGTATTTTGAAACCTATTGGTAATAAAGTGGTTGGCATGTGTCCTTGTGTTCTAAATATCCATAAAATGGCATGTAACAAATCAAAATAAAATCAACCTAAAGCATGTTCATACAAAAATTCAATAAAAGCTCTCTACTGAAGAAAAATTGGACAGTGAATTCTAATATAAACTTATCTTTTCTAAGCCTACCAAAAAAATTACTGCGTACAGAATATAACACTGACTTCTGAATAAATAATTTAGTTTCAATGCATGACCCAGTTTTCAAGACATAAACCCTCTTATCAGCGAAAAAAGGATTGTAAATACTCAACAACATATATAAATTTTGAAAGGTATTCTCCTAGTAAAAGATTAGAAAACAAAGTTTATAAATATTCGAAACCAAATCAATAAATATCAAAAGGTTGCCCCCAGTGACAGGGTAGGAAAACAGGACCATAGGCCTAGAGAGGATCGGCACAGATTCCACCAAAAGCCTCCTGTTGAAAACTGGTGCCATGTTATAAGATAATTTTGGTCAAGAGATCATTAGCATCATAAAGGACATCATTGATCTTGCTTCATGTTTTCAATCAACATATTTGTAGCATGTCTGACGAACGGCCGATATGGTGGCAGGCTGGCAGCCATGCTGGCCAATGTCACCTTATAAAAAGTTAGTCTTCAGCATAGGAGAGAATCCTTGGAGGAGCTATGATAATGGATGCCATATCAGACACTCTCTTTCACCTTTTGTACAATGAATATTATCAACTATGTGTTGCTGAAAGCAAAATAAAAAGACTTTATTAATCGGTCAAACTTTATTACCGAGCATAGAATAGTTCTGATGATGTTTTACAGGCTCAAACAACAAAGTCCAGTGACGGAGATGGAATGAATCCAAACACATACATAAACATCTCAGTTGTTGTAAATGTCAATGACTTTGCTGCTAAAGAAATTATATCAACAGATGGAAACACTAATGAATTGATCACTATTTCTAAATTTTTTTAGTCTGCTTATGGCCCGGCACATAATTCTGTTGAAGAATTACAGTTGATTGACTGATGAAAGACGCCAGCACATGAGGATGATATTCCATGTACAGACACTAGAAGATCAGATTTTCACATGATGGTTCTTTTAATAAACTATAAACATCAGTGAGCCCAGACGATGAATATAACCATCTTGCTGACAAACACGCGCCTGTATCTGATGGTTCACAAGCTAATGAGAAAATGCAGGTTGTTGAGAATTATTTACCAAGCTTAAGAACCTTGGCCTTGGGATATCAAAAACATAATCAACTGTTCCAACAAGGCTGACATTATTGAGCTTGCAAAACTTGGAACAAATGGAGATTACCTCTCAGCAATGAAGTTACAGATGACCATTAGATTGAGACAGTCATAGGTGCACATGTAGTGTTTTCTCCAAGTCATCCCATGCTGAAACTATTCTTAATGACAAAATCAATGTTTTCTCTGAACGTTCAACAATAACATGGTTGTCTTACTCGGTAATAATCCAATAATAATAGTTTCTCAAGCACATTTGGCTGTCACGCGTGAGGGCACTCAATTGCTAGTATGTCAATAAATACAGACTTAACTCAGAATATGGATTCTCATGCTGAACAATTGTTGACAATGATAACGAGAAGAATAACTTTCAATCTGTGAGACTAATGGCCCCTACCTTGGTCTTTTACAGAAGGGACTCGGCTTTGTCATTGCATATAGGTACATACCTTACAAAGATATAATTGTCAATATTGAGAAAGTCGTTAGGAACCTACCAATGTCAAGACTGAGGAAATCCAGCACAAATGAGTTTTTGCCCTCAAGCAGACAAAACCTGCAAAAGGAAACATAACAAAGACTAATACTTTGCAAGTTTTCCTTACAAAGATCAATGGCCACAAGAATATCATAAAGATAAAAGTAGCTGACGACAACAACATTGAGCACATGAATAAGGATGAGCATTATTCAGAAATGGAGGATCATTTATTGGCTGGTAGAAGTTGGAAAAAAGTGTATAAAAAACATCATGAACAAGGTGATGATGTAAGAAATAGAATCAATGATTTCTCCATAAGTGTTGACATTAAAAAGAAACTCATTCCAAAAAGCTAGTCACGCCTGAACCTGTGGTTTACCACAGATACACACAGAGGATGTTCCTCTCATACCAATTGTCAACATAATTATTTCACACACATTAGAGCTTGCGGCCCTTGTTGCAGATAAACTTAGTTGGACAAGCTTCATCCTGCCTACAACTTTCCAACTCGTTTGTAAACAAAAACCCGGGTAGACAACGAGGACCTATTGCTCAGTCTTGGTATGGTATCGATTTTCACAAATATTCTATTTGATGAAGCCACTTAGGTTATATAACTCATATTACCCAATGAGAAAAGCATCAATAAAATTAAATTTTGTCCAAAATCAAGTTTACTCGGCATTCCATCTGTTCACGAAACACTTAGTAAACAGAGCCTTATTTGGTCTCAAGTTTGAATGTCTCCTCTGTCTACAGGGGCAAGTATGACGACTGATGAGGTATGCTTCCTCCATCAATGCTACGAGTTGGATGTTGCTTTCCTGCCTAAGGTACCCATAACTAGATGAGATGACTATGATCGTTGACCAACCATCTAATTGCTAGTGTAATCAACAGGTGTGGCATTCCTTGTGTTTCTCTCTACAATTCCATGCTAAGGCAGTGCGCATTGATCAGGTTGTGTTAGGTCAGTAACTGCTATAAGGCAATTGTACCTTTATAAGTTAGCTGTGATAACGAAAGTAAACAATAAGACAGATGTAATAGAACAGACTGTAACGGAGGTAGAGTCCACTGTGTCAACAAAGGGCCATTTCAATTTGTTAATGATTTCTAGGTTTGTTTCGACATTAAAAATCTGGTGCCTCTGCTCCAGAAATATGAGCACTGAAACTTTTTGTGTCCAGCTAAATCATTGTGTTTATATGGAACTGAAATCCATGCAATAAAGAACCCTTTAATACTGTGAGACATGTTGAAAATACATCTGTGCATTTACACTCTTTTGTGCATGGCAGTTACATTTCTCTTATGTATTCTTGTCTGCATTTGCCGCACATTTCAGGTAAGGAAAACGGCGTATAGCTTTGCCCACTTGAATAAATAAGATATAGAGCATGAAAGCTGCTAAATGGATGTTATTTTTGTGGCCGGAGAGATAAATTCTTTAGTCAACTCTATTGTCCATTTTCTCCATTTAAGATTTCATGTTTTGTACATGTCAACTTAGGATTTATATTTCTGAAATTCAGTTTTCTTCTGCTGTAGAATTGCTACTACTTTAACGAGTATATATGGTGTGTTCTTATGCAAACCTCCTTCTGTTTTCACTACAATAAACTTATTACAGTGCATTCATTAAAAGATTGAAGAGACGGAGAAAATAAATGCGGATACAAAATGCCATAAAATTCAACAGTAAACAAGAAATTTAACGAGCGTGCCCTAAACTAAATTTAAGGCTTTCTCACCAGGCCGTAAATATGAAACCCCTAACGAAAACCCCTACTGAAGCAACCTTCATATCAAACCATATTGCTCCAACTAAAGTAAATGTCAGTTCTCATCCATCAATCATACATAAATAAACAAGGGCTGTGTTGCAGCAGCAGTACCTGCCGTAAAAGCATAAAAGCAAATTGTTTATATGCAAAGCAAGAAATTGGTAAGGAACTCAGAACTGAAATAGATTTCATGAATGTCTACTTTGTTATTTTTGGGATTGTGCTTGTGTTCTATTCATCCAAAATTCGTAATTCAACCAAGAAATATAATTTCAATATTGATTTTTTGTGAGATTCCTCCTGGTTGGTCTGTCCTCATTTGTTAATAATAAATGCAGTCATCGTGCATTGCATCTCCTAGTAACAGGAATTATTGTAGTGTTTGTCATGTTGGAAAATGCATTTTGTGTTTGTTATGAACCTCTATTAAAAACTATAGTAATACTGAAATTCAATAGCCAGGCCTGAAAGTTTGGATTTTTATATAGAAACTCAGTCTAGAACTTCTGTAGAATGGAATCTTGTAGCCACTACAAATAGAACTCGAAGTTTTAGCTGGTGGAAAATCAGAGCAAAGTCTTTCCTTCTAAGAAATGAGAATACAAGTAGGACTATAATATTACTGAAAGAACATGAATTCATAAAAGAGGAAGATACTTTCTTGAAAGACAATGCCTTCGCACAAGTCAGTCATGAGATGTGCACAAGATATTCTTTATGGAAAAGCATGTCTTGCTCTTGTACCTAAAGAGTATTGTTCACATTTCCCACTAGAAATCTTTGGCATCTTAATAAACATTTAAAACTATTCTCAATGGAACCCACTGTTTATCATGTGCATTTATGCACAAGCTGAAAACCTCTTGTATCTATTGCAAACTTGTTAAAATATCTGAAACTACAATTTTCCAAAAATTGGAATGTTGAGGTTACAGTTGCTCTGACAATGCCTCTGCAGAAGCCTTGTATAAAAAATAGGACAATGTTACCTAATTACAATGTGACAATCCAAACAAAGATGGTAATCAGTAAGTTTAAATTACAGAAAGATGCCTGAACTATACTAGCAAGATAAAGACCTCTCAAATCCTTCAAATCCCATCATCCTTTCTTCAAATCTTTGATGTAAATGGCCTTTTAGTTGTTCTGAGTTCTCACCGTAGCTACTTTGGATGAATGTTTTGCCTATTTGTTTTATGTGTGCCGTAAGGATAGGTCAGGCATGCAGTTACTGAAGTCCTCTGTATTGTGTTGGCCTATGAGATAAGTCGTAATAGATTTCAAAGGCTTAAATGTCTATAAGCCAAAGAGATTACAGAAATTACCACAAGCTGAAACATCTATAGATTGCATAGCTCACCCTGCAGGAGGGTGCATACAAAAATGACATCTCCCTGAGGCATTACAGCTAGGAAATCCTCTCTTGGACCTACAGATAAGTGTCACAAATATGCCCAGGTGAGAGTGTTTATGCACTGTTCTGCTAATAAAAAGACAAAACACGAAGTTTCTAAAACAGGGGACTGTAATACAATGAAATATACAAATAACATTAAATGAAGGCCATGCTTAGTGTTTTTTATCATATTTAATACCGGCAACCAATTCACAGATAACAAAAACAACAAGTCTGGAAAAGAGAACAAATACACGGTATAAGCCCTCGCTTTACAAGCAAACTATTTCCACACGTTTATGCATACACAGGGTTTCAATAATATTATACTGTGTTTTTTTGGTACAAATTTCCATTATAACCCTGCTTATGGACCCTGTCTATAAAATCCGTGTTTATGAGGGAGTATTTGAAATAAACACTGTAAAATTTAGCGATTTTGATAAGGGAGCAGCTCATGAAGCCAAAAAAACCATTATCAAATACTGTAAAAAAAATCCTAAAATAACATATAGAAGAGCTCATTACTGTCCCCTCACACAATCAGATGAAAATGGTAAGAAAAACACTAAGCAGAAGAAACAGGGTAAACAACACCAAGGAGTAAAAAGCAGGGAGAGAACCATGCCTGCATACGCACACCTCCACCGAACCTACATATTTGTGATTTAAAAAAAACCGTGTATATATATGTGGGATAGAGTGTGTTTGGAAAAAAAAAATTAATTGTATTATTATATATATGTATTAATTAGTTGTATATATATATTAACAACTAAAAATACAAAATAGTTCCAAATGTTAACTTATTTTTTAGGCCTCGTGTCTCACTTTTTGAAGCTATTTGATGCTAATAATTTTTTTAAATACTAATACCTTTAAAACAATTCAACAATTTAACAAGGACTAGTCACATTCGACACTTGTTTTATAATACAATATATATATATATATATATATATATATATATATATTGCTCTCAATAAAAAAATTGATTGGGAAATGTTCCATGAAAATCGATTTGTCGTGGAGCATTTTGATGTGACCTTTCTAACTAGCACTCGCACAAAGAATGTGCAATGGGAACGCTAAAAGGGATAAGGAGAGGAATTTATAACGATGTAGGGATAAGCCATAGAAGCAAGAGTCGCAAATATTAAACATCTCAGATTGTTCTAACCAAAATAACATTGTCTATTTGCACTCCACTTTATCATCTCAACTTCGATCACATTATACGTGTGAGCTCCCTATAGACTCCAGGATGGAAACCCAACTCCATTTCTTGCTTATTATAGCACTCTATAGACTACAATGTTTTAAGCTCGATTAATTACAAAAAAATAGGTGATGTGCAAACAATCATCAGTAGTTGAGCCCCTTGGTGGGTCTTATGAACGGAAGGTAGTTTTTAATCCATCAATCATTTTTTGACATGAATTTAAAAGTATTTTAAATTTATTTCAAATTATAATTAATTACGCACAATGAAGATTTGTAAGGGACGCATAATAGGTAGTACATCCACAATGTTCATTAAAATATTTGTAATCTTTAAGCATCGAATAAAAATCTTCTATTTTTGGTGGCCAATGGAGGACCCAAATAATTAAATCTATGTTTAATATCAAAATCCTCACCATTCAAGAGTTGGCACATATTTTGTATAGCTAAATGTTAGCAAATATTTTTAAAGTAATTTGCATAATCGAAGGACTCTGGAACTTTTGATGAGGAGGTGAGTTGCCACTCAACCATGACCACCTTGCAAGTATTAACAACAATGACCTCCAACATCGTGCATATCATAATCAAGGCCATTGAGACAAGATCCATTCCCGTGTTTATCGAATTGCTTCACGAGTAGATCTCGAGAAAAGAAAAACATATGAGAGGATGTTTTTTCTTGTCAATGTCTTGTGCGAGATGTGCGAAGGAAGGGCTTTATGGCCGATCGCGCCATGGGCATCCCCTGTAGTCTCAAAGAAAAATTTAGAGTCTCGTAATTCGCTACTAAGATAGTGGTTTAGATCATTTGGTTTTTCTTTGTAGGTACTTGTCGTCTACACAAGTAAGGAATGGAATATTGGAGATTGGTGTTGTGGCGAAGTTGTGCATTCTGATGCGAACAAAATGCACGATGAAGATAAAGAGCGAGGCAAAAGAGATTGTGATGGTGCACGTTAAGAGGTGGGGGAGCTTCATCTATATTCCCTCGATAATTTATTTACAATCTCCTTAATGTTATGACACATGAAATTATTCCTATATCGTCACTTTTGTTTGAGCACTTAATGAATTATAGTGGCTCTTCTCAAGGTTTATTGAATCAAGTGGGCATTGGACGAAAGGTTGTTTTTTTATTTCAAAGGATGCCATGATCACATATGAACAAGGTCTAACATCACTTGTCCACCAACCAAACAAATGTAAATGCAAAAGTGCCCAACCGATATAATATTATGTCCAAGTTTCAGTGTAATCAATATCGTGCAATCTATTATAGTGAACGTTTACATACGCTACGAGGAAGGTCATTGACCTTTATAGTGTGTGTCAGATAGAAGAGGTTACAAACCCTTTGGTACATGCCTTTCGGCGTAATTAGGAAAAACATAGTTAGTGCTCACATTTTTCAAATATTATATTTGAAGAATATATTTTCTGAGCAAGTTAGTCACATAGATAATGTTGTAATGTGTAAATAATGAGTAAGATTGAGTCAGAGAAATAGAAGGAGAGATTTGTGAGATATGAAATATGTATTGACTCCTCATTTATAGGAGACAAACACCCTATTTAAATGTATTTATTCGTGTGAATAGTATAACGAAGAAATCCAATTTATTCATTTGCTTGTTGAACTTGTCTATTTTATAACAATTGTATCACAAAGGGTTGATTAAGGATGAGAGTCACTTTGAGAGATGGGTTGTATTCATATTTTTGTTTTTGTATCTAAATCTCCATAAGCACATATATAGTCTTTGTAGTTTGACAAAGTTTGTAGGTGTCAATAGAAACATATATTATATCATTGTTATTCAAATTTGCCTCGCTATCTCCATCTATTATGTATTCAACTTAGCCAAGTTCTTTTGTAGTTCACGCCTTCACTCATCGATATATGATGATCCTATTTCATATGACCATGCGTTTTGAATCTTCAACCTTGTGTGCAGTCAAACCAAAAATCATGTGCCCTTAGTTTTCATATCAGAGTGATTATTCATTGTCCATTACAATGAGAGTCTTGTGAATTTCTTAAGAGGAATTTAGATCTATACGCAACAAGGATATGCCGCCTACATTTTTTTTTCATGATTTCATGCCTAAAATTGGCAATAGATCAACAAATTCAACCTAGAGTAATATATCATATCTTAAATTAAAAAATAAGGAACCTTTTTCCAACACATACATTACATGGTACTCTTTGATGGTTTTATTAGAAATCATTCCATTACTTACTGAGGGGTAGGTGATGATGAATCTTTATGTCTTTATATAGGGAAGCTTCCCACTTGTCTTAATTTGGAAAAAATGTCCTTGTAAATCAAAGAGCTATTTGTAGTCAACAATATAAAAATCGTATGGCGTCTCATGCCAAAAATGATTGATGGATAAAAACTACCTTCTGTTCATAAGACCCACCAAGGGCCTCAACTACCAATGATTGTTTGCACTTCACCTATTTTTTGTAATTAATCGAGCTTAAAAACATTGTTGGGCTACAGAGTGCTATAATAAGCAAGAAGTGCAGTTGGGTTTCCAACCTAGAGTCTATAGGATTTTCTCACTTTTTATTTTCTCTTCTTTATCTGCAAAGGGAACTCACACGAATAATGTGAATGAAGTCGAGATGATAAAGTGGAGCACAGATAGAAAATATTATTTTGGTTAGAACAATCTAAGATGTTTAATGTTTGTGACTCTTGCTTATATGGCTCGTCCCCTACATCATTATAAATTCCCCTCCTTATCCCTTTCGACATCCCTATTGTTCATTCCTTGTGTGATTGTTAGTTTAAAGTTTTGGATCCTTATATGGAGATGCATATTGTAGACTTGGTGAGATTAAAGTGGCGATAAACCTCAAATTATTTGACCACACATATATCTCCATTTTTTCCACATATATATGGAAACAAGAGGGATTTTAATAGATTTGATGGCTACAATGAAACCTCAATTAGTAGAAAAAAAAAAAAAGAATTTCTCTCTGTGTAGGAAGGCCTTCGCCAATTATCAAGTAATAATATTATGTGTTATGAGAGCAAAGAACACCATGATGAGTTCAATTACCAGCTCAAATACGACAGATGACATAAATATTGATAGGGATAAGGCTTTGTATGATACAACTAAAAATGGCGCGCAGGAATTCTTTGCACTATGTCGCAGCAAGATTGCGCGGTATTCATCCCGCTCTTCTTATCGACACGCTTTAACAGAGTTCGTAGGTGTCAATAGAAACATATATTCTATCATTGTTATTCAAATTTTCCTCACTATCTCCATTTATTATGTATTCATCTGAGCCAAGTTCTTTTATAGTTCATGTGGCTAGCCTATCTCTCACACAAGTTCACACAATAGGGAAAAAGTATTTTCCGTCACGTTGTCGTTAGTTTTGTTTTGTTACATTGCTTTGACGGAAAAGAAACAACGTATTACGTTGTTACCTATATGGGTAACAACGTATACGTTGTTTTCTTTTGTCAAATTTCCGTTTGAGGTTTTTTAAAAGGAACCGGCGCCGTATGGTTTCATACGTGAGTGCGCAGCAGGATGGTGGGGCACGAGAAATAGGGCGCAGGGGTCCCGGGTTCAAGGCCGGCTGGGTACAAGGATAGCACTGGTCAAAGTTTTGTGCAAGTTCGCGTTGACTGCGAACCTGTGTGATGGATAGGCTCATCGGTTCATGCCCTTCACTCGTCAAATCTATGTTGATCATATTTCTTGTGACCACGTGTTCTGAATCTTCAACCTTATGTGTATTCAAACCAAAATCATGTGCCCTTCATTTTTTGTATCAGAGCGATTACTCATTGTCCATTACAATGAGAGTCATGTGAATTTATTAAGAGCAATTTAGATCTATACTCGGCAAGGATTTTGTCTCGGTCGAATCACGGCAAGTGGGCGTTGGACGAAAGGCCACTTCTTAGTTTCAGATGAAAGAGATGATCGCATATGAACAACGTCTAACATCACCCACCACCAATCAAACAAATGTAAATGCAAAAGTATGGACTGATATTATAATATTCCCTACAAGTTTCCACGTAATCCACAAAGTGGACAACTGTCAGCAACGTATCGACATACGTTGCGAAGGAGGTAGTTGATTTTGCAATGCATGTCACCGGAAGAAGTTCGCAATACCCTTTGGTAGACACCTTTCAATATATTTTTCCCACAAGGGGTTATTCTTCTAAATCTAGAGGTGCGAGATAGTCATAGTTTAAAACCGGCTATCTTTCTTTACATTTGGCATACTTTTGGAGGAGTGTGCATTGCGTTTTGCTACCGAGCTTTGAAGAGAGTTCCATCTGGCGAGTTAGTTGTTAAGCGAGTTGTTGGGTTTGCAGAAAGAGTCGAAGACCGGGTTGGGCTATATAGAGTCATGAGCGGGTTGGGCTATATAGACCCATCGAGTTTTACATTACATTGGTGATCTGTGCATTCAAATCGAGCTCCTTATCGAGTTGGATAGTGTTTCATGCATGCATGGGACGAAGTGGAGACCAAGTCAAAAGGGAGACTCGAGTCGTGTTTAGTGAGTTTATTATATCCAGCGAGTCTTCAATCGTTCGAGATAATACTCCACATCCTGCTCCAAAGGGGAGAAACTACGTAGCCAAGTGAAATATTACAAAGGCAAGTTCATATCACCGAGCCTCACGAGCTCTGCGAGGTGAGTCGAGCCATCCCTATCTTGCATTGATCCTACGAACAAAAATCAGTCGATCCCTCAACATGATTCTAAGCCGTGTTGTTTGAAGTGGTCGAGTCGTTTCAATCCTCCATCGACTAGCAAAGAGCACACAATGGGTGACAAATGGCGAGTGTGTTTGAGCTCTTTCACGAAAGCGGTGGTTGAGCCCTCCTCCACCTCGACCCCTTCGAGCCACTACCACCCGCACTAAGCAAACATCAAAGCAACCAAGTTGTTCATCATACACACACAGGACCCTGCATCTACAATACATGCAAACAACGATCGAGTGCTTGTATAGGTTTGTATAAAATATTAAGGCATCAAATAAACAAATACAATGATAATATTCCCTACAAGTTTCTGCGTAATCCACGGTGGGTAATATGTCATTTCGTTGAACGTACGCATCGCGAAGGAGGTCGTTGATTTTTACGTGCATGTCGACCGGATGAGGTCATAATCTCTTTTGGTACTCTTTCGGCATAATAAATGTCAAAATAAAAAGATTCTTAGACCATTGCTCGGAAGAGAAAAAGATTCTAGGAGTTAAGAGAATTTTTGCATCGATAAAGTTTGTGTTTAACTTTGTTATTCGTGTTGAAGGAAGCACTTTGATTTAGTTTCGTTGTCATATGTGAACTCGAGTTTATACAAAGACTTTTCGTGCAAAGAGGCGTAGGTCCCGTCAAGTAAGTCGCCGTGTTGTGCGCAGTTAAAGGTTGACCCGATACCGTAAGTCTGACCAAGAAAGTTGCTCAGAAGTAACAGTTAAAATGGCCGCAGAAGCTCGTCCTAGTCTGTCTTCCCTAGACATTGAAGATCAAGATCTTGTAAGTCTTTCTGATGTATGGCCAGTTAATTCTGATATTTCTGTCTTAGAAGAGTCTGACCCTTTGCCAGCTTGGAAGTTACCCAAAATATCTTATGACCAAGTTTATGCAAAGATAAATAAGTTTCATTTGTTAGCGATCTGAGTTGTTTAAAACTCGTGAGAGTCATCATATATGTGTCACACGATCGTCGAACCGTGAGTATAATATCCCTTTAATAGATCGTGCCGATATAAAGAGTTTTAAAAAGCAAAATACTTATCAGTTTGCCCATATAGGTTGTGTCCAGATTGGTATTACCCCTTTGTTCCGTCGTGGTTTGAATGCGTCAGTTTTATGTTGTCTAATGGATCTTCGACTTGATAATTTTAAGGATTCTCTGCTTGCAGCAATCCAGACTGGTTTACATTCTGGTCCTATTTCATTTGAAGTTTATCCTAATTATCCTGTCTCTCTGACAAAAGACGATCTTTTGCAAGACGTCTTAAAATTACATTTGGCTACTACAGGTCTCAATATGCGTCCTGGTGCTTGTCCGCTTGCTATTCATTACAAAGTCATTTATAGGCTTGTAAACACCATGTACCCTGCAGTTAAGCATGGCGTTTCCAAAGGCAGCAGCGTGGTGAGTCACGTCAATATAAAGCCAAAAGATTGAGCCAGAACTCATTTCCTGGTCTCAGATCAGAGTGCCTAAGGAATGGACCCTTTCCAAAAAATTCATCCAGTCCTCTCAGCCTAAGTTGCAGAACGCTACAGCAGTAGAAGAAAGTAAAGATAATGTAAAGTTGTCTTTTAGATCTAACTCTAGGATAGGTTTACCTAGATCAAATTCTATGCAACGATAACGATTCTTACTTTTCAAGAGAGAGAGTCTTCTAATAGTCAGTCTACTCAGACTCCTGCAAAGGAGAAAACATTTTTGTGCAGTCATAGTTCACTAGTCCATGATACCAATTCTAAAAACACACTTCTATAAACACACTCTCATACCAATTCTAAAAACACACACAAGCTCGATAAACACAATGCTACGATACCAATTCTAAAAACACACTTCTATAAACACACTCTCATACCAATTCTAAAAACACACACAAGCTCCGATAAACACAACAACTCGATACCAACATAACACGAGAAGATATCTAAGCAACAAACTTCCATGAAATATTTGAACACATTACAAAACACGGATGCACGGATAATATCAAACTCTTTTCATATTCAAAAGCTTGACTTATGAAAGCTTTTAAATATAACAATGGATGAACAAACTCAACTTGATCAAAATAGAGAGAAATGGATAATTTCGACTCTTCCCAAAAGCTTAGATACTTCAGTTGTTGCTTCCACGGTGTAGTGAATGAGATGAGAAATCCCATATTTATAGGATTTCTCAAGGCTTTTCACCGGGTAACAGCAACTGGAAAACCTACAACCGGAAACCCCGGTAACCACAAAGATTCCACTTTTGACAAAAGTGGAAAACCGACAAACACGGACCATGGGTACATGCCACCCATGATAACACCTTTTAGTGGAGCGGTCCACCACGCTTTCAGATAAGACTAAAAGAGAATCTTATCTTACTTTTATTATGACACGATCGGCAACAGGCCTGCCGACATAGCCGAAAGCAAACACGATAGTGACAAGCCCACTATCATAGCTCTACGCACTATCATATAGTACAGAGGGACCAGGAATGTCATCATCTGATGAGGAGGATGTCTCATCAGTCCTTTGTGGTGCTGGCAATAGATTCCTCGTGACTCTTTCCAGCCAAGGTCTTGATGTTGATGTTGTACCATCAGTATCTGGTCGGAGATGTGGCCTTGTTGGGAACATGTAATGATCTGGAATACGGAGAGCGTATCCTGGAGCAGGTGGATGGATGTTCATTGTATGATGCAATATGATTCTCCTCCAAAGCTGTCCATTCGGATTAGAATGGTGACCCCTGAAAGGATTAGTCTTGACATAATACTGGATTTTAACAAACCAAGGAATTTTACATTGTATTAAAATATTCCTTGCAATATCAGGTGAAACATCCAATAATGGAGAATCAGAGATTTTAGTAGGGAGATACTTAGCCAAAAAATACTTGAAATGTTGGTGATATATTTTCTATCTCCTTGAACACTGGGCCTATTCCAAAGATCAAAATTTAATGGATGTTCTTCTGTCCACAATCTTGCAAAGCTGAATTTCCACAGTGGTATTTGGCCTCACAAGTAGCCGAAGGCGATGACCTTCAAAATTTAATGTATCAAAGTTTCTCAACATATCCGGTATGACGCAGATCCACTTCAAAGTACAAAGAACCATAGGTTCTTGTAAAGAATGAAATTCAGTGTGAGGGATTTCAGGATCAACAAACCTCACTGCAACCTCTGACATGTTATATTCAGATACAGAGATATAATCTCTGTATATCAAAAAGCTTGAGCTTCTCTTGATTTTCTGTCATCATTTCTTTTGACAGAATCTATATGGCCTTTACAATTATTGACATCCCAAATGGGACTGTGGAATTCATGAAAGACTTGTGTGACATTTACATTTTTGACCAGATTTAATTCCCTACTAGCAAAATCAGAAGGGAATTTTCTTTACCTTTGATATGTTCAACTTCAAAATCAAAGTTGTCGAACCAGAGACCCCATCTTTGAAGACGATTAAAAGCAGTCTTATGTGCTGGGTCTCCATTATTCAGCCTGGCTTTAAAATCTTTCAAATCACTTCTGATAATGAAGTGATCATTCTGTATGAAGAACAAAAAAGCTTTGATAGCCTTTTTTGCTGCCAGGATCTCTTTATGTGTGGAATGGTATTTGATTTCTGAACCTTGAAACGATCCAGAAGCATATCTGCACACTTTCTCTTTACCATTCTCTAATTTTTCTTTTAATACAGCTCCCCAGAATAAATATCACTAGCATCACATTCTATAATCTTCAAACCAGATCCAGGAAGGGACATAGGTGGAAGATTCAATACCTGGCGTTGCTTGAAAACTCCAAAGTGGAGCATTCTTTTTAACCTTTGTTTAAAAGAATTCTATCTGCTGCAATATTCTTATAAAAACCTGCAACATAATTCACACAGCCAAGAAATCTTTGAAGTTGCTCCTTTCTTTGAGTTCATCAGGGAACTCTTGTATCTTGGAGACAACATGCTTTTGCATCTCAATGCTGCCATCTTTAATCTTTATTCCCAGAAAATCTATCTCATCCTTAAAAACTTCTATCTTTGTAGGAGATAGACACAAACCATTTTCATAGACAGTATCATAGAACTTTTGCAGATGTTCTACTGAATATCAGAATATCATCAATATAAACTATTAAGAATTCAGCTAAATCTCTGAAAATACTATCCATCTTTTTGGAATATTGATGGAGCAGTTTTAAGGCCAAAAGGTAATACCTTCCATTCAAACTGGCCTCCTGGTACTACAAAAGCAGTTTTGTAGCAATCTTGAGGGCTGCAAGAATATCTGCCAGAAACCACTTTTAAGATCAAACTTTGAATATACCTTTGATCCTTTTATTCTGGTCAGAAGATCATCCCTAGCAGGGATTGGATGTTGCACTGCAGATATGAATTTATTCAATGGCTTGTAATCAACAAGCCTCTTCTTCTGTCGCAATTGCTCACTTCTTTTGTTGACGTAGAAGGCTGCACAGGACCATGGAGAATTGGATTCTTGGATGAATCCTCCTTTCAAGCAATTTCTGTATTTCTTCATGGCATTCCTTCCTTTCAGAAGGAATCATACCTCTGTGATGAGCTCTGAATTTTGGAGTGAGCTCCTTTCCTTCTTTGTCCTTCACAATCTGTAATTCAAGTGAACAGACAATCCACAAATGCATGTGGATTATCACTGCAAAGATCTTTCTTGATCTTTTCAACAATATCATCTATATTAGATTTACAAGTAGCAATTGACTTATGTATCCACTCATGATTTGGTTCTTTGACTGGTTTTGAGAGTGGAACTATTGTCTGGTATGTGTATCTCCTAGGGATTTGAACCCGGGATTAAACAGAGAGATAAAATCTTTGGATATACTAAAGGTTCCACAATCCTGAAGGAATTCTACACCAAGAAGACAATCATAGGCTTCCATGTCATGCTTATAGAATTTTACAATTCTTGTAAATCCTTCTATATTACTATAGGGATAAGAGCAACAGAATTTGAGATGACTTCTTTTTTGTCAAACCTGATTTTAAGATGGGTTTGCTCCCAACAATCAGGTGGAATAGCAAGAGATCTGATCATACTTATATTAATAGATCTATCATAGCATCCAAACTATATGGCTTTATATTTGGAATACTAATGGAAATAGCTATGAAGGGATTTAAGTGTGAAACTGTGCATACCTCTCCGCTGGTTTTTCTATCCGAAGATGATCCTTCATGAGGTTCTTGTGCCATGATTTCTTGATAGGCACTCTCCATGTCTTCGTCATCTTTCTCTTCTTGTTCTTCTTCAAATATTAACTGAATATTATTCTCGTGGCCTTATCTATTACTTTCTCCAGAACGTATTCGCTCCTTCTCCAAACTTTTGTATGTATATGGATCAAGACTCTTCCGATCCATCTGCCAACAATGTTCTCTTCTGGGAAGAGAAACGGAATAGAACTGTGAGGATTTTGGAATCCTCTGCCTCTTTCTCCACGACCTCTCCATGGACCACCTCTTCCTCTGATAGGAAGTTGTCTTTGTCTCGATCCTTGAAATGGAGGACGTCAAGCACAGGGAATATTGTAGATCAAAGACAACATTCTTCTTCTTCTGTTACTTGAGCTCTTCTTAATTTTTCTTGCTCAAGCTCGTTCACTGGATATATTTATCCTGTGCTTCACGAACCTTCTTCAAGATAAGCCTTTAATGAACATTAAAGAATTGTGACATCATTTTATCAGATGGAAATCTCTAGAAGAAAAGTCTATCAACCAATCACACACATGAATATTGACATTTATAAATAATTAAAAATTATATTGTTTAAAACTATTGTCTAAAACTATTGTCTATACCATATGAAACAAAAATACTTAAATGTGATTGGTTGAAAAAAGACTCGAGTAACACTAAAGTGAATCGAATCCTATAGTTACCCCTTTGACAAGGACCAACAAGGGCAATGTTGTGGCATCGTCCCTAATATAAATAGATCAATGCAAATATTTTGAAGGGTTTTAAAAATTATTTTTTATTAGTATTCATAGGTTCAGTAATAATGCACATTTAAAATTTATTTGAATAAATAAATTAGAACATAGAAATATCTTGGAATTTTTTTATTAAAAATATATTGCACTTATTAATAATTATGAGAAATCAAAGATAAGGACTTTGAGGTCTCTCTTGAGGTTGTTCATATATAATAGTATATATAATTTTGTCATTATTGAGAAATTTGATACGTCAAATTTAATAATTAAAATCAAAATTGTTCAAGCAATAACATTTATAACAAAATTAAGAGTAGAGTTTAAATTTGACGATCATACTTATTCATTTTTCATGTTTTTAACCATAAGATATTTAGAATTTTTAAAAATTGTACTTTATTCCAACCAACATATTTAACATATGGCCATCATTTGTTATATAAAATTTTTATTAATATGTACAAATATATATTAAAAACGATTAAAATGTAAGCATAGTTTCTTTTATATGTTATTAATAATAATATTTTAAGTGCAATTTTAATGTCATGTAAAAATTGGTTAAACTAATATAGGTGGTCATTAAATTTAAATCTTGATCGTTGGTAAATCTTTAACAACGATACCAAGAGGTGAGGTGTGATGGAGTCACCATAAAAAATAAATTAAAAACTAAATTTGACATTCATATAACCATCACTAGGAAATTTCAACAATTTGGCATTATTTTAAGGTCGCGTGAAATCTTTTCCTTCTCTTTTGGGGAAATCAATTGGAAATTAGTGATAACTTGATCCTATGGTAGAATTTGTGGCCCTTTTAAAAAAAAAAAAAAAATATGGAAACGGATACGATAATTTAACTAGACCAATATCATTTGTCACTAATCAATACAATCTTAATATATAATATAATAGAGTTATTAATCAACGTGGTACAAAGAAAAATTTAATATAAAAACTTTCTATATAAATTTATATACCAATCATATCAATATACATAAATATATAAAATGCTAAATAAGAAAATATTTTAAATTACTTGTTTTTCTTTAGAAATAATGTAATATATTAACGAGTTCCAATAAATATAAAGATTTCATTTATCTCGATAAACTTTTTTGAAAAAATCATAAATAGATATATTAGTATTTATTAAAAATAGCCCCGCCAACCTCTCGTTAATTCAACCGAGCAACTTGTACATGCGGTCGAAATATGTGTTACACTTTAGTAAAAATTTTAATTAAAATATTGATTGGGTATCATATTTTCTCGATTATTACAAATTGAACTTCCCAATGAGATAAACTAATGAATGATCAAAGAAATACTATTTAAAAAACAAACTTTTAATAAGTGTCGCAATGTGATTAGTCCCTGCCTCAGTTGTTAAATTGTTGAATTGTTTTAAAGGTATTAGTATTGTTTTTAAAATAATTAACATCAAATAGCTTCAAAAGTGAGACATGAGGCCATAAAAATGGGTTAACATTTGGGGCTATTTTGTATTTTGAGTTGTTAATTTAAATCCATAAAAAAACTATATTGCTCTAAATTTTTTTTTGGAAGATGTTCCATAAAAATAGATTTGTCTTAGAGCATTTTGATGTGACCTTTATAATAAATATCATGATTTAGAGAGAGCTTTAAGTTGACATATATATATAGTTTAAAACTATTGCCTAGATGATATGAAACAAAAATACTTAAATATGATTAAAAAAAAAGATTAGGTAATAGGAAAGTGAATCATATAGTTATAGTGTGTTTGGTAGAGACTAATACTTATTAATAAACATTAGCAATTTGTTTTGTTTTCCTATTTTGAGAAATGCACAAGGTAATATTTTGGGGTGAAAACAATAATACTCGTGTCGAAGATACATAGGTATTAAAAACATGTTGCGATTAGAAATTATATGAGTGGATATATGCAACTTTTTAAAGTCCAATTTCAAACAATTAAATTTATTCTTATAACTAAACAAATGTTTTTATATTTCTAAATCTTAATATTCAAATGGTGTTAGAATTTGTTTTTAACATTATGTTTAAATTTTTAGAGACTTTTAAAAGTATTAATTTAAATTAACCTTGTATCGATTGCCCTATGATCTTTGAAAGGACAATTTTGAAGTCTTATTACTATATAAAAAGAAACATAAGAATTTTCAAATTATTTTGTGTTATTTCTTCTACACGTTACACATTGTCAAATAAATTTTGTTATCCTTCATTTTTTATTTAATTTAAAAATATGGTCTTAATATAGATTTTGTTTAATAATTATTAAAGAGATCATTCATAGAAATTGATTTTCTATAATATTTTGAAGGATAGGTAAGTTAGTGTTTAGACGTTGAATGAAAGAATGAATATTTTTAATAATATCTACAAGACCAAGTAGTATATGGGACCCAAAGCCACAACTAAAGTGTACAAAGCCACTTCAAGAGTTGCCCTAATAATTTTTATGTTGCATCTCTTGTTGTGGATTTTGACCAAAAGATTCATTGTTTTGACAAGTCTTTCTTCTTCAAACAAGGGTAATAGGTTGTTTACTTTCAAATTGTCCTCGTAGTTGATACGGATGTCATTATATGTTATGCACTCCATGATGTAGTGTCATTCTATTTCCACTACCCCTTTGTTGCAAAACATGCACGTTCTTTCTTCCCACTCTTCTTTAAGAGATGTCCATCTCCCTGTTTCACACCTAAGATGGTGTGAACGAGTATTTAACTTGTCCATCAAATTTTTTTCCTTCTATTTGATTTATGCTTATTGTAGGCATTTTCCATGAGGTGCAAGTTAGATTAAATTATTTGATGTAATATTTTTTCTTTCACCAAGTTGTGTCCATGTGCCTATCTTGAATTTTTTTTTCACATACATTTTTATTTCCTCATTAATATTTGGACACTCTTACATGTTAATATTCCACTTGTTCATCCATTTAATGTTTTGTTTCATCCACGTGTTTTTCCTCCTACCTAGATTTTCTTCTACAACCATTATAGGCCACCTATGAACTTCCATGTTTTGAACCTTTTTCAAATAAGTTAACAACCGAGTTAATGTTGATGCCTTTCGAGGAAAGGTTTATGCTTCAATTAACATGATCTCATATGGAACCAATGTTTTAATTTTGAAGTTACTTGTGATTAAGTACTTTTAGATTCTCTCTATTTGTCTCCACTTAAGATTAGACACATTTTTGCCCCAAACTTCACAAGTGCCCACATTTTTTGTTTTTATTGTACACAATGTTTTTAATTAGCATGCTCACTTATTTTTAACATTATTTAACTTCATAATATGTAAATTGATGTTCACGTAGTCTCCTAAGTATTTTTTTATACTTGAGAAAATGACAATAATTATGTTGATTAGATTAAAATTTGTGGCAATATCAAAAGCCACCATAAATTTGAAATAGGAATCAAAATATCATGACACACATAGGGTTCATGTCAAACATATGCAATCGAATCTTCCTGTAGAAAATAATTCTACATAAGAATTTGTTGCATTGTTACTCTTGTTATTCAAAACATTCTAGAGCTAATGTTTATAATTTTTTATCGATTAAGCTTTAAGAGCAATATATCCATAAAAGGCTACATTATTCGAAAGGATAACACTTGGCAAGAAAAAGACAATTCTAAGAACAAAATAGACTGAATGGAGTTGTTATGAAATAATTACAAAGGAGGTTAGAAGTGTGGCAATCCATAGTCGAAGAGTAAACTACAATAAGCATGTGTATCTTCTCCATCGATAGTGTAATGTCTAACCAAAGATACAACATATTGAGCAAAGAAAAATTAATAACAACCTTAATCATATGACACTTTCTATCTAAATCAACATTGACCCCGAGGAAACATCCATAGAGTATCATTGACGTTTGGTAACATTTCAAGATTGATGCAAACTAAGAAATCTTATGATAAATCTCATCATGTTTACTTTCCATTTCATGCAATTGAGATTAGATACTACTAATTTGTTTTATGAGATCTCGTTGCTTTCCACATTGTTCTTTAAATATCGAAGCTAGATTGATCATATGAAGTGAAAGATTAGAGCAGAGAACTTGAAATTTTAACCCCATGTAAAGAATGAATGGAAGAAAGTCAGAAGGAAATAAGACATCCAAATGTGTTTGATGAGGATGTGGTAGCAGATTTCATTAATCACATTATAGGAAACAAATGATCCAATAAGGGAAACTTACCAAGATTGGGTGGATTGAGATATAGTTGGTAGTAAGGTCATAAGAGAGGACCAAGACATTCGAACATGTTAGAAAAACTAGAAGTATTGTTAGATGGATTCCACCTTTGCATAAAATGGACAAGATGGCAATGGGAATGGTCAATTGAGGCATTTTCCAATAGGGAGTTCAAGGCATAGAGTAGCATCCACATGGTGAGTTAGGATTGAGAATCTACTTTGGATTACTAAGTTTGAAGACTAAGTTTGTTCCATTTAGCTTAACTAAAATTACACCTCCATACTAAGTTTAAAAGATGATAAAGGGGAATCAAGGTGGGAATTATCTATAGACCACCTTGAGTGGGAAGGTTTGAATGTTGTATCCATTAGGTCATCTCCAATATTTTAAGAAATTGGATTGGTAGTGGGTGGAGAGAAATATTGAGAGATTTGGAGGGATGAGTCTCTGGATTTCAAGAACTTCCAAGTTGTCTTTGTAGTTGAGGTTATAGTGAGCCTTAAGTGGATGTCATGATTTCTAGTTAAATTTTGATAAATCTTATAGGTCTCAAAACACTTAAATGCACTTTTAGAAAAGGAATTTACCTTTGAAACTATGGATCACAACTATTAGTTTATCATTCACAGTTAGAAATTGGTTCCACCAAATGAATGAAGTCAGAGGCACAAAATCTATGGACTTTGTGTACATTTCTAGGTCCTAGAGCATACTAATATATACATGATTCCTAAGCAAGAAAACTAGTGGTTAACAACATCTTTTGGGCCTTTTGTTTTGTCTCTTATACTTTTATTGGCCTTACACATCTTACAACCTTGCTGTACATTTTAACTTATTTATATTTTATGGCCTCTAAACTAGTTCCCATTTAGGCGTAAGCGCTAGATGCTCTTGTCCCTTATAGGTGCTCCTGGCCTTCTTTTTCTTCTTCTTACTATTTTGGGTCTCTTTTTACTTTTTATCATCTTGTTACAATTTTGAGTCGGCATTTTAGTTGTCAATTACAAAATTCAAATAAGGGAATCATGTATATATGCATAGTTATAACTCTCAAATAAAGGGCCAAGCACTAAGCATTACATATCATCACCTAAGATTGCATTCAAAGGCACAAGAGCACTTCAAAGGAATTCATCTAGCACACTCATACAAGGGACAAGGGTTGCATCACTCTATATACACAACATAGGAGGGAGGTTCATTTTATTCCATCTCACACATTTGCATACTTGGAGCATTCTACATCTAGCTCACCGTCATAGTGCAACTTGTACAAGGGAAACATAGGGCATCATTACACACACAAGAACACATAACTACATGGAGTCTAAGATGTAGTACAATGCTTAGTCATAAGATCACTCTTCGAGTGACATTACGAGTCAGCCGACTCCCCATTCTACATCTTATTTATTATGTTTGATGTGGTTTGTGGGTATGTGCAACTAGGTATCTATTTTGTAGGTTACAGGTGTACAATCAACAACATTAGAGCAAAGCCATAGTGATAAGAAGAAATTAATAATGAAGCTCTTGCATCCCGAGAGAAGATCGAGCCCGAGAATCGAGTGAAAACTAACACCTGTGATCAGTCACTCCTGCACTCCTATCGTCCCATGGGAACTCATGTCTTGTGCATTTTCGAGTTCTAGAACATCCAGTGATCCTGAAGACACTCTTCCTAGTCTATTACGGTAGCTCTTTAGCTCAAAAACTTCCATATCACTCATAAATTAGCTAAGCCACCCTCTCTCTCTCTCTCTTCTTACTTAGGGTTTCATATACTTATCATATTATTGCTTGTGTCTTACTGTAGTTCATAACTTGTATATCATTAATACAATAAAGTTACTCTAAAATTAGATTTAATTCCATTTAAATTAGATCATTTGGTGAACTCGATCTCTCAAACCTTACCTTCTCATCATGCATCAAATTCTCTTGCCTTCCTCTCGAATTTATGGACCAATCATCTTAACCATCTTATACAACCACTAGGTTCGACGACACAACCTGCCATCATTATTGATTTTATGTAGGTCCATACCCAACACCCTCTTCCTTCAATCATCTAATGACCGACCTAACTATTAATGTGGTCTCCACTTGACGTAATAGGCAACCCATGACATGAAGATCTTTCTCGATCTTTCCGTGTAGAGTGACATGAAGATATGGCCTTTTAAGGTCATTTCCATCCTTGGAGAGAAGCCAATGATGGAAGTTCAATACAAGGGAAAGGATAAGTTGTTTAAGTGGAGGGGATTTCTTCCATGATTCTCATCAAAATGAAGGAAATCACTAAGGATTATTTGGGGGAAAACAATGAAGAACACCATCATAACCATCTTGCAGTATTTTTACGACTTGTGTTTTTCCATCAATCATTTTCACGTGGATAACGAAGAACAATTTGAGATCATTGATTGTTAGAAAAGGTAAGATTTTCTAGAATTTTCTAGACAAAATAGAAGTTTAGGAAATAAGAAAAATCTAGAAATTAGAAGATTCTGGGTATGAAGAGGAAATTAGAAAACTCTAGAATATAGAAGCTTCTGGATTCTTATAATCCAAGCCTATAAATTTGTAACAAGCTTCACCAATCAACAAGTTGAATCAACAAGTTGGATTGCAACAAGTGGATTGGATGTAAGTTGGATTGTTGAATTAATAAGAAATATTTTGAGTCTTCTCTTGTTAAAAGTGTTGTTCTATCTTTTAAATATTTTATTTTTTTGGGCCTATGCTTTTTCATGGTATCAAAGCTTGGAGTTTTATGCAGCAAGGCTGGATATTGAATTTTTTTTGAGAGGCTGAGTATTTAATTTGTATTGAGGGGCTGAATATTGATTTTTTTACTCTAACATGGGTTCTTCAAATGAAGGATTGCCAATCTTCAATGGAAGTGGTTTTGCAGATTGGAAGATTGCAGTAAAGAATGCTTTGAGGGAAAAATCTTTGTGGAGGATGTGAACAAAGAAATTGGAGAACCACAAAGCAATGATAAAGAAAAGGAATTTTGGAAATGTAAGTTGGAGCAAGCTAGAGGAATAATTGGTAAAGCATTGAGCCCAAATCTTAATAGAAGATTTATTGATATTGATGATCCAATAGAGCTATGGGAAAAATTAGAAGAAGATTATAAAGATGCAGACATTGCTAGCATGTTTAGTATAGAGGAAAAATTGGTGAATTTAGATCCTGCTGATTTTGAGAAAATGAGTGATTATTTTAATGAAGTTACATATTTAAATGCTCAGTTGAAGAAAATAGGTGATGAATATGCAAAAAAAGATTTTCAATTGATTTCTATGGTTGAGAGTAAGCCCCCAACCTTACAAGGTGTTTAAAGAATCAAGGAAAAGGGTTATTCAATTAAATCCAAGTACTCCCCAACAAACATTTGATCAATTTTGCAAATCAGTTTTAGATGAAGAGATTCAACTTATTAAAGAATGACATATTAAGAAAAATCATGCATATGCAACTAAGAGTAAATTTTTTTCTAGAAATGTTGATGAGAAGAAAAAGTGGAATAGTTATAGTAAAAATTGAAATAATGATGGATCTAACCATTTTTCTAAAAATGATGGTGTAGAAAAGCAAGCTGGAAGAAGAATCGATTATTTGCAGGTATTGTGGAGGCAAAAATCACATTGAGAAATTTTGTTTGAAGAAGAGGGCCAATGAAAGGAAACAATACAAGCCTAAGCAAGAAAGGTTTAAGGATGGGAAGATGGATAAACATAGCTTCGTGGCAATCTCCTTCAAAAGAAAAGGTGAATCAAGTATGGAGGTAATTTCTAGATCTAAAAATGAATCTAGTGTTAAGGGGGGGTACTTTGCTTTAGACTCCAATAAAGAATGGATTTTAGATTTAGGAGCATCATCTCATATGACTGGGGATAAATCTCTATTTATTGATTTTGAAGAAGGAAAAATTAGATCAAGAAATCAGTATTGGAAATAAAATGAAACTTCGGGTGTTAGGAAATGGGGATTGTTGGAGTAACTAATGGAATTTTGAAAAATATTTTATTGGTTGAAGGATTAGGGGTGAATCTTATTTCAGTATATAAAATTTCTCAAGTTGGTTATGAGTTTGTTGTCACTGTTGATCAAGTCATTGTTAGAGATAGAAAAGATCCAAGAAATATGATTGTTATTGGTAGAGTGGATCACAAGGAATGTCTCTTTAAATTTGTTGGATTTGTAGATGATGAATATACAGTCTCCAATGCTTTTATTTCTAAGACAAATTATATGTCAAAACTTTGGCATGCTAGACTAGGACATATTAATTATAGAAAATTGCAAGATATGGTACAAATGAATATGGTTAGAGGATTAACAAAAATTTCAGCTTTTGATGGAGTGTGTGAAGGATGTGTGTTAGGTAAACACCATGAAATCCTTTTGATTCAGGTAAGGCATGGAGAGCTAATCATCCACTACAACTAATTCATAGTGATTTATGTGAACTAGGCTATCCTTCCCTTTCAGGCACCATGTATCTTCTCACTTTTATTGATGATTATAGTAGGAGAGTATGGGTTTATTTTATGGAAAGGAAAAGTGAAGTATTTGAATTTTTCAAAAGTTTAAGGCATTGGTTGAAAATAAGAGTGGAAAAAGAATTAAGTGCTTAAGGTCAGATAATGGGGGTGAATATTGCAAATATGCATTTGAATCATTTTGTGAAAATAATGGTATTAAGATACAATGAATTGTTCCATATACCCTCAACAAAATGGAGTTGCTGAAAGGATGAATAGAACTCTTTTAGAAATGGCTCATTGTATGTTGCATTCTAAGGGTTTGCATGATAAATTTTGGAGTTTGGTTGTTTCTTGTGCTGCACATATTATAAATAGAATCCCCACCAAAGCACTCATGAATGTCACTCTTGAAGAAGCTTGGAGTGGAAGAAAGCCTCATGTTGGGTATTTTAAAGTGTTTGGGTGCATTTCTTGGGTACATATCCCTGATGAAAAAGGGAAAAGTTAGAACCAAAGAGTCATAAGTGTTTGTTTATGGGGTATAGCGAAGAATCAAAGGCCTACATGTTATATGATTTGGTAACAAAGAATATTTTTATTAGCAGAGATGTAAAATTTGATGAGCATTCTCAAATTATAACAAATACTTCCCATGATGGAGATTACATTGAGGCATGCACTACTTCTAATGATGATAATATTATTGATAGTGAAATGACTAATGTTTGTGATCAACATATTTTTCGTAGCTAGTGATGATGAAGGGAAGATGATTCAGCCAGAGCAAAAGACAAGGAGTATTGAAGAGATATATAGAGAAGGTCAAGACTCAAGGAAGGAATAGAAGTGCTCTAATGGTGAAAGTCTTACAGATAAATGATCCAGTCTCATATGAACAAGCTAGAGGGAAGAAAGAATGGGAGCAAGCTATGAAAGAAGAATTTGATGCTTTACAAACAAATAATACTTGGGAACTTGTGCCCCTTCCTAAAGGTAAGCATGTTATTGGTCTAAATGGGTTTATAAAACAAAGTTAAAGTCGAATGGTGCTATTGAAAAATTTAAAGCTAGATTGGTTGCTAAGGGATTCAATCAAAAGGAAGGTGTTGATTATGAAGAAACATTTTCTCCTATTGTTAAAATGAATACCATTAGAATTATTCTTTCTTTGGCTGCTAGTTTTGGATGGCATATTCATCAAATGGATGTTAAAAATGCATTCTTAAATGGATATTTGTGTGAAGAAATATATATGAATCAACCACCTATTTTCAAGTTCCAATATTGTCCAAGTGAAGAACAAATTGTTGATATATTCACTAAGAGTATGACTGAAGCAAAATTTCTGAAGTTTTGAGAAATGCTTGACATGTTAGAGGTGAACATTAAGGGGGATAGTGTATAATGTTCCCCTCCTCTATATTTTTTGTAATTTTTCTAGCCAATCTTAAGGGGGATGTTAGAAAAAGTAAGATTGTCTAGAATTTTCTAAACAAAATAGAAGTTTAGGAAATAAGAAAAATCTAGAAATTAGAATTTCAGGTATGAAGAGGAAATTAGAAAACTCTAGAATATAGAAGCTTTTGGATTCTTATAATCCAAGCCTATAAATTTGTTGTTAAAATTGTTGTTCTATCTTTTAAATGTTTTATTTTTGTGGGCTCGTGCTTTTTCAAATACATGTTAGGAGTTGACGGATGAGATGACCCTAGTCACATGGCACCTTCCGCTAGTTCTTAAATATTTTCAATGGCCGGTACAACTTTTTCGGGCCAAGACACTTGGAGAGCTCGCGCTTGTTTGGGGTCTCCTTTTGGGCACCATATCAAAAGTGCACCGAAGAGACACGTGGAGGCTTCCGCTAGCTCCTCTTTATATTGAGACTTCTCAACAGCTGAGGCAAATTTCTTGGGCCCAAGGCACGTGGAGAGCCTATGCTCATTTGAGGTCCCGCCTCTAGAATTCATCTTTGAAGTTGTGCCGAACAGACATGTGGAAGCTTCTGGAATTTCCCATGCTCAAACTTTTCAGTGACTAGTGCAACTCTCTCGGGTTCTGGGCATGTGGAGGGCCCACACTCATTTGAGGAACCTACCTCTGGACTTCACCTTTGTAGTTGTGCCAAGGAGACACGTGGAGGCTTCTGTTGGCTCCTCTTTACACTTGGCCAACTCAAACTCGCAGCGTAGATATGTGGTATAATCCATGCGAGGAAACTCATTTATGAGAGGCATGAATGCAAGTATCTATTCCTCAAGGTGTATTCTCGAAGGTGAAAAGGATTTCTTGTCAGATCAAGCCATATGGAGCCACTTGAGAATTATTAAAAAGAGGATTTCTTGCATGACAAAATAAAAGAATGATTAAAAATATTGTCAAAAGTTATGACATGGCATCCCAGTCATAGTTGAGGAACTGAGAAACATGATCAGTTCATGATTTATCCACCTAGCAATAGAAAGTAAGATATTTTCAAGGGAATAAACATGATTAAACGATATGTTGTAAAGAGGAATATTATCTTGAAGATTTATACTTTTGGGGGAAATTTTGGGATGAGTGAGTGAGTGAAATTGTATAAATGTAATGAGAATACTCTTGCATAAGGGGGTTAATTTTTCTGAGAAAGTTTGAGAAAACCATTTTTCCGAGAGACCGTATGAGAAACCTGTTTATTTTCCTGTGTTTTAGATTTAATCACGTCAAGATGGTTGCAAGTGTACAACCATTGACAAGCTCTAAGATTGTTCAAGAAACTTTCCCCTGCTGATGAATCTAATGAACCTTGAAATGAATTTGTGTTGATCATGAGCATAATTGTGTTTGCTCTTATTTCAGAATGTTTTCAAATAGTTTTTCTTGTTCCTGTTGCAATCTTATGTTAAAATCTCTCTGAGTCACACAAGATATTATCCGTGTGTTAGTATTGTGGCATTTGCAATTTCATTATGAGAAGAGATTTCATCTTGTAATGAAATAAACAATTTAAAATCACTTTACTTTCACTATGTTGATAAAGATTGTTTGTAAGTCTATGAGTGTATCTTAGGCGTGATGAACTAGGGATTTCTAATGTTTAATTGAGTCTTTAACATGAGCCTTTGTGTTGAATTCTTGAAGAGTGTATGAAATCATGCATCTTTGGGCCTCCATTGATACACACCTTCTGGTTGAAGGAATATTTTGGCTATTTTGAAGCATTTTTTGTGAGTTTTCCAATATTTGTAAAGGCTCTCAAAGATCTGGTATAATCAACTTTATCTTGCTTAACTTCCCACAAAAATTTCTCAAATGATGAATCCTACATGAACTACCCTTGTTTGTATTGTGTATCCACAAATGAACAAATTCCATTGCCAAAATATGTAGAAACAATCAGGATTCAATTATTGTCTTTAGTAACCCGAACCTTGTCCAGGAAACATCTCCACTCTCTAGTGTGACAACTCGTGAGAGTTAGATTGTGTTGTATTGATCATATTTTCTCAAGGTTCTCATGAAAATTGTGCAAAGAAGGATCTCTTGATATCCTTCACAACATGGGTTATAAAATGGGTCCTCTCACCCTGGTTAAAGGCACAACCTAAAGTAGTGAGGGTAGATCAAACCCTTAGTGAGGTCTTTATCCATTTCTCCAACACCTGAGTAACAAAGAGTCAACTAAATCCCCTCCCCGGCTACAAAATGACTCTATATCATGATTTGTCTATCTCTAAGCATCCTGTCAGTTTCGTGATGTTGCTCAACCCTCGCAGAGAATCAATTTGGATACCAACACCGATCTAGAGTCAACGGGGGGGATTATTTGAATTGCTAAGGATTATTTGAACATCGGACCTATTTTTGCATGCAACAACACCCAAAAGGTGCCTTTTTGGGGACTATTTGAATTGTAGAGGATTATTTGAACACGGGACCTATTTGTGCAACAACAACACCAAAATGGCATCATTTTGTTTCCGGGGACTATTTTTACAAATGCATACACATACCGACCCTGGTAATGTTTCTTACATGGTTTAAGTACAAATAAGTTGTTTAAACGTCATCCTTTGTTGAGATTTGTAAGATTTGTGCAAGATTACAAGTTCATTGTGCAATATTTCCAGTTTCTAGTGGTTATTGCACTAAATTTGCATCAATAGTGATAAATGTGGGTAAAGGAAGGTCGGATCTATTAAGCTTTATAGAAATTAAGCATTGATAGACACTTGGCAAGTTACTTATAGTGCATCTGCACAACTAAGGTGAAAATCCTTAGTGGCGACTCCATGTTGAATTGAAATTTTGATGATTACCAGTGTCTTAACCTGTGTCAAGTGAAATTTTCATCGATATTTGCAAAGCTGGAGGGAAGAAGGTCTTTCTTCACTAGGGATCCTACTAAAAAGTTATTTCTAGAACTAGGAAAAGAAAATTTAGAAGGAAAACAAGTCTGGAAAGTTGTTGGAAATCAAGAATCAAAAAAGGAGATATCAGTTCTGAAAGGTGATCAATCTGTGGTTGAAGATTACCATATGTCTTCAAGTGATTGAACCAAGTAATCTTTATATAAATTTGAGTTCTCCAATTGGAGAGGGGCCATCATTTGTGTCTGAAAAGTGTGCCTCTCATTTTCCCCTGTTTCTTCCAAGGTTGATAGGGTTTTCCAAGAAACTGAGTCATTAGAGGATATTTACTTTGAGAGTTATACTCCTGTGCCCCAAAGACCCCTTGTTCCCTATCATTTTGTTTCTCCTGTAAATTCACCACCTCAAGGCAATATGGCCCAACCTCCACCTAGACCTCCTTTTGTTGTCAACACTTTTGGACCTATAGATTTCAGAGGTATGGATGGATATCCTAATATGGTGCCACAAGATGTCAGAAATAGGTTGCCAAAATTTCAAGGAATAATGCCATCATTGGTGACCACCATTTAAGACTCTTTGTCAATATGATGGAAGATTTTGAAATTGAGTTTGAAGATGTGTATATAAAAGCTATTTATTCATACTCTTGAGGAGGATGCACGTGACTGGTACAAGGCTTTACTAGATAATTCAATAGATTCATGGACCGAGATGAAAAATGCCTTTAGATTGCAATATGGGGATAAGATAGATCCAGGTTCCTTTTATCTGAATTTGAAAATATAAAGAAAAATCCAAATGAATTTGTCCATGATTTCAATACTCGGTTCAATAAGACCTTGAATAGGCTACCTATAATCCTAAGGCCAAGTGATGTGTCATGTTTGATAAAATATTCTGATGCTTTTGATAAAAAGGTCTACTTATTACTTGAGAGATAAGAACCCGAGGAACATTGAGGTAGGCTTTCACCATGGCCTTACAAATAGAAAATAACATCAAAGCAATTAGAAAGCCTCCTAAGAGAGAGGGTGTCAAGTTAATCAATCCGAAGAGAGGCCTCAATCAAACAAAGTTGTGGATCTAGAAGAGGTTGTAAAAACTTTGGTTGGAGCAGTTAAAGAGATATCCTATAAACTGGCTAGAGCTAGAAAAAGGGATAGGACAAAGTTCCCAAGGTCACATAAGCCACAAGGTCAGGAGAGATTTTGAAATCATCCTAGAGGTGATCACAGATTAGATGACAAGAGGAAAGGGCCCATGGGATCAGAAAATAAAAAGCCTCAACCCAGGGAGAATAGATTGGTTCTGATCCTTTTGACTTAGGGAGTTCTACTTGTGGAGGAGGCCAATGTTATTGAGTGGTGTGATAGGTGTTTCTTACCACATTCCCATGTGATGTAGATCAAGAAGTTGAGGAAGTGATGATGATGAGACATATGATGATGTGTGCATGATGGAGAGCCCTGCGAACTCACAAGAGGGGCAACCTCAACTGAATTGATAAGTGCCAAAACTATTGAAGATTTATGGGATTGTGTCCACCGGGTATTGCCTCTTCCTCCCATTAATGCTTTTGAAATTGATATGGTGCAAGCATTTGATTTGCCTAATCATGATTTTGAATACTTAAGGGCCTTGATGATTAAAAAGTATGATGGAGGGATCCCTTCCAAAGAGGACAGGAAATTGTTGATGAATGCAGTAGTTGCTCAGGAGAAAGAATATAACACCAAAAGTAAGGTTGTCAAAGGGGGAGGGCCACAAACCAAGCCAAAAGTTCAGTTCTTACCAATATCCCAAAGGACCTTCCTAAAAAAGATACATCTAGCAAAGGCCTAGTTTCCCCAAATAGAATTGGTGCTCCTGCCCATGCCCAGACTATGAAAACTCCCATACTATCAGAAGAAGTTGTGAATCTCCCTCCTAATACTACCCTACCCAAATATGTTCCTTGTGACATAGCCCAAATCTTGAGTCAGATCAAGGTCATTATTCCCATTGTTGAATTACTCAGGATCCCTGAGCATAGGAAAAGGGCATTGAATATTTGGGATTTAAGGAAGAAAATATTACTCAGGAAAAAGTGTTAATAATATAGAGGTTCCTCCCATTATTGTAGAATCAGAAATACCACAAGCATTGGAGGAACTGGGTGAATCATCTGAGGTGTATTTGGGAACTTCTCTGGTTGAATCTTAGCTGGATGTGGATCCATTTTTACCACTTTGATTATTAAAGATAGGTTGGTACATAACTGCATGTTTGATTCAAGAGCCTCATGTAATGTAATGCCTCTTGAGGTAATGAATGAGTTAAATATCAAGGTAACAACAAATTTTGGGAAATGTACTGCTATGGATTCAAGAGAAGTGCCAGTAATTGGATATGTCAAAGGATTAGTAGTGCAATTGGCATCTTATCTAGGAAAGTACTTAACCATGAATGTAGTTATTGTGGATTGTCTTGCCAAATGGGGATGTTATTATCCTAGAAAGTGGGTAGCTAGTGTGGGTGGAAGTGTACAAATGGACATGTCATATGAAACCATACCAATTGAGGGAACCTTGTGAAGTTATATGGTGAGAAGAAAATGTTACATCTCATTAAGGACCCTAACAATGCTTCTTATGAAGTATTGTACACAGATGTCGATGTTGATAACTTTGTGGGTTATGTTGATTTTAAGGAGCATAAAATTGATGAGTGCAAGTATCTTGAGTAGATTGGTTCTCCTGGACTCTGATGTTTGATGGGGTTTGTTCTAGATCTGGTAAAGGCACAAAAGATAAACCTCGAAAAATATGGCTAGGTAGTAACTTGGATAGAGAAGAAAAACAAGCATATGTCAGTTGTTAAAAAGTATCAAGACTTCTTGGCTTGGTCGTACTCAGAATGGCAGGCACTTGAAACATTTCCTTGATTGATTTCTCATAATCAAGGCACGCATCATTGTACAGTGTATAGTCTTTTTTTTTTTTGTTTTCTACATTTTTCTATTTTGGTTCGTCTCGGTCCTTGGTGACTAGTTTTTGTTGGTTTCTCAGTTTGTTCTTGGGAGGTTGGAAATTTTTTTTCTACTTTGCAAGCTTGTTCTTGACTCCGTTTCCCAATGGATTTTTGGCACATGGTATATTATGTTGTTCTTGTGCAGCACTCGCAAGGAGTGCCCATCCCGAGTTGGAGCCGATGTTGGTGCTCGTTTTAATCTCACCCTGTTTGTTTAAAATTTCTCAGTCTACATGGTTAGAAGTATTTTGTCTCTCCTGTATGGATGCGTGAAAACTTTCTCCTTCATTTAGATGTTGTTGTCATTCTTTTCCTTGGGTCATGGATCACATTGAGTCTTGGTATTATTTACAGTCTTCTCTCCGTGGGGAAAAATTTGTAATTTGGGAGTGAATGTTGGGGTTTCCCCTTCCTTTTATTTTTCCACGGTCATGTTTTCCTGTATAAATTTTATCCCAACGCCCATGGATACATGGTATCTTTGATTGGACATGGCATGGTGGGTCTATTTGGTGAACTTGTCACTTTTGTTACATTTGTAAAAAATGCCAAATTGGTCCTGTGGCCCCGATACTTTCTAATTGGTTATTCAACAATATGAAGTGGAGCCCTTTAAATTTCTTACTTTGACCTTGAAAAGATGATACATGTGGCCATTTTTAAGTTAAAAGTGGGAGGCGGGTCGTTGGAGGACTTTGGAAATTTTAGCCTTGTTTTGAAAAAAGGAGTAAGGTATAAAAGTGAATGCGATGACCCATAAGTGCCCAAATAAAGCCATGTGTTTAGTCTACATCATCGTAAAACGGAAAGGCATGGAAGCCACTTTTGGAGATGGTCTTTGGAGGTATTTTAGAAATTTCTTCTTAGTGGCATAAAATGTAAAAGGCCCCCCAGGCCCACTTTAAACTAAGATTTTTCCACGTGGAGGGCCGTGCACTGCTGTTTGGGGACTTGCATCTCCTGAATTTTACTTTTGAAAAGTGCGAGGAGACATGTGGAGGATTTCATTGGGCTTTGCCCACACTCTAGACTTTTCAATGGCCAGTGTAGCTTTGTTAGACCATAGACACATGGAGAGTCTGCACTCATTTGAGGACCCGCCTCTAGGTCTTACCTTTGGAGTTGCGCTAAGGAGACACGTGGAGGCTTGCTCCTCTTTATACTAAGACTTTTCAATGGTGAGGCAACTTTCTTTAGGCCGAGACACGTGGAGGGCCGATGCCTGTTTGGGGACCTACCCTGAATTTTACTTTTGAAAGAGCACCAAGGAGACACGTGGAGGTTTCCATTGGATCTTCCCATACTTAGACTTTTCAAGCATTCGATGCAACTTTCTCGAACCCTAGGCACGTGGCACCTTCCACTGGTTCTTAAAAATTTTCAACGCCGTACAACTTTTCCGGGCAAGACACGTGGAGAGCCCACGCTTGTTTGGGGTCTCACTTTTGGGCACCATATCAAAAGTGTGTGCCGAAGAGACACATGGAGGCTTCACGCTTGAGCTCCTCTTATACCGAGACTTTTCAAATGGCCAAGCAACTTTCTTGGGCCCATGGGCACGTGGAGAGCTGCGCTCGTTTGAAGTCCTGCCTCTAGAATTCATCTTTGAAGTTACATCAAACAGACACGTGGAAGCTTCCATTGGACTTTCCCATGCTTGGAATTTTCAAGTGACCGGTGTAACTCTCTCGGGTTTGGGCACGTGGAGGGCCCGCGCTCATTTGAGGAACCTACCTCTAGACTTCACCTTTGCAGTTGCACTAAGGAGACACGTGGAGGCTTCTGTTGGCTCCTCTTTACACTTGGTTGACTCAGATTGTCTCACAGTGCAGATATGTGGTATAATCCATGCGAGGACACTCATTTTTGAGAGGCATGAATGCAGGTATCTATTCCTCAAGGTGTATTCTCAAAGGTGAAAAGGATTTCTTGTCAGATCAAGCCATATGGAGCCACCTGAGAATTATTAAAAAGGGGATTTCTTGCATGAAAAAATAAAAGAATGATTAAAAATATTGTCAAAAGTTATGACATGGCATCCTAGTCATAGTTGAGGAACTGAGAAATGTGATCAGTTCATGATTTATCCACCTAGCAACAGAAAGTAAGATATTTTCAAGGGAATAAACATGATTAAATGGTATGTTGTAAAGAGGAATATTCTCTTGAAGATTTAGACTTTTGGGGGAAATTTTGGGATGAGTGAGCGAGTGAAATTGTATAAATGCAATGAGAATACTCTTGCATAAGGGGGTTAATTTTTCTAAGAAAGTTTGAGAAAAACCATTTTCTCGAGACCATCTGAGAAACTGTTTATTTTCTGTGTTTTAGATTTAATCACGTCAAGATGGTTGCAAGTGTACAACCATTGACAAGCTCTAAGATTGTTAAAGAAACTCTCCCTGTTGATGAATCTAATGAACCTTGAAATGAATTTGTGTTGATCATGAGCACAATTGTGTTTGCTCTTATTTCAGAATGTTTTCAAATAGTTTTTCTTGTTCTGTTGCAATCTTATGTTGAAATCCCTTTGAATCACACAAGATCTTATCCTGTGGTAGTATTGTGGCATTTGCAATTTCATTATGAGAAGAGATTTCATCTTGTAATGAAATAAACAATTTAAAATCACTTTACTTTCACTATGTTGATAAAGATTGTTTGTAAGTCTATGAGTGTATCTTAGGCATGATGAATCGGGAATTTCAACATTTAATTGAGTCTTTAACATGAGCCTTTATGTTGAATTCTTGAAGAGTGTATGAAACCGTGCATCTCTAGGCCTCCATTGATACACACCTTCTAGTTGAAGGAATATTTTGGCTATTTTGAAGCATTTTTTCTATGAGTTTTCCAATATTTGTAAAGGCTCTCAAAGATTTGGTATAATCAACTTTATCTTGCTTAACTTCCCACAAAAACTTCTCAAATGATAAATCCTACATGAACTACCCCTATTTGTATTGTGTATCCACAAAGGTTTAACAATTTCCATTGCCAAAATATGTAGAAACAATCAGGATTCAATTATTGTCTTTAGTAACCCAAACCTTGTCTAAGAAACATCTCCACTCTCTAGTGTGACAACTCGTGAGAGTTAGATTGTGTTGTATTGATCATATTTTCTCAAGGTTCTCATGAAAATTGTGCAAAGAAGGATCTCTTGATATCCTTCACCAACACGGGTTACAAAACGGGTCCTCTCACCCTGGTTGAAGGCATGACCTAAAGTAGTGAGGGTAGATCAAACCCTCAATAAGGTGCTATCCATTTCTCCAACGCTTGAGTGACAAAGAGTCAGTTGAATCCCCTCCCCAACTCTACAAAATGACTCATATCATGATTCATCTGTCTCTAAGCATCTGTCAGTTTTGTGATGTTGCTCAACCCTCGCAGGAGAATCAATTTGGATACCAATATATACCACACTATTTATGTACACCACAATGCTAATGTTTGTGTGTGGTTTACACATTTTTAATGCATTAGGTTTTTTTAGGTTTTTGTTATGCACACATAGTGTGGAATACACAAATTTGTGTTAGTGTGTAAGCCTTTTAAGGGTTAGTGTTACTCTATAAATACATATCTCATGGGAGGTATTATTTTATGACACCACAATTGTGTCATTTTTTCTTCCTAAAATGAAAAAAATTGAAATGGGAAAAACAAAAAATCAACATAAAATGAGATATTTTTGCACTATGTATAGTAGTTTTTAATCTTGACACATTTATAGTCAACCTTTTTACACCACTGTCACATTTTTACCTAGTATGAATGAATTCGACATGTGATAATAGTTAGGCCTTCCACTTCAATTTCATCTCCTACACCTTCTATTAAGGTTCCATCAACTAAATTTGGGAGAATCCATGATCCGCTTACTTCATCACCACCCATTTCACCCAAATCTCTCAATCTCATCTTCTCTATTCGACCGCCTTCCATGAACACAATTATAAATGCTACTAATCTATAATAGGGAGAAATTACTTTTAAGACTCATTTAGTGCAACAAGGAAACATTTAAGAGAAAAATTATAGTATTTAAGGTCAAACCATTGGTGTCGATATTCCACCAATTTCTTCTTTGGATTGGTCTCCTTTCACATCTAATGCTTCACCTTGAGAACCCCAAAGTTAGATAATGCATATGTTGGTGCTTCCAAAATTGTTCCTCATCTTCCATAATTATTCATCCATATATCACTATTTATTCTTCTTATCCCATTCTTTCCACCTTTGTGGCCACCTTTGTGTCATTTTCGATACCCTCCTTCTTTTACCATTGTTTCCTCTGTTAGAATAATGACTTCAATGGGACCATCACAATCATTGGCGTAGACTCATTTGGTGTGATTGCATAACATTGAACTTTCCCCAAGGTGTGGGACCTTGCAAAATGGGAAAGCTCTCCAGATTAAAGGTTGGTTCCTTATTCCTCTGTTTAGATGCATACATGAGAATTTACAGAGGATCTATCTCTATACCTAATCTAAAACTTGCCAAGGAGACAGGATAAGAAAGGGTACAAGAAATAAACAATAACTAAACTACAAGGTGATGCACTGAAGGAATGATGAACACTAGTTCTCATTGATAGACACAAACCAACAAATACATGCAATAATCAAACACAGATAACCAAATTTATAACGAAAGACCAGATGCGAGAAAAAGAGACAGAAAGGATCTAGAATCGATCACAAACGTGTTTTATTGCTCTGCAGATTGATACAATACATTAAAAAATAGCCAGGAGGTAAGAAATATATTGCAACTTTGATGGAAGGCCTGAAATTCCACAAATTCCTTTGCTAGAAGAAAAAGGGAGCCTGCAAAACAAGGAATGTCCAACCCTTTACAATGAATCTTGCCCCATATTTATAGATTCGATCAGAGAGGAGAAAGAGAGGGGGAAGCAGAAAACAAGTTGAAGCTCAACTACTATTGTTAATGCCCCTGATAAAATCTGCCCCCAAATCCATCTTTACTACATCAATCTTTGGTTCAACCTTGAAGGAAGAGGAAACGATGGAACAGATCAAATCTGATCTAGTTGTTGAGGCAAGAAGATCCTGCATTGAAATCCCAAAGACATTTCCTCCATTTTCCTTTACCTAACCTCCTCAAAATTAAATTTTTAGACCTCCATGGCGTAGGCGAGGCCGAGATCTTTCCAATGGTGTTAGATTCACAATATTTGAGCCCTGAGTCGAAAGATATGCCCCTTGAAGTTTGTATCGAGTCCATACAAATGGGTGGGAAAAAAATTTGAAAAATGGGTCCCCTTTTTATATGGGACACATGTGGCAGCCATATTAGAGCAAAAATGGGCTCGTGGGTCCGTAATTTATCTTTTTCCCTTTTGCAAAAAAACAAAACTCAAAAACTCCCACAGCCCCGAAGCTCCACCTGGACACGTGGCACCCTTTGGTTGGCTGGGGGATGTGCTTCCATCTTTATCTTTGTGCCTTTTGACAAAAGGAAAACTTTCACCTTTTCCTCCGATTCCCCACTTTGGCTTTGACTCGGGCTCGAACGCTGACTTTTTCCTTTGGGTGGAGTTGCGGGGCATTTTGCAACTTTTACCCCTTTTAGAAAAACAAGGGGCGAAAGACCAACTTTTCCCCGACGGCCCGCTTTCCTTGAGACACGTGGCAGTCTGGCGCTAGTTTGGGTTTCCCTTTTTGGATTCACCTTTGGAGAAGCACCATTAGGACACGTGGCTCCTTCCGCTGCCTCCCCATACTTAGTCGATTTTGGACCCTTTTCAATGAATCCGAGCCCGGGGACTTCGGATCTTCACCATTTCTTCCCCTTCTTGTTTCTGGTTCCTCTGCGGCATCGCCTTTTTTTCTGAGCCTTCCATTTCCATTGTTGAATCCCTCTATGACCTATTTATAGATCCGAATGAGTTTTCTCAGGTTCTTTCTATGTGGGGTCGTAGTTGATCCAATATTTGGCCCGGGGGTGAAATATGGATAACAATTTGGCGACTCACAGGGGTATCTTCCTGCTAGATGAAAAGACCAATTGCCTTGTCATATCCATTGGGCATGGAGTCGAGAATGATGGTCTGATATTGATTCTACCTCTGATTCACGAGCCTAGCTATTTGCACTCTCAATTTTCATAAGAAATCTCAAAATGAAGGTTTCGAGAGTAGAAAATTGTTTTGACCTGGGCTTCATCTGTCTTTCCGAATGGACTGCATAAGAGCAACAAAACAACACCACAACTATGTACAAAATTGAAATCATACATGCTCCAAATGGAACATGCAGAGCGTGCAAAGCACTTAGGAAAAAACAACCTACACTACAACAATGCGATGTGCACAAGCACTTAGAGGAAAGAGAAACTAAACTAATATGTACAAGGTGAGAACTTTCCTTTTAGTAGCAGTGCTTAAGATAGATCCCATTCACTAGAATCTCATAACTCCTCACCCTCCAATGTAGACAATTGGAAAGCATTGCTACTTTTACATTTTGTGATCATATAGGGGCCACTCCAAATGGCATCAAACTTGGAATGCCTTCCTGGTTTTGCTCGATCTGCATCCCATTTCAAAACCAAGTCTCCTTCCTGGAAGGTCCTTCTTTTTCCTTTTGTCAAAGCATCTCTTGATTAAGGCCTGATCCTTCTCTATTGCTTGGAGTGCATTCTCTCTGGTTTCTTCTAATTCTATCAGCTCCACATACCTAGCCTCCATTGGTTCAAATTCAGACATCTCTAGTTGCTTCACGAGCTCCAATGCTGGAAACTCAAGTGATATAGGCAACACTGCCTCTTTCCCATAGACAAGCTTGAATGGAGAGCTTCCTATAGATCTCTTGGGTGTTATCCTATCAGCCCATAAGGCCGATTTGAGCTTTGTGTGCAGGTCCTCTGATTCTCATCAAGAGTTCTTCTGATGATCTTTAAGAGTTCTTATTTGTGGACTCGGCTTGGCCATTACCTTGAGGGTAATAGTTTGATGAAGTGCTCAAGTAAGTCCCATTTTTAACAGCCCATCCTATGATCTTGGAACCTATGAATGCCAATGCATTTTCTGATATGATGGTGGTTGGCACTCCAAATCTGGTCACTATCCCTTCATAGAAATCTAGTATACTAGACTCATTAGCTTCCTTGAGTGTGCCACTGCCTCGATCCACTTGGTGAAATAATATGATCTTTCAATCCATTTGTGGCCTTGGCTTGAATTTGGATTGATGACTCCAATGAAGTCCAATCCCCATTGCATGAAAGGTTGGTCGACTGAGATTGGGTGCAATGGGAGTGTTGCCAGCCTTTCTTTGCCTTTGAAGAATGCACAACTCTTGCACCTTTTGATCCATGCATAGTAGTCACTAAACACTCTGGGCCAATAATAACCTACTTTCATGATTTTGAGTGTTGTCACCTTGGAAAAATGGCCTCCACTACTTCAACATGGAATTCTTGTAGCACTTTCTCAATCTGATATGTCTCAATGCATCTTAGCAGAATGCCATTGAGGTCTCTTTTGAATAAGATGCCATCAATAAGAACATATGGGATGGCCTGTAATCTGAAATGCCTCCTTTTTGCTTTATTCATCCCATGAGGACACATGCCTATTCGAAGGAAGTGTACCATGACTTGGGTCCAACAAGGAGCAGGTACATCATCTCTCCCTTCTTCTTGATTATCTTGTAGAACAAAACAACCTCCTTTTCACTGTTTGTTTCATCTTATTGACCTGAGGCTAGTTGTTCACACAACCCCTTCCCATGGACCAACTTAGTGACCTTGATCTCAATGTCATATTCCATGACACTGAGTGATCCATCCTGCACATTTTTCATTCAAGTCCTTGCTGAGAAGGAATTCTTTAACTCCCGCATGGGAGACCAACAATTGGATTTTATTATTTGAAACCAAATGCTTAAACTTCTTCAATCCTCTTATCATCACCAGACCTGCTTCTCAATGAAGGAGTACCTCACCTCATAATCTTCCAGACTCTGGCTGAAGAAAGCAATTGGTTATTTTGTACCTTCTCTATTCTGTTGAACCAAGATTGCAGAAATCGTGTCACTACCACCAAAGGCATACAGTATGAAGTCTTTGGAAAATCTGGATTCACAAGAGTGGGGCTTGTGATATGGCTTCTTTGATAGCCTCAAAGCTTGATTTTCCTTCAGCTATCCACCTGAATGCTAAGCTCTTTTTCAACATCAACGTTATTGGCTTAACAAGGGCAGCAAAGTTTGGAACAAACCATGAAAAAATTGATTTTTCCCAAGAAGCTTTGAAGAGCCTTCTTGTGACTTGGCAATGGCAATGCTCTTATTGCTTGAACTCTCTCTGGGTCAATTTCCAATCCTTCCTTTGATACAATATGGCCTAGAAGAAACTTGCCTTCATGGGCCAAGAATATGCATTTCTTAGGGTTCAATGACACCCCAAAACTCCTGCATCTTTGGAACACTTGCCTTAGGTGGAAAAGATGATCTGCTGCATTCTTGGAAAAAATAGTGATGTCATCCAGATAGATCAGTACTATTTTTTTGATCAGCCCCTTGAATGCCATATCCATTGCCCTTTGAAAAGTGGCTCCGACATTGGACAACCCAAATGGCATTTTTCTGTAGGCATAGGTGCCCCATTTGGTGGTGAAAGTTGTTTTGAATTGATCATCTTCTTTTACCATGATCTGATTGTATCCTGAATAACCATCTAGGAGAGAGAACCTCTCTGATCTGGACACCACTTGCAAAATCTGCTCCATCAAGGGAGTGGGTAGTGATCCCTGAGAGATGCTCTATTCAAATCTCTAAAGTCAACACACAACCTAATCTCTCCATTCTTCTTTCTGACTGGGACCAAGTTTGCAACCCAACTTGAGTGTTTGATTGGAAATATGATACTCGCCTCTATCATCTTGTTCAACTCTTTTTCATCAGAGGCTCAATGTGTGGGTTTATTGGTCTCTGCTTCTACCTGATGGGCTGAGCAGCTGGATCTAGTTCGATTGTGTGTTGTGCTAGTTTTGGATTGAACCCTCTTAGGTCTTCATAACTCCAAGAAAACACATCTAGAAATTCTTGGCAAAGTTGTATGAATTCATATCTTTCTTGCTCGGTGGCCACTTTGCCAATTTGAAGTGTTTTGTCTTCTCCAACTGGGATTGACTCTGAATCTTCTCCTTTGATCTGTAAGTTAGCCTTCTCTTTTCTAAACTGATCATTAGGATTGAAAATAGATTCCAGTGTCACTAAGCCTTTGGGAAGCTTGTTTGTATGCAATTGTACTATCTGATTCCCGTATTGCTGCTCTAGTCTGCTTTGGTTTATAGTTGAGAATTCAACTTCTTCTTGCAAAAATTTAATGATGTTGATCATTCTCAAACACCTACCAACATGTATTATTATCGGCAATACTGCTGGCCTCACAACTACATGGATATGTGGTTGTTCTCTATCCCTCTTGATGTTGTCAACCACATCAAACGTTGCTCCAACTGCTGCAAGTCTATCAACAACTTCATTCTCCTTCCTAGGTATGGACACAATGTGAAGGCCTCAAAATCCTCCATGAGATCCCATACCCTACTCTTGTAGTTCTTGAGCAGGTCATTTTTGACAACATTAAGTCCTCTGACTTGATTGGAAACCAGTTCATTGTCACCAAACACTTGCAAGTTCTTGATTCCTAGCTTTCTTGCCCAATGAAGACCATGGACCAAAGCTTCATATTCAAGCAGTGTTGTTTGAGCAAGCAAACTGAAATCTGAAGGTTGAATAATATTTCATACCTTTGGGGGACATGATCATAGCTCCTCCTCCAGCTCCTTGTCTACTCCTTGAGCCATCAAAGAACAATTGCCATACCTCATTGTCATCTTTATATTCTAGCTTAATTAGGTCAGGAAGAGGATGATTCTCTTCATGTAGATAGTAGACACCTAGCTCAGATTCTTCCATCTCCTTATAGGGTCAAAAGCATGTCTTTTGTTGGCCCAGTCATCGAGAGTCAAGTCTGGGATACATCCCACCTTGGTATCTGCTTCACAAATGCTTAGGAGGTCTTCTTGATCAAAAGTTGAGCAGTTGGCATTGATTGGGCTAGGCACATAAGATTCAATATGATAATCGGAAATGGGTTCAGATCTGATTGTGGCCTTTGCCCCATACCTTGTTCTAAAGAGCATATGTGACCAATCAACATAGATAGATAGCCTCCAATTTTGGTAGTGAAGTCCCTGGACAAGCACAAAGCAAAATGTGGTGGCAAATCTATGATGGATATGTTTTACAAAATAGTCACATTGGGGCAGGCATGCAGAGTGAGGTTTAGATATTTGATGATTCCAATAGTTGTCACTATTGTCCCATCTAATTGCACTACCCCTCTAGAGATGACTTCATATTGGAGACCCAGCTGATCAGCTATTTGTTTGGGCATCACAGAACTACTAGCCCCAAAATCAATCATACAATTGTGCACCAATTTGTCTCCAATAATCAATGAGACATAGAATGGAGGAGGTCTCAGGATCTTACCTTGTTGTTCTCCTTGGTTCCTCCTAGGTTGAACTGCATTGGCAAGCACTCTCTCTTGTTGGTTAGGGGTTGATTTGAACTTGACCAATTCTGCATGGCAGTCTGCAATAGATCCCTCTACCCTGGAATGGCCAGTGACTCCCATAGTGAAATGTTCACACTTGTCCTCTTCATTTGCTTGATAATATTGAATGAGCTATCCTTTTGTTGCCCCTTCCCAGACACATTTCTTTCTTGCACATGGGTTGTTACAACCGGTGTCTGACTGGATTTGGAAGGTGGCTTGGATTGGTTCTGCATGTTGGGAGTTGTATTTGGAACACCAGACCTTGTGGAGTGATGGAAGGTTGAGGGTCACCTAAGTTCAGTGGTTGGCCCTCTCCAATATTTCTCTTTTTGGACCGTGTATTGGTAGCTACACTTTGAGAAGGGAACTGATTCATTCCACAAAAGTCTTCAACCTACCAATTTACTAGCATAGTTTCGTTTGGGGTCCACCTTGTTGAGCTCCTTGTTGTTGATCTCCCTCTTGGCTAGGTTCTTGTGGCACCATACTGGTTTGCACCATCAAGGCTTGATTTAGAGCACCATTAAAGCACATTGATTGGTTATGTGGCTGATTGCATGGAAAACACCAATCATATTCTTATGCCATATTGTTCTGTGCTGGGACCAATGCCCTTGATGTTGAAGTTGTGTTTGGATCATATGACCTGAAAGGTCTAGCAACTTGGGGTTTTCCTTGGTTCTAGCTCTGATTTACAGTCTGAGGTGGTGGTCTATTGTGCTGATACTGGGGTCTAGCTTGATATTGAGCCTGGGGCTGATATGGCCTGGAACTCTGAGCTTGTTGTCTTTTGATGGTCACTAGCTCATTTCCCAGGTTTTACAGTTGCTTCATCACTTCTGAAGCTCCTTAGAGGTGTTAGATGATGAAGTGGAAGCTTCAGCTGAGCTTTGACTCTGGGGTGGGTATAGGAGCTAATGTAGGTGTTTGGCTAGTATCTGGGTTTCCTAACTCAAGGTACAGAGGCATGGATGGCCTAGGGGTAAGTTTTCCAGCCTAAATCAAATGGTTCTCAGCTCCTATGGAAAGGCTATAGGTTGCAGGTAAGGTTGTGCCCCCATTGACTGAATCATCAAAGAAATATCAGAATTTAAAGCCCTAAGAAAGTATAAGAAGGCACCTTCATTAGTGGGCTTTACTGTTGTTGGAATCTTGTCCTAGGTCCATTGAAACCGAGGTTGAAATCTGTTAGTTGCTCATTCGGGGCTCTCTTGATTTTTAGTTGCTCCAACAAAGACAAGTTATCACCCTTTTCTCCAAACTAGTTGTGAAGAGTTGTGCACAACTGGTTCCAGTTTTGAATAGAGCCTGCCTCAAGGCTCCTAAACCATTGTGAAGCTTTACCTTTGAGTGAAGAGGCTAGCAACTTGACTGTAATGTCCATCTCATGGATTTTGTGGATTGTACAGACATTTGCAATATCTTGGACATGGTCACCAGGAGAAGTCTAGTTTTCCCCAGTGAAATATGGGATGCTCTTTAATGCTGCAATCGGGACCGGATTTTGTGCATTCAGGGCGAGTGGGTTGCTGCTAGTGAAGTTGACATATGGATTTGGTTGTGCCATTTTGATTGGCCTAAGAACCCTTGCAAACTAAAAGAAAGGCCTTGCAGGTGGAGGTGTTGACAAGGTTCTGCTTGGTGGAGATGGAGACCTCTGAACTCTTCTTCCTCTCCTTTCTCCCTAGGGATAGACGCAAGTATTCAAATATACCTTCTTTCCTTGCTCTAGATCGGGTTTTTCTCATGAATCTCCCAAGCTTGGGTTACTAAAACCAAGTGGATTCTTCCTCTATTGGAGTCGCTAGATATGCAAATTTGAAGCTTCTTATAAGTTGAAGATCGCAACAAGTGCACATCAATCTTTGCGATGGAATGGAGACTTCTCTATTCCCACCGGGTGTGCCAAAACTATTAGTGCAAAATCACAACACCCCCAAATGAGTTCTAAAAATCTACTTTTCTAAGGTAGACTCATTTGGTGTGATTGCATAACATTGAACTTTCCCCAAGGTGTGGGACCTTGAAAAATGGGAAAGCTCTCTAGATTAAAGGTTGGTTCCTTATTCCTCTGTTTAGATGCATACGTGAGAATTTGCAGAGGATCTATCTCTATACCTAATCTAAAACTTGCCAAGGAGACAGGGATAAGAAAGGGGTACAAGAAATAAACAATAACTAAACTACAAGGTGATGCACCAAAGGAATGATGAACACTAGTTCTGCTGATAGACACAAACCAACAAATACATGCAATAATCAAACACAGATAACCAAATTTATAATGAAAGACCAGATGCAAGAAAAAGAGACAAAAAGGATCTAGAATCGATCACAAACGTGTTTTATTGCTCTGCAGATTGATACAATACATTACAAAACAACCAAGAGGCAAGAAATATATTGCAACTTTGATGGAAGGCCTGAAATTCCACAAATTCCTTTGCTAGAAGAAAAAGGGAGCCTACAAAACAAGGAATGTCCAACCCTTTACAATGAATCTGCCCCCGTATTTATAGATTCAATCAGAGAGGAGAAAGAGAGGGGGAAGCGGGAAAATAGGTTGAAGCTCAACTACTGCTATTAATGCCCTTGATAAAATCTTGCCCCCAAATCCATCTTTACTGCATCAATCTTTGGTTCGGTGCCTTGAAGGAAGAGGAAATGATGGAACAGATCAAATCTGATCTGGTTGTTGAGGCAAGAAGATCCTGCATTGAAAGCCCAAAGATGTTTCCTCCATTTTCCTTTACCTAACCTCCTCAAAATTAAAGTTTTAGACCTCCATGGTGTAGGAGGCCGAGATCTTTCCAATGGTGTCAGATTCACAATATTTGAGCCCTGAGTCGAAAGATATGCCCCTTCGAAGTTTGTATCGAGTCCATACAAATGGGTGGGAAAACAATTTGAAAAATGGGTCCCCTTTTTTATATGGGACACGTGGCAGCTAGATTAGAGCAAAAATTGGGCTCGCGGGTCCCAATTTATCTTTTTTCCCTTTTGCGCAAAAAAATGCAAAACTCAAAAACTCCCGCAGCCCGAAGCTCCGCCTGGACACGTGGCACCCTTTGGTTGGTTGGGGATGCGCTTCCATCTTTATCTTTGTGCCTTTTGACAAAAGGAAAACTTTCACCTTTTCCTCCGATTCCCGCTTTGGCTTTGACTCGGGCTCGAACGCTGACTTTTTCCTTTGGGCGGAGTTGCGGGGCATTTTGTAACTTTTACCCCTTTTAGAAAAACAAGGGGCGAAAGACCAACTTTTCCCCGATGGCCCACTTTCCTTGAGACACGATAGTCTGGCGCTAGTTTGGGTTTCCCTTTTTGGATTCACCTTTGGAGAAGCATCATTAGGACACATGGCTCCTTCGCATTGCGCCTCCCCATACTTAGTTGATTTTGGACCCTTTTCAATGAATTGAGCCCAGGGACTTCGGATCTTCGCCATTTCTTGCGGGGTCATAGTTGATCCGATATTTGGCCCGGAGGGTGAAATATGGATAACATGTAACTTACGAAAAATTACAACATGGTAGACACACTACCCTCTTACAAAATGACGAAAACATCATCTCCTTATATAGTAAAAAAAGAAAGAGGGACAAAACTAATCCACACTTGGAAGGTATTGGGGTAGTGGTTGATCCCATTTCTGTAATCAAGTCATTTAATAAAATGACAAAGGATGTGGTTGAAAAAATCAAGGAAGAGCTTGATCAAGCACAAGCTAAACTCAATACGACTCCTAAGTTTCTATGGAACTTCAACAACTGCTAAAATATATCTTCCACACATACATATCACTCATCTACAATTTAAAAATCATAATCCCAAAACTAGACGAAATTATATATACTTCACAGAAGATTGCTCTACAAAACATAAAAATTAAGAAAAAAATACCACAATTCAAAATACCACACACAATGTGTATATCACAATCCAAAATACCAAACGCAATGTGTGTTAGGAAATAAGGGATAAAATATGCGAATAATCCCTCACTTAATCGTGAATCTTGAAAACTAATATGCGAAATTATTACAGATCTCAAATAAATTTGAGAATAAAATAACACAACACAAAGAGACATTATTTAACGTGGTTCACCCAATTTGGGCTACGTCCACCAAGAATCACTTGCTCGATTTTATTACAAGCCACCGCTCTCTCAATCTAATACAATACTACCGGTGTATATGCTCAACAAACTTTGTGGAATTCACACTCAATTCAAAACACATCTACAATACATTTACTTGTACATCTACCATATGCATAAGACCATATAAATAGACAAGCGCTAAGCATTTTTACACAAACCGTGGGTATCAAAACAATGGGGAAAAATAAAAGCGTCCCATAAACCTATGGGTAATCAAGATTTTACAAAACTACCGAAAAACATGGGCCCAAAACAACCCATAACGGTTACCCATTACCCATGGGTTAATAAACCACCCATGAGTATTTTTCGCCGAACTCTCTGACTCACCAAGTGGGACCTCATTTTGTAAAAATACTTTATGAAGGTGTACACTCTAACATGAAAATAGGCTCCACAAACATAACAATGTGTATATCACAATGTGTATCTTGATACTATAAGTATATTAATACTATACACATATCTATGGGTATATTGCTTGTGTATTTTTATCTCTTTTGTTTTATACAAACCGTGTGTATATCACAATCCAAAATACCACAGTGTGTATATTGCTTGTGTATTTTTATCTCTCTTCTATGGTATACACACAATGTGTATATTGCTTATGTATTTTTATCTCTCTTATGTGGTATACACACAATGTGTGTATATCACACTATGTATATTGCTATTAAGTGTTTAAGCATAAAAAAACTTCACAAATCTATGCATGACTGATTAATAATACAAAATGTCTATCTGTGAACTACTTTAAAATGTCTATTAAGTACGTGTTTATGCATAGCACCTAAATGTTCTTTAAATAACTCAAACTTCTCTTGAATTCACAAGGCAATTCTGCGAAGTGGAAGGTTAGTCTCAGTTGGAACGAAGTTCAGTAGGTTCACAAGTTTGCCACCAAAACTTTGCTTGTTTGATCATTTTCGACATAGATAGATATTGCATTAAATGTTGCCAACTTCTTATGCACTTTCCTTGTTCCATTAGTCTACTCGTATCTCGCCTTCACATCGGCTTCATGAATCGAATTATATGCCCCTGCTTGAGATTGATGACTCGGTTGAAAGAGTGGACGCCACGGAGGAGGATGTGGGTCCCGAAGAAAACTATGCATGTATGCCATCGGTATAACATCTTATGGTCATTAGTGTGGGGGCCCAACGATTTTGTCGCTAGGATAACCAACGCCGCAAAATACATGGTTGGGGATGGGAAATAACCAATAATAAATGGAGCGTGTGTCAGCAATCATTAATTCCACCTAGTGCAACATTGACTGCATAGGCGTGAGAACGATGAACAACTCCAACATTCACATACATTGTCATCCGACACATATCCATAATAATTATCATCGATTGCTATGATTGTTTTCAGAACGAAAGGGTTAACTCCTTTTGGTATATGCCTCTCGACATAATAAAACCAAACAAAACATAAATCGATAGATTGCTTTCATTTGAATATTTGTAAGACAACATGCACTCATCGATTAGTTTGATTACTCTTCACATTATATTGTCTTCACCACAATAAATTTTTTTACATAATTAAATTAAAGTGTATCGATGTTTGATTAAAAATTGTGAGTGCAACATATTTCTCGAAGAATTTTGAGGTCCTCCTGGTCCTTTAATAAATTTATCAATGGTGGTATTTAAAAAGTGGAGTCCTTGAAAGTCTGGTCAGATTTTTTTCCGTATTTTTATTTATTTCATAATAGTAATATGGAGGATGAGTGTATGCCACACAAAAGCAATTGATGTCTTTTAGTTGAAAACTCTTATATTTGACCTTATAAAATTATAATATATCTAATATTATTGAATGATTCGATCGTTGTACAAGCCAACTAGTATAAATCTATCAATAGTTTTGAGAAGACACAGAAATCTAATTAATGTATGTTGTTGTCATGTTCAAGAGCTGCATTGAATGGTCCGTTGGCTCTCACTATGTTACAAAAGTTACAAAATCTTTAAAAGAATGTTTTTTTATTAGGTTAAGTTGAATGTATAGTTAAGCAGGATATCATACTAATTAGATAAACCACAATGCCAAACGAAAATTCTGGTGAAGTTAGACCACCATTAGCAAAACAGTGAAACAATGACAAAAAATCAAAATTCCCTAAGAACCTAAAATATATTGTCAATATAGTTTAAAAGCATTTCAATTAAGTAAAAATAAAAATTACGAAATACATTACAAAAAAATTCAACACTAAAAATCAACCCAAAAATCATCATTGAAATTACTTAATACCGAATCTTTGAAAAATCAACCCTAAATTCTAAGCTATACATGCGGTAAAAATATCGTATATTACTTTAATAAACTAATCAAACCTAATCAAATTTGTGTTGCATCACCCATTTAAACAATGTTACAATTGTGCATCAATGAATTATTTCCTTATTTTTTCTAAACATTGAAGATTATGATAGCTTACTTACCTTCTCAAGATATTGATGTGAAATTTTATTGAACAAATTTTGTGTGATTGTTGTGATATAAAGTGATAATGGAATGGTCTTTCATGTATTGGTTTGGGCCCCCTTTCAAAATCTAAGATGCATGGTTTCACAACAAAATATTGTACCCCTTTTCTCCTTTGAACTATTTACAAAACAAATACGTGGTCTATTTATGACTTATTGATTTCTTTACTACCTTCTTAGTTACTTCCGAGGATTGCCTCTAACATTAGATGCCCACCACTGTTTTCCTCTCAAGTGAAGACTACATTGGGATCTTTCAAGTAGGGGCCAATGCTCAAACCACATGTCATGCAAAGCGTCATTACGCCTCGTGCAACTCAACTCCAAGTACGCCTTCCACCGATCACACCCCTTGTAGACGTCAAACACCGTTTGTGAATAACATATGCTTCAAATGGAATGCTTATGTCTTTAGTGCTCCTTCCCCAATCTTCTTCTTCTCCCCTATTCTCCATGTAATATTTCCCCTTACTTCTTCAACTTGAACTTATTCTAGGAAGAGCCTATCCCTCACACAAGTTCGCACAATAGGCAAAAAGTATTTTCCGTCGCGTCGCCATTAGTTTTGATGGAAAAGGTAACAACATATTACGTTGTTACCTATATAGGTAACAATGTAATGTGTTGTTACCTATTCCATCAAATTACCGTTTGCAATTTTTTAAAAGAAAAAGTATCGTATTGTTTCATACGTGGGTGTAGAATTGGATGGGAGAGCACGAGAAATAGATTTACATTGATTGCTAACCTGCATGATGGATAGGCACAACACTTATTCTATTCCTCCTTTTCAACGTCTCCATTCCATCACTCATATGCGATTGCAAGTAGTAGACAAAATGGGAATATGTTACCTGAATAAGGTGAGAGGAGAAAGGGAGGCGTCGAGTGCGGACACACGTAACAAGTCATAAAAACATTCTGTTTCATCCCGTCATCCGTGCAAGTGCAACGGCCCCGCTATTATCCCACTAATACTTACCTTCATTAAAAAACATGATATGATATGATCACGTAAGTTGCGCCAATACAAGATACACTCATATATATAATCTGCTGATCTGCAATTTGCTGGTCTGCAATCTGCAACGATGGAGGCACTTGTGATGTTTTTGTTAATGTTTACATCCCTCTCTGCAGCTTCCATGGAAATGGAATGCAATTTGTTTTCAGGGAAGTGGGTTCACGACGCCTCTTATCCTCTCTATAATCCCACACAATGCCCCTACATCAATCCCCAAATTAACTGCAGACCCAACGGCAGACCTGATTCTGACTATGAAAAATGGAGATGGCAACCAGATGCTTGCACCACTCCCAGGTATAAATCTTTCACATTTTTTCCTTTTTTCTTGTATCTCCTTTCTTGCCAATGCTAAAAGGCTGTGCCTATCCCTTGCGCAGGTTCGCTGTCAAGGTGAACCCTGCGCAAAAGATTTACCATCACGATTAACTTTGCACCCAGCCTTGAACCTACAACCTCCGCATCCCAATTTTCATGCCCCGCTATCCTGCTGCCTGCTCATGTTTGAACTAATATGGCGGCTTTTCTTTGTTGCCTGCACCCCAATTCTCATGTCCCACTATCCTGCTGTGCGCTCACATTTGAACTAATACGGCGCCTGTTCTTTGTTGCCTGTAAAAATTGGAATTTCAGGTTCGATGCAAGAGATATGCTGGAGAGACTGAGAGGAAAGACATTGATGTTTGTTGGTGATTCCACGAGCAGAGGCCAGTTTGAATCCATGGTCTGCCTTCTCCAACAATCAATTCCAGTCGATAAGAAATCCATGGCGGATACATCTCCGATCACAACATTCAAAGCCCTGGTCAGTTGATCAATATGTTTACATGATTCATCTCATCTTTATTTTCACTGGGCATCACTCATTTTGGCTGCCTTCTTGCAGGATTATAATGCTTCTGTGGAATTATTTTGGGCTCCATATTTAGTTGAACTAGAAAAGAATGAACAGGGGGAAAAGATTCTTCATTTAGATTCCATTGAAGAACATGGAATGTACTGGAAGGCGCTGATATCCTGGTTTTTGAGTCATCTCATTGGTGGGATCATAGTGGGGGTGGTGGTGGAGAAACGTAATTGATCTTCAACACATTCTCTAGATCTCAAAGCTTTTAATTATAATTTGTTTAAGCTATCAAAATTGAAGATTAATAATTTACCGTGTATGAACAGATGGAACGTGGTGATGGAAGGAAACTTGACGTATAGCTACATAGATCCAATGTTTGCTTACAGGAAAGCGCTGCTTACATGGGCAAACTGGGCAAATTCTTGCATTGATTTCAATAAAACTACGGTGTTCTTCAGCACCATGGCACCTCGCCATTCCCAGTATGTTTTATTTTTTATGTTAAGTATATACACACTTCAGCTTAAACATTACATATGTTTGTAAGGTTGACTAGTCAAATTTTTAGTTGGGAGTAATCATTGGTTTGATGTAGGTGCGAGAAGGAGACGGAGCCATCGCATAATACATCTTTAGTGCCAATACCTCCTCGGATATCCATTCTTAAAGAAGTTGTGAGCGTGTAAAATTCCCTCTTGTTTTAATGGACATCACGACCATGTCTCGTGGTCGTAAAGACGCACATCCGTCACTATATGAATCTCCCACCTTTAATTCAAGCAATCATGCAGATTGTAGTCATTGGTGTTTACCAGAGTCCCTGATTCTGGAATGATCTTGTGTACGCCTCTCTCATTTTTGGGAAGTCTCATGGTTCCATTGGGATAGGCGGCGGTGGCGGGGTCCATAAATATCTCAATAGGTGCTTAAGAAAATTTAAGAACATATTAGCAGTTTTAATGTCCCATATATTTATTACTTTCCTCAACAATGCCCGTTAGAGATATTGTAGGATCCCATTGAACTTTTATGGCTATTTATAGGTAAATAAAAATCATATTTCCCTCAAAAATCAATAAAAATTAATGGCAAGAATGCATGTTATGTTCCACATGGACAAAAATCAGCTTAAATTGTAGGGCAAACTATCAGCCCCTTCTCCAACCACCTCTTAAGTTTAGGGGGCAAAAAAATGGAAGTCTTGTTTTTCGATCTAGATTTTTTCATTTCTCATACCTCGATCAAAAAGAAGCATATGAGACCTTATACTACAAGAAAATAGGAGCTAAAGCCCTCCATGGAACTATGCTCCAAGTCTCCTTTTAGTTTCCTCTTTAGTCAATTGAATGTATAATATATTTCAAAGTTTAATAAGTTGAATTGTTCATTAATTAATAGATTATTATTATTATTTAAAACATTCATTGATCAATAAGAATAGATTCTATCGGATCTACACATTCACATTATGGTTGAAAAATTTGACACCCTTTTTTTATTTGACATATTCATTAGATCAATAACAATAGATTCTAACACATCTACACATTCAAATTATGATTGAAAAAATTGGCAAAAATTAGTATTTGATACCCTTTTTGATATTAATGTTTTAATTATTGATTTATTTATTATTATAATTAATATGATATTAATATTTGATAATTTTTATTATGATTTGTTTGATAAAAATTTTTAAAATTTTATCTCAAAATTTTTAATATAATCGCTTGTATAGTTTATTTTCATGTGTTTATTAAGATTTTTCTTTAAAATTTTCTTTACTAAAACCATCCTTAATAACTCCTATTGTAATGCTTCTCTCATGTAGGAAACATGGTTGAGCAAAACTTTTCCTTAATAACTTAGTGATGAAGAAAGAAATGTATGGACATCAATGGATACTCATATAAGTTACTTTCAAATAAAAATTATTTTCGGTTATACGAAATAATAAATGTCAATTATGACAACCTTTCATTTAGATGATTTCTCACCAATATTCCATAAAATAGGATTAAACTCTTTAGTCTTAAGTTTGTAAATTATATACTTTGGCACCAAATATGGTTATTTCATTTTTGTTGCGTCATTTCTAAATACACTTATTGAATTGATTATGAGAGGGTGGAATGGATATGGAAGGAGAACAAAACCAACTTAAAGTGTTGGTCAACTTCTAATTTATAACCCAGAAAGAATTTTTATATCATTCAAACAAGGCCTAAGAAAACTAATGATTAAACTAGTGTAATTGCTTGTGTACTTGATGATCAAATTGTGCACTATATGCACCACTAAACTTAAAAATAAGATTTGTAATATTGTTGGTTATTAAATTTGAATACCTCAAATAAAAATAATAACAAACACTTACAAACATTGCAATGATGGAGTACTATAGCGCCTTCCTTTTGACTATGATTTTATTAATAGAAAAAGGTTAGATTTGTCAATTACAACTCAACTTGCAAAACAAGTTAAACTCAAAATAGAACCATTAATAATAGTAAAACAATCCTAAACTAATTTTGGACTTCCATTTAACTCAAAATAGACTCATATAATCCTTTGAGAAAATCAACATGCAAGAAGGTTTTCCCAAAATAGAATTATGCAAGCTAGGCATGCATTCAAAGCCTAATTATAGCGTTGTCTTAATCGATACACCTGAAGGTCCCTACAATATAGGTATTGCCATAAAATTAACATATTTGTAGTTATCTTAACTTATAAAGTTCCTTCCACATTTTTAGGGATGAATACACAAGAATTTGTACTTAACCAAAACTCGATGTAGTTGACAATTTATTTATTTTAGCTATTTTAGGAAATCATTGAAAATCACTTATTTGGTCCTAATTGACTAAACAAACACATGAATGAAATAAATAATTCCTAAAACATCTTAAAATTATATTTTTAGAGTATTTCTAAAAATAGAAATTATCTAAATTTAGTAAAATTTCAAATGCTAAAATTGGCATCATTCCCAACATTCCCCACGATACAAATGGCATAAATTCTAATTATATTCTTGAGTCTTCTCAACCAAACTCCTTGTGTGCAAGTTGATGTAAGGGCTACGTATTTAGTTTCAGTGAGAGAATAATGCAACAATAGCTTGTTTCTTTGAAGTCCAAACAATATTTGCTTCCAATGTGAAGCGATAACTTGAAGTAGACTTCCTGTCATCAAGAGAACCTCCCCAATATGAATCTGAGTATCCAAAAAGACATAATGAACTTATTAGTATAAAGTGAATACCATGATCATAAGTCTCTTTAACATGTCTAAAATTCCTTTTCACAACTTACATGTGTTTGAGTGAAGGCTTGCCCATGAATCTAGAAACTAGTGAAACCCCATAAGTGATATCGGGTCTAGTCATAGTGAGATACATCAAACCTCCCACCATGATTCTAAAAATATTCTCATCAACTAAAGGGATGCCATCCTCTCTCATTAGTTTTCTCCACTTGCAATTGGAGTATCCGTAGCCTTAGAATCTTGAAGATTGAACTTCAACAACATATCTTGGACATACTTTGCTTGACAAATAAATACTTCCTATTTCTTTTGATGGACCTCCATACCAAGAAAGTAATTCATAATTCCAAGATCACTCATCTCAAATTTTGATTTCATATCTTCCTTGAAGCTATACAACATCTCCATAGAGCTACCTATGAAGATCAAATCATCTACATAGAGGCAAACATACAAAACATTAGAATTGAATAATTTTATGTAAAGAGTTGGCTCATTTTGACTTCTTACAAATCCTTGTGCCAAAAACCAATTATCAATTTTTGAGTACCAACCTTTTGGAACTTTCTTGAGTCTACCATATAGAGTCTTCTTCAACTTGTATATCCAAAATTCTTTATCGTTTATCTCAAGACCTTATGGTTTGCTCCACATACACTTCTTCTTCAATCATTGCATTTATAAATACACTCTTTATATCCATTTGATGTATTTTCAAACTTTTATGAGAAACAACTAAAATAATTAGTCTTATAATATATTTCCTTGCAACAAGAGCATATGTCTCCTTATAATCAACACCAAAAGTTTATGCAAAGTCTTTGTAACAAGTATAGCTTTGAGCTTATCAATCATACCATTATTGTTTACTTTAGTCTTGTAGATCTACATGGTACTAATGACATCCTTATCAATAGGAGGATGAATAAGATTCCAAGTATAATTCCTCTCACTGGATTCCATCTCAATTTTCATAACATCAACCCACTCTTTCCTTTGACTAGATTTTTCAAAACTTCTAGGTTCACTAGCCATAGAAGATAATAAAAACATAGTATTTTTATCATATGCATCATCAAAATAAATTACCTTGTTGATAAAAACCTTTTAATCATTCTCTCATAATTATGATCCCACATTTGATTTTTTGGATGTGGACTCAACAACTACTTGTGCTTACTCTAGAGTTCTTCATGAATGGATGACTAGTCTCTTGTAAAGAGCTAGTATTACTTCTTGTAGCATTGAAAACCAATGTAGGACTTTGTAAGTCCTCAAAATATTATACAAGGAGTCGTGCCCCTTACCTATGACCCTCTTAACTACATGATCAAGATCAAAATACATCTCATTCTAAAAAAATTACAATCCCATAAAACAACCAAAATTTTACTACTATGATTATATAACTTGTATGTTTTTATTTCATCACTATAACTAATGAAATTATGAGGCACACTCTATAGACACAAAATATGCACTTATAACTATTACATCACATCTATAGTGCGCTTTTGTATACATGATTTCTAAGTACAAATATTAGACACTAGTGATACATTTTCATAGTCCTTTTATTGGTTTTGATTGTGACTTTGTCTTATACTTCTTGGATTTATATTTTGGTCAAGTTGCGAGGATCTATGTCCCCATTCTTAGTCATGCTTTTCTTTCTTGGCTTTGGGACAATACCACCCAATAAGGACACTTTTTCTCAGTATGGGCACTTTTGTTTGTTCTCTTTTGTTTTCTAAATTGCCATTTAGTACTTAACTTTGGGTCTTTTATAATTATTCGGGTCATACTTTGTTATCACTAAGTGTCTAAATTCAGACAATGAATTCATATATATACATGACCTACTCACTATTATTAAGGGATTGAAAAATTGGGGTATTACTTGTTATCTACTACTTGGGAAAAATTAACATTCAAGGACTTGTACTTGGGGCTTTTTTGAATTCCATCTCACATATTCATCTTGGGGGAAAAGTAGTTGTAGCCCACTAGCTTGGTGCGACTAAAACAAGGGAAACCTAGCTTCAAGGGACACAATTCAATCATGCATACATTATAACTACATAGAGTCTAAAATGTAGTACAATGCTCGGTGAAAATCATATTGGGGTGACCACCGATGTCATTCGACTCAAACATATGCATTATTTGTTTCATATAATGTTTCTTGAGCCTTGTGTAAGTAGCTATGGTTTTATTTTACAACTTCATGTGCGACATATGATCTATACAACAAAGTGGATGTGAGAAAGAGTGAAAGGAAGAAGACAAGTTCAAACCCTTAGAAGATCAGATCTAGAGATGTTGCCAAGACACCAGTGCCCAACTCGGACACTTACGCTTGAGCGCTCTTGCCCTTATAGATGTAGTCCTATTTGATGAATTTTTAGATTTTAGTTTTCCAAAGGAATATTAGTTTGTCCAGATCCAGCGTATTCCACCGATTTTCCACCAAAATATTTGAATACAAGCTAAGTCACTCTTATCTCACTATTGCTTACACTTGCTTATTTGTTGCATGATAGATCTTGTTTATTATTGTTATATTCATTTGATCTCAATCCTTTGATTAAGATTTAATTTTTGTTAACTCATTTGGTGAATATGTTTATTGATCGAACCTTACCTTGCCCTATGATCCCTCATTTTGTTTATTCTTCATGGCTCATCAAAAATGTTGCAAAAACGTCGTCCCAAACCTCCTACCCTAAGTATGATCATATCCCTATGATTGGTCTTTAACCTATTTTTGCAAATTTCAAAGAGGAAGTGACCTTCTATCATAAATCATATATTATCTTGCTACATCTCATCTCAAAATCTTTCTTGTCTTTACAAAGCTTATCAACCTCGATCTTGATTTTGTAATCCTACCCACTATTGAGGCTACTAGTTTTTATAAATATGTTAGTGACATTGCTTCAATTGCTACAAATGATACATGTGTTTAAGGTTTGGTTAACTTTTTCTCGATGAATAAGGTCTTGTTAATGATGCTTGTGATACCCACACTTCTTTTGATATTGTAGATGCTATCCTAAATGGCCCTTGCCTTGCTTCCTCTTCTCCTCCACTTACATATGCACAAATCATTAGAGATAATCCTATTATTGTTGATAATGATATTTAGATCTCCTCTTCTTCTTAACCATGTTCTTGTTAATTGAATATTATGCCTCAAAAGTCATATATTTCTTCCTCCACTTCTTGTGTGCTTCCTAATGATGTTAGTACTCATTTTTATTCTCATAATGTGTTAAAATATGCAAAAGTTAATGATGCATGTGTTTCTACTCTTGATATTTCCAAAGATAGTGTACATAATGATGATCATAAGGATAGTGTGCATGTTTCTTGTATTCCTTATTCTAATGAGCTTGTTGATAAAGGTGTGCAAACTTATTTTCCTCTTCATTCTTCCTCCCAAGTTTATATTCCTTGTTTTCCACTAGTTGATCCAAAATTTGACTTTCAACCCAATAACGTCCCTATGGCTACTCATAATGGAAAGATTAAATGACTTAATGAACCCCTTAATGTTTCCACCATTCCGCCTCAAGAACTTCTTTCTCTCATGCATGTTGTAGGAGATTTACAAAATAAGATTCATTCCCTTGCCTTTGAGAGTAGGGCCTATTATGCTAGTATAGATAATAATTATCTTCATGGAAATCTTATTCCTAAAAAGATTTACAATTCACATTTTCCTAAGGGTTTTAGTTTTCCTACTTTTACACTTTTTGATGGAAAGGGTAATCCTTATATGTAGCTTAAGGATTTTAGATTAGCTATGGAAAATGGTGAAACCAATTAGAAGCAATATCGAGTAAGACTAATAGGAAATATTTTGAGAAGTAATCTATTAGTAGATCCCCTCTTCTTCTTCTAGCAATACGATCTTTTGTATGTCTCTCTCATTTTTGGGAAGCAATAAGCCCATAGGTGGTGCTAAGAAATTTATGTGGGGGAGGGACGGGGAGGGGTTCAGTCGGGGGACTCCATAAATATCTCAATAGGTGGTGCTAAGAAATTCTAAGAAAATTTTAGCAGTTTTAATGTCTCATCTTTTTTTGTAATGTCCCCAAATGGACATTTTGATTCCCACTTGGATTTTAGGAAAATCCAACACCAAAGCACTTATAAAAATTAATACTAAACCACTACGTGCAGATCTGAATTATTAACCAGAAAATGAGACTAGGGCATAACATGAAACTTCCACTAATCAATCAATAATTTCTAATTTCACCACTCCAATATGAAATTCAGATTTTATGAAGGCAAAACAGCCCTAGACTAATGTATGAGACCTTGCAAGAAGTGGAAAATAATCACCCAAAATGGCGACTTGCTAGGGAAGTATAAACCCTCTAAAAATAAAAACTCATATTTTTAAATAAAAAATTATTCACTGAGGTTAGTAAAATATTGCAGATTAAAATACCAGTTGAGAGTTCCAAAAATGGCTGATTATATTTATTTAATTGCTGCAAACCCTGGTCTTCAAAAGTAGCTGGAAATGACAGATTTAGGAACCAATAATCACTCTAAAATTGATGTCACAGCTGGCCAAAAATTTTTTTAGAGAATATAGCATCAACCAGATCTGACTTTTATTCACCTCCAACACCTTCAAACAAACCTTTAAGTGGGTCACTCCGGCTAGGTATAAAATGAAAACTTAGCCACACTTTTCCCTCTTCAAACCCTTCTAAAAATCAGCTTAAAACACTCTGAAACACTGCTGGAAATAACTCTGAAAATTAATATAAATCTTTGCAAGCACCATAGAATCCCCTGTGTAGAGATCCCTCACAATGCTCTAAGAGGGTTTTCGTCCTCTAGAGGTAATTCCTAAGGGTTTTTGTCCTTAGAATAATTTAGACAAAAGCTCTAAGCTTCAGATACAATTCAGAAAATAGATAATGATCAAGTGTGCCTCCTCCAAGCAATTCCCATTGCTTAAATAGAAGGATTGGGCCTTGTGGCCACCCTCAACAACCAATCACAATTTCCTTCCTTATTAAATGCTTCCACCAACCACTTTTCTTCTCTAGACCAAGTCACATTTTCCTTGGGAGGATAACTTTTGGCCCATGAACTTTTGATAATTTAGTGCAAGTCACACTTTTCTAGAAATAAACATTTTTTAGCTAAGTGCTTTTATCATTTAGTTCACTTTTCTATTTTATTAAGTCCATAATATTTTATTATAAGTGCTTGTATAATATTTTATTTATTTATTTGCACTTTATAATAAGATATTAGAACTTAAGTCCCCCTTGTGTTCATTCCTTAGCCGTCGGGGAGACAGAATAGGCTAAGGGTCTTCGACTAGGAAGGGGATATTACATTTTATTACTTTCCTCAACAATACCCACTGAGATATTATAGGATCCCATTGGAGTTTTATGATTATTTACAGGTAAATAAAAATCATACTTCCTTTTAAAATCACCAAAAATTAATGGCGGGAATGCATGTTATGTTCCACATGAACAAAAATCGATCTAAATTGTAGGCAAACTGTCACCCCCTCTCTACCTGCCTCTTAAGTTTAAGGGGCAAAAATTGGAGCTCCTATTTTTAGGTCTAGATTTTATTATTTCTCATAATTGGCTTCAAAAAGAAGCATGAGACTTTTCTCACAAGAAAATAGAAGTTGAAGCTCCTCTGGGACTATGTTCTAAGCCTCCTTTTAGTTTCCTCTTTATTCAATTGAATGTGTAGTATATTTCAAAGTTCATTAAGTTGAATTGTTCATTAGTTAATAGATTATTATTATTATTTAACACATTTATTAAATCAATAGCAAGAGATTCTATCATATCTACACATTCAAATTATGGTTGAAAAAAATGACACCCATTTTTTTATTTAACACATGTTCATTTAGATAAATAGATGTACACATTCAAATTATAGTTGAAAAAAATTGATGCCCTTTTTCAATTAATTTATGTTAATATTTGATAATTATTTTTATATTAATTAATATTAATATTTGATAATTATATATATATATTTTTAAATTTATGAAAAAAAAAATTAATATAATCCATGATGTAGTTTATTTTCATGTATCTTTATTAAGATTTTTCTTCAAAATTTTCTTTCCTAAAATTATGCTTAATAACTCCTATTGTAATATTTTTCCCATGTGGGAAACATGGGTGAGCAAATTTTTCTTTAATAACTTAGTGATGAAGAAAGAAATGTATGGACATCAATGATCCATCGAATATAAAGGATAATGATATAAGTTACTTTGAAATAAAAATATATTTTCATTTCTATGAAATAATAAATGTCAATTATGACAACCTTCCATTCGAGATGATTTATCGCCAATATTTCATGCAATGGGATTAAACTCTTTGGTATGTTATACACTTTAATTATATACTTTGGCACCTCTTTTTAATTGTTTTTGCTTATTTCAATTTTTGTTGTTGTGTCATTTTTTTTACACTTATCGAATTGATTGGAGAGGGTAAAACTACGGTGGAAGAATGTTGTTTTGTAAAGGATTCCATATGTATATAAGGGGTATATTAATTATTATTTTATAATATTATGGCGATAATTATGGTGATCTTAAATGGTTTTAAAGATTACATTAATTTATAGAAATATTTTAATTACATAAGATTTTATGTTCAAATAATTAATATTAAATGTATATAATTTAGATATTAAAGATATTTTATTAAAAATAATATAAATTTGAATTATATTGATAAGGGAAATTATAAACAGTGAGAATGTAAAGGAAAATATTAGAGTGAGAATTACAAAAATATCCAACTTGATTTAGCTCACTAAATTACTACACAAAAGAAATAAAAGTCGGAACATGTTCGAGAAGGCAATACTAATAGATCATATAAATTCAACACATTGAAACTATGATTGGTTTAGGTTCAACACCAAATATATTTGTTGGCTTGAACATGCCTTTTACTAATTGAAACCATCTACAATTTATAACTCCAATTTTTTTGTCTTTGCTCTACTAGACTCTATCTTTGGAATTTTGTAATGATATGTGATAGTGTTGAATTATCTTCTCCTTTGAACAACCTTAGAATCACTTGACACAATATATTAGGATAAACATTAGACTAAGCCCAAACCATCCTCCCACATTCTCTACTCTATTTGGGCAATATAGTGTAGGTTTGTTCGTAATCAATAAGGGAATTTTCCACCAAGGGTAGTCCAACTTAAACAAACTAATATTTATGTCATCTAATATATATTTGAGTGATTGTGTAGGAAATTAAGGTTTAACCATTAAAAGTGCATACTTGAGGATTTTCTGTGAAAAAAGTGCAATAAGGACCTATAAACAATGACAAAGCAACCCAATATGACCAAAGAGAAAAAAGAAGCACCATACACAAGAGCAAACAATAGAGTAGCTCCTAACACCCATGTGTGAGCTTGATGCTAATGTCTAGGGAGGTTTAAGAGTCCAAAATCAAACAAAAATACAAATCAAACCAATTACAGACTACTTTCCTAATTACATATACAAAACAGCTGAAGCAAGACATCTAGAAGCTAAGTGAATAGTAAAAACCATAATTATCTATTATGTTGGGTGTTTGCATGTAAGTGATTGTAACCATAATTTCCTTCTCTATATTTCACTATATGTTGTTGTGTAAATCTAATTGTACATCTGTATGTTATAGATCCATATCCTAATGAGGATATTCACACATTTTTAATAATCTAATTTTGGTTAAATCATTTGGTGAACCCATTTATTGATCGAAACCACCTTATCGACCCCGGTGGTTTTCATTTTCATCTTTGAGAGTTTCAATTTTCATATTTCTATTCTGATTTTTGTACCTTAAATATGAAGTTACATATTTATCCTAGGGTTTGGATATCCTTGTTACTTCCTAAGGCCACCATGGGATTTCTATCTAAAACCCTAGGTGATATTAGGGTCTTTCTTTTATCACATAGTTTGTATATTATACCTTTTTCTCTCTTTTTACAAGACTTGGTCCAATAATGCTTCCAACGAAGGCATTCGAGAATGTGCATGCCTTTGAAAGGTCCAAAACCCTATTAACTTCCATTCTTATTGTAATAATATATTGAGGTTGAGGAAAATCTTGAATATTCAATTGAATTTCTTCTTAAGTCTTCATGGGTATATCACTTCCAAAGCACCATTTTCAACTCATATTGTGCTTTTAGATCTTATTGTACACTAGTGAGCCAACTTATGTGGCCAATGAAAATAGTATCTATATGTATGAGGAACAATGTGATGGCAATGACGATAGCTTTAATTATTATGACAATATTTCTAGTGAGCAAGAGGTAGTCCAACTTGTTCCTTATTTTGTTATAGCTCACAATTATGGCTACAAATAGGGGAGACTCGACCAAGCCCGCCTCATACCGATGTTCATCCAATTTATCATTTTTTGGTAGTGATTTTTATTAGTCGGTTAATAATTTAGGCTTGCAAACATATGTAATTTTTAGTGATGTAAATTTGAGAGTGATGTAAATGTAATTTTTTAGAGTGTCGGTTAACAATCCACTCACTTTCATAAAATATTCATTGGATCAATAGTATTATATATCCAATCTACATATTCAAATTATTTTGAAAAAATCGACACCCAATCAATCTTAGTATTTGATAATATACGATATATTTATTTATTTTTAAAGCAAGAAAACGATTTACGATACGTTTGTAGATATAAATCCACGATGTAATTTATTTTCACATACATCTTTTCTAAGAATTCTATTTTAAATTTACTTGACTAAAGTTATGATTAATAACTCTTGTTGTAATACTTTTCCCATGTGGGAAACATGGTTGAGAAATGTTTTTCCTTAATAACTTATTGATAAATAAATAAATGTATGGACATCAATGATCCATGGAATATATTGTACATATTATTTCTTTTTAAATTTTTTATTTCAATAAAGGGTTCCTCTCCTCACGAAGAAAGGGGGACTTTGTCAATATAATGTTTTCAAAGTACCATATTTTTCCTACAACAAAATATTTTACCAACATTACGTGTGTGCATGTGTGTATTTAGTAACCAAGGAATGAAGGCCCAATACCTTACGGCCATGTGTAGCTAGTAACAAACCATAGGGTGATCTCCTATAATCTTAGGGAAAGATAGGAGAACCCAATCCCACATATAAATTTGAATAAAAAATTGAACATGAGATGTGGGTGACCTAATTTATTTTCCTTTCCATTCGACCTAACACTTATGGTAATATATATTATAATTTATCATATTAAATATTTTGATATTTAATATTTTAGATTAAGAACATATAAAGACTTGTAGTCTTAATATTATATTATAAATAAAAAACAAATTCTATAAATAATCAACAAAGATAAGATTTTTATTTTATTTTTTACATACAATTAACTATCATACTTATATAGTTTCAAATTTCAATAAGGGATAGAGAGAATAATAAAAAACCATTCCAAAATAAAAAAAAAAAAAAGTATCTAGTATTTTTCCTCATCCTCATCCTCGCAAAGCTCATCTTGCTCCTCTTATTCCTCATACTAGTTATGTGCCTCCTCTTCTTCCTCTTCATTCACCTAGAATTTGGATTTAGAACTATAAATTTATAATATTTTAAATTTATCATTTGCAATAATTCACAAGAAAAGGATTAGATTAGGTTAATGATGATTAGATGAGAGATTAGTTGGAAAATTGAGGGTAGGTAGCTAGGAATTTTAAATTCCTAAAATATGAGATGATGTGATTAGATGATTGATTAGAGAAATTAATCATGATGAAGGGATATGTGGGATGTTACGAGTTGGATGTAATGAAGGGATAATTTGTAATATGGGTTCTTGTAGGTGTATACACTTAATCATCTTGTTCCACTATCCTGCACATCCAGATCATCCCTAATTTGTCATCTACAACTAAGTCTATCTCTCCTCTTGTGTATTTGAGAAAATACTTATTGTTTATCAATTTTAACATGTACGAGCACATTATTATTATATGATTGATTAATGTTGGAAGTTAATTAGATCATAATAGTATACTTGTTATAAACCCTTACATCCTTCATATTGTTACTTACTTTCCATAACATTTATATTTAATTAGGGTGTAAACACATGTCACTTGGTGGTTTCCTCTCTTGTCTCAACCCAAATGCTTGACTTGGCCATTATTGTTGTCACTAGCTTTGGCTTCACACTGCATACCTTTCAAATGACTCCCACTTCACTATTTTTTTCTCACACAATTTAGCCTTAATTATTCAATAGTAGTTTATGCTAGAAATAACATCCATCATATCATTGTATCTTCTCCATTTTCCTCCACATGGGTTTATGCATGCCATATCGATGCTTTAAGTATGTGCATGACTTTAACATACTTTACATTTTTACAAAAGTGCCTAAGATCCCCACTTATTCAACATATGGGACCGTTAGGAAGATGGGAGTTTCAAAGATTTTTGAGGATTGGGTCTTTATGACATTTAATATATTTACATAATCATCTTGAAAATCTAATTACCTTATGGCGAGTTTAAGTATAATTTGGTTGACATGGTTTTTAAGAAGAGAAAATTCTATTTGTTTCCTAATTTTTGGAAAAGGTCAAAAACTCTGTGAGAGATCCATGTGGGTTAGGTTTCTTTAATGGCCTAGGAATGTGGTGTCTTTAATTAAATTTGGACACTTTTTACATTGATATGTAGGTTCCAAATTAGAACAATTATAGGAAAATAAAAACAAGATGCAATGTGGTGGGCGATGAAAACTACCTTACCTAGTATGAAAAAGAAATAATGGAGCATGTCCACGATGAAATAGGAAATGTTTTTCTCAATTATGACCTTCTATAGTAGTATGTTGGGGGAATTCAACTATCAATCATGAATCACAACATTGTAAGTGGCGAGTGTTCCACCATAAGATCATGTGACATTGATATTGTGCATCTAAAAGCCTCAAACTTAGGTGCCTAAACTTTTAAGTAGGATAAAATATATGAAAATGCAGACAGTATGACGAAGAACGAAGGTGCCCCTCCCAACACTATCATCTTTTCCCCCTTTTTTTCCATGTCTCCTCCCTGTGATTAAAAAAATGTTTAAACCCTCTTTGGTGGGATCGATACACAACTATAATGTATATCTTCCCAACCTAACATTATTTGAGAACAATACACACAATTAGAGTTTATAATGGTGATTTTCCATGTGGTCAGTATGTTTCGATGGTCTCAATATTTAAAATTATTGAATTTTCTCCAACCCCTACATTGAAATTTGTACTTTTACTAATATTTGGTGTTTTCTATTTTCATTGCATTTATAGATTTTATTTTGTATTGGTTAAACACCTATGTATAATGTAATTACATCCATCCGAAAAGTTAAAAATCCATTAAGAATTAGGGATTTCTATGTAGTCAACAATTAAGATGGATTTAGTACTCAAAAATACAATTTAAAATGATTTAATACTAAAAAACATTGCATTAAATAGGAAAATAATTTATATTATTTATTAATATGTAACTTTTCAAGAACACGGGATTTTATGGCAATATTGAATCTTTTTGGTTAACTAGTGTATATGTTAAAAAGATTAATTGTGAAAATGTGAGAAAACAAACAAATTTGCTTCTCTAATCTAATCTCTTCAATAATACACTAGATAGAGAAATGGATGGAAAGGAGGAGAGATACAAATACCTGCACTTACCTACAAGTTGCACAACTCCTTCTTTGATGTGTTGGATTTGCTCTTGGATTGCTTGATATTTTGGTGGAGTCACTTGAACAACACCTCCCCTTGATTGTGCTTGGATTGCTTGATGAAAGATGAAGGATTGAATTGATTGTAGATTGATGGATTGATTGGATGATTGAAGATAAAATGGATGATTGAAGAGACAAAATGACAGAGCTTTGTTATAGATTTTCAAGTTCCTCTTGTCATGGAGGTTGAGAGTTCAATTTATAGTTTAGGGGTGGAGGATTCAATGGTTAAGATGAAGCCATGTTAGATTTGGATTAATGGTGGAGAATGCATGTGAGGATTAGAGGATTCTAGAGTGGAAGACTCTAGAATTTAAATTCAAAATTCATGGAGGGAAGAAGCTTCTATTGAATTAAAAATTCAATAGAAGGAGAAATTTAGAGAGGCTTCTAGAAATAGAAGCCTCTAGATTTAGAGGTGGAGCATGTGATTAGGATTAGAATTAGATTAGGTTGATAAAATATGATTAGGGGTGAGATTACATGGAGAAGCTAGGTGTAGGGATGTGTAGGGTAGGTGGGTAGGTAGATGTAGGAATATTAAATTCCTATAAAATGTTAATGAAGGATTAAAATAGGACAAGAAGATATAATAATGAAAGAAATGGATTTAAGGATGAAATGGGATAAAATAATGAATTAAGAGGATTAATCATGGAATAATGTGATAAAGGGTAAATATGATAAAATGGTTAAATAATAATAATTAATCTTGCAATTAATTATTATATGGATAATGTTGGGATATTTGGGACGGATCGTAATTAATCATCGATTTTGATATCGCTATCAAAATAAATTAATCATGTCGACATTTTAGATGTCTCTGGAATCCCTTTCAAATTTGCTATCAAAATAAACTTTTGATGATGCAATGTCAATTGTATTTGGATAGGGTTGACTATATCTCTAGATTCATTTGTGGAATCCCTTTCAAATTTGCTCATAATGTGTTTCCCTTGTGACTTATTTTTGAGAGACTTCTTTTGAAATATTATTAATGTACATCTTATAATTTGATGTGTTTATGTCTTAATCTCACATTTATATATTTATACATTAATTTTTTTAAGTTAAGGGTTATGTGCGTGTGTGGCATTCGATAGATGGTGGAGGGATTTGAGTTACTAAGGGATCTCAACTAGACTAACCATATCAACTTACTTCATCTTTTGGATCCCTCTTGACTCTACTTATATTGTGTGAACCACATTTTGTGTGCAAGAGACTTCAATATAAATATAATATAGGGTGCAAATTCTCAAATCTTGCGTAATCAACTATGTTATTGTCTAATGTCATATCTAAATGACAATATGTCTCGTGAATAACCACAACCCTCATGAAAAATATAGACAACTCATAATAATAACAATTACACTATACATAATAAAAGGATTTAATGGATACATTCAAGGCAACGCATGGGGATGGATGGAGGAGATTCGAGCTTCCCTTGTATAAACAAGTGGAAATTCATGTATCTTCATAATTCATGAGATTGCATTGAAGGGAGGAAGAGTCATGATGATGAAGATGATTGATAGAGAAGAATTTCAGGTTGGGAATCTAGTGGAAGGAATGTAGGTGACTCTCTTTTTCTTTTAGAAAGCCACATACTGAGACCATGTGTTACTTTTTCATACTATTGTCACATCGCCCTCTAAATGCAATGTTTGTTGAATATTAAATCAATATTAGTTGTCGCCAAATTGAAAAGCTCTACATTTTATTGGATCTACAACTTTTAGGGATTACTGCAATCACATTGTTATGTGTTTTAATAATGTAAGTGTAGAAGGTAGGCAAAAATAAAAATGAAAAACATTGTATATTAAGAATACGATCTGACACATATTCGAAGGCTCACATCAAAATCTCTTATACATGTCATATATCAAACAAAAGTAACTGAAAGTAATTTATTTTAAGTCGCCTCCTTGTTAACAAAAGATTACAAACAAGATGCTTGAAATGAAAAAGGTTCTCTAAAAGGTTGAACCTAAGTGTTTTAGACACACATTGGGATACTCTTGACATACTTTCATATGGAAAAATATGGGTGGTAAGTGGTGCAAAGGGTTAGAGGGTAGAGATAATTTTGTACTTTAACATGTGAAACAAGAGTAATGGCCTAAGGCTTGCCCCCCTCATGCATAGGTCATCGTAGTCCCTTAGTAGCCTACGAAGAGCTTTGAGTTAGATTCAAGATACACATTTAAAATTTTTGTTACCTCATCTACTAGGCTTGCATGTTGTACAAATAATTATGATTTGCAACATAAATGTTTCTTGGATAAGATTTTCGATGGGAATGTTGGCGAGTGAGCCCAATGGAAGATGGATATTAAAAATGTAGCTAACAATGCTATAGGTGGTAGGACCCCATGTGTCAAGCTTTCATTCTACACATATTATAAGGCTATGGGGAGCAGATATAGACATTACAACTTGTCACTCACAACTTGTTGAGCAAGCTTAAGGCATTATAAATCATTGTTTTTAAATTTAAAATTAATACCCAAAACATTAAAAAAAAAAAAAAATCAACTTTTTCAAGGCTTCTGGGTGTGTAGGTTAACATAAAAAATAATAGAGTATACCATGTCCATTCATTGCAATATTTTGGCGATGAGAGATGATGTTCAAACTTTTATAACATATATTGGCTTTATTTTAGAAAGTTATTAATGAAGCATTTCATGAGATATCCCATAACACAAAATAGGAGATAATGTGAAATGTATTAATGTTGGGCATTTCCTTTTTCACGGTAGTCAAATGGACCCATACTTCTTCTCCAAAAAAGGAAAGACGGACATGATGGAATCTCCATGGCTTCTAAATGGTTAGTTATTTCCAACGTAGGTAGAACCATGACATTGTGTAACACTCTAACTTTGATGAGTTGGTTTAATTTTATGAGTTTTATTTTTTCGAGATGACAAATCTAGGTTAATATTTTAACATATAAAAAAATATATTTAACATGTTTTACATATACAAGTGAAAACAAATAAAGAATCTATTATGAGATAAGTTTTGAGTAACATGAGTCTACTTAATCAAAAATAGTATCAAGTTTACAAACAATGTTGTACTATGTCTATTTCTAGACATGTATGGACGGGGTTGCTCAGAAATGTTGGTAAGTTGTCTATCGGTTTGGGGGCACCAATAGTTGGCCCTTACACAATAGAAAGAAATGGGAAATTTTCAAAAAAATCGTTAAAGGTCCCTTCTCCATAATGTTGTAAATCTCATGTTTTGGAAAATTCTATGAATGTGCTTGAAAGGGGTTAAATTTTGGATGAGTTGTTAGCTTGCCCATGAAAACACATTTTATTCTCTTGTGGAGAGCATCAAAGACATAACATCAATCCTCTACATTGTAGTGAACTTGATTTGCTTTGTCGTTGATCATTTATATAATCAATAATAAAAGTCGAGTCAAGCGCAACCCATCATGACCCTCCTTGGAAATGAAACCATGGTGAAATGGGTGGCATGATAGAAGCCATAATTAGCAAAGGCACACACAAGCTTCATGAATTCCTCATATGATAATGCATTCAAACTCACGAGGCATCGACATCATTGAAGGAAATTGTGTCAGGCTACTACTAAAAATTGTCCACATCCTACTGAGCCTATATTACAAATAAAAATTCCATCTTCTCATCACTAAGAAATTGTAACAAGTAAGTGCAGACGCAATGAGAAACCACATAAATGTTAAGATAAACCTAAGCTTAATACACCATGTAAATGAGTTATATAAATAAATTAATTGTAATGTTTTAGTTACATTTTCTATAACTCTTAGTTAAAGATCCCTAGATAATTGGGGAGTATTTTATCTTGTTTTTTTCCTAGATGTCAGGTGCAAACATGCACAATATGTTATTTCTGCACATTTTCCAACTCTAGGAGATTTTATCCACTTCCCTTGGAATGGATAGAAGTTAAAATCCTATAAAATTTGCAAATCTCTCCTTTTTTGTAATGTATTTTTGTGATTAGAAAAATTAATGTGTAATTACATTTGGTATTAGAGTAGGGACGTTCTACTCCTGTAAGAGGTAGTAGAATTTGTAAAGATTTGATGAGTTAGTGAGGGTTTAGTAATTTTGTGTGAGACATAGAAGCCACCAACCTTCCCACATCTCCAATCCATGGGTTCACACCTCTTGGCTTAACAACAACAGATGTGTAGAAGTTGTAGCAAAGAACACTAGTAGCAAAATCAACACACGGTGTTGATTACTTGTGAAGTGAGAAAATTTCAGTTTCGGAGAGGAATCAAAAGCCCAATCCTAGATGTAACTCCTTTGTAGAAAATTGAGGTGATTTTGGACCATTTAAAAATAATAAAAAATAAAAAATTTAATATGTGTTTTCTCGCTAAAATTAATGAATATCTTAATCATCACTAAAGTTAGCACGCCACTAACTTTAGCAGTTTGCATTTGGTTTACAAATTTTCATTCATATTTGATTATAATCGGACTTTTTAGAACACACACCGCTAACACATGTGTTTGTTTAGATAGACATAATGAATAAATAGTGTAGACCATGTTCAAAATAATAAACAAATTGAATAGATATTTGATATCATAAGTTGAATTGGTGGTGATACTCTATTTTTGAATTGGTTTTGAAAACCATTATGATTGTATGAAGTCCGTAATGAGCCTAAGACTTCCTCCACACACACTCGAGTTTCCAAAACTGCTCCACGTCCCCGCAAAGGATGAACAGGACCATAATAAAATTAGAGGTAAATATAAAAAAGGGTGTTTAGATATTTAGAGGTGGCTAAAAGGTTGTAGGAGACGACTAAAATATTAAAGGATTTTATTTTAACAAAAGATTACATGTAAGTAAAATAAGGGTGAGTATTACATGATTGGGAGGATTTACCAAATCCTTGCATGATAAACATGTTTTCAAGAGATACAAGCATTTTATTTTATTTTTAAAAAAATATTTTCCCAATTATTAAAAGGTTAAGTAAAAGTTTGCTTAGTAAAGCGGTTCATTGAAGGGATTTGAGAAAATAATTTTTCGATTTATGAGAATGAGTAGACCCTTTCTTGCATGCACAATTTTCATGGTGGTTATTTATTTCTTACTACTTGAGGCTAAGTCACGGTTCCGCACGAGTGTAACTTGGATAATGTGTGTGTATTTTGACTTGATCCTCATGCTCACATTATCTCACATGGTATCGAGCTCAATGTTGGGAATTATGTCATTCGTCGTGTTTTCTACCTACTACTCTTGGTTTTGTGATTTTACTAGTTTCTTGTGTAAGTTTTTAACTATATTTGATTTGTGCTCTACTTGCATTAATCTAGTTTAATCTTGGTTTTCATGGAGTTTGTTGGTTTTGTGTTGTTTTTGGTGCATGTGTAGGTTGTATTTGGAGTTCAGGGGTTCGTTTTCCAAATATGGTTGTCTACGACTAAACTTGGCAAAAAATTACTTTTTGGGAGGTATTTTCTGGTTTTGGTAGTTATTTTTGAGTTCTGTTAAGAATTTTATTACTTATTCAACCCTGCCTTCCTCTTCCCTGCTCCTCACCCTACCCTGATCTTTCCTTAGCTAACTTTCATGCTAGCTCATTCCTCCCACTATGCTCCCATCAAGATCTTCCTTGTCGTTGACTCATCCCCACCGAGTTGACTCATTTCTTAGTCATCTCGGTCAAATTATTTCTCTTTGGCACACTCTACCATTTTAACTACATCCCCAGGACTCGGTCTCCTGTTGCTCGGGCTCCTTTTGGCTTATTGTTGTCTCCTTGTTCTAGTCATGGGCCTATATTTTTTCAGCCTGAGTCATGTTTTCTTTCTTGGTCCACCAAGTTCTCCTTGTTTGAGCCTTGTTTTTCTATGTTTGATGTGTCAACCAAGGTTTTGCATATCCTGGCCTCGTTGTTTCCCATTGGTCTTGCCCTCTTTGGTTTATCTCTTGGGATCCACTCCTCGTTGTATCTTAGCCTCTCCCTGGTTTCCTTGGCTATTTCATATGTGAGCCTTGAGCTCATTTTCTCTCATCTTGGCTTTGTCGAGCCCTATCTCACGCATTACCGTGAGATCTCCCATCTTCCTTGCCTACCCTTCCTATGAACTTGTCCCTCTATGTTGAGCTCGAATCATTTAGAACTATCACCCTTATTATGTAATCATTCCTTTACCCACCCTCTGTCTCACCCGAGACACATACTTTGTCCTTGTTGTTTGACCTTTCCTTCCAAAACATTGCCCCATCCCTCCCGACTCATTGGGTCGAGCCCAAGGTGTCACCATTGAGCTCCTCCCTAACGGTTGGCATTCATGTCTTTCCCTTGACGCACGTTTAAAACCTTTTCCTCCCATTTAATTTTAAAGTACATGGTTTTTATAGGCCTTGTTTTTTATAACCTTAGGATATATTCTACCATAGCTTATATTAAAACTTAGGTTATAAATAATTTAAAAGTGTAGTCATTTTTAACCTAAGTTAGGGCTTATTATTGAAAGGAAGGAAATATATTTCTTAATCAAGTCATTAATAGGTTTTGGACCTATTTTTTAAATCAAATCCTTTTTAATTTTTCATATCCTTTAGAAATTAATTTAATTGGGAAAAATATTGAAAAACTAATGTTATTGGGCATTTTTTTCCCAATGGTTTTTAGAGGTGTTGTGGACGTTTGTAGTGGATTTTGGGAGGTTTTTTCACCTTTTGGGAGGTCCTTTCAATCCTTTGGAGTCATTTTTCTTTGCGGTGTTCTTGTTTCGATTGTAGGCTAGTGAGCACATCCACCACAACCTTGCGACAAAACTTTGTATTTTTCCCTTTTGCTTACTTTTGGCCTTATTTTGTGCATGTTACGGTGTTGTTCCTCTAATTTTGATAGAAACTTATTGTGGCCTCCACTCTTGTGTTATTTTTCACCTACTACAAAGTGAGTGGCCAACTATTTCACGTCACACAAACACACCTTACAAAGAACCAACACATTGTTTATAACATGTTGTAAACAAGGGGTTAATTATAGTTGTGGGGTGTTGTAATCACATTTAGATGCATTATCTATTGATTCTTCCATTTTGTAACCTTGTGTGTTCTTTCCCCTTCTTTTCTTGCATTCCAAACACATTCTTATTTGAGTCCAATGTCTACTTGAGAATTTTTGTCCTTGGTAATCCTTCTACACTAATTAATATTTTTTGTGGATGCACGATGGAAGATATTATTTCTAGACTTATGCTTCATAAGATTGATATCACATCACAACATTTGTCTCTTCTTATTGGTAACATGATAATTATGCACTTTGTGGCATTTGAGAATGGAATGCTTTCTCATTCACAATAACCTTTATCTCTATTTGTATGGACAAGTACGCCCTGGTGATGTTGATCAACTTGAAGACTAGCTTTCCACTTGTAGCATGGTTTTGGTCATTTGTTGACATACATTTCTAGGCCTCTCCACCTTCATGTGGTGCACATAGAGTGTCCTCACATTGTTTGGATAATTCTTCATTCCTTATTTAGAGACCTTTCAAAGATTTTCGTTATTTCTTCTTCATCTCGATACAATTGTTTCCTCTCCTACTTCATGTGATGATAGTCCTGCTAACACATGTTTGCATGTTTATATTCCTGATGATGAGGTTTTTTCTTCTAGTTATAATGACAAGAGTATTGATGAGGATACCTCTCCTCCCTCTCCCAATCACCCTTCAGAGAATCTTGAACCTCCTCTTTACCCATCAAAAATCAAGCAGACATGTTCCTAGTTTCATACATTCATTCCATCTACCTTCGTTCCATAGCTAGTGTGTGAGGATTATTGTACTCCTCTTAATTCGTGTGTTGCATGATACAATATTTTATCTTCCTCTTGTCAAGCCTTCACACATTTATACTTTGGAAAAGTCCATATTATTTTTAGGAGTGCCTCTTCTAGGATTTTTGTCACTTCTACTATTTTTTAGACCATCACTGATCTACCTCTAATTGTGGATCTGTTAGTGCAAATTCACAGCACCCCCAAATGAGTTATGGATCTGCTTTTCTAAGGCAAATTCATTTGGTGTGATTGCACAACATTGAGCTTTCCCAAAGTGTGGGACCTTTACAAATGGGGAAAGCTCTCCAGAGAAGGTTGGTTCCTCTTCCTAAACTACCTGCCACAAGCTATTCCAGTGCAGGCAAGCTAATCTAACCTAATCTAACTTCCAAGGAGACAAGGAGAGGAAGAAAACAAGGAAAAATAGAGCCTACACTAAAACGGTGATACACCAAAGAAGGAAAGTGTTGATTATCTATCAAAACTGCCATGGAACAAGAAGAGGTGAGCAATGGAAAGGATGGACAAGTGCATCACAGACCAAAGATGGATTTCACACAGAAAATGTTCCAAAACTCCATGAACACAGCTCCAAAACCTACAATGAACATCCAAACATGCACAAATACCCTGTAATGAAGAGAGGTAAGGAAAACAACAAAGAAAACGAGCCAAGGATGGACAAATGCATCACAAAAACACGTTTTTTATTGCTCAGAATTTACACAGTGCATCATTTCATGGGTAAGAGGCAAAAATGCCATTATAGAGCAGGGAGGAGGTTCAAACTCCATTTTGACCCTGTGGAAGAAAATAAGGGAGAGGTAGAGAAGAAGGATGAACAACCTTTTTCAAAATGAGCCAAAACTGGCTTTTATCACTCGAACAGAATGAAGGAAATGAGAAAACACGGGAAAATCGATTTTAAAACTCCAACCACCGACAAGATCCATTTAATTAGCCTATAAAATGATGGGTTTCCATGAAAAATCCCATACTTCATTGTACATTGCTTCGCAGAGCAAGAAAGAGGCCCATACTTCATTAATTTTGGTGGTTGGGGTCATTTTTTGTAATTTTTCCATGCTAAAGACGTTTTCCCATTTTTCTCCTGCAAAACTCCATCAAAATTTAAAATTGAAGTGTCCATCATGTAGAGGATTTCAACATATTTCCATTGATACCAAAATTGTGAAAATCCGAGCTCTGGATCGAAAGATATGGCCCTATGAAGATTTAGGGAAAACATGGCAAAATTAGGTAAAAATCGGTCTAGCGGGCCAAAACTTCCCCTTTTCCCTCTTTTTTGCAATTTGGGAATTTTTTTCCAAAAATGCTCCACGCCTCTGCTAACTCGATGACATGTGGTGCTTTTCTATTGGATGTGGAACCTTGGTTTAGTTTTGCTCCTTCGGCTTTTTTCAACAAAAGGGAAAATTTTCCTTTGTTTCTTCAACTGCCCACCTGGCGTTGGTTGCCACATGTCATCATCTGATTTGATGCGGGGTGTGGCGAATTTGAACCCTTAAGTTTTTAGAAAAAAAGAGGGTAAAATTCCTTATTTCCTTCCGCGTCCCACTTCCCCTTTTGATGATGTGTCGATTTCTGATTAGAGCAGAGCCTTGACCATTTTCCTTCCATTCTCCTTTGCGGGCTTGCGGGCCAGATTTTGACTTTAACCCTTTTGCCCCAAAAGGCTAAGTGGTGAATTTCTCTCCACGCCTCCACCAACCCACCAATTTCCTTAGCAAAATTTCCTTCTCCGCTCCACCGGCCCGAGACTCCCTGGCAAATTTTTCTCCTTACCTCCACGGGCCGCCTTAGGAAAATTTCCCCTCCAAACTCCGCCAAGCCATAACTCAAAAAATACAAGGAGTTAGGAGGACTTCTTTACCCATCCGGAAAGGGGAATACATTATCTATCTGTTGAAGCCATTCCTTTTTTAGTGCTTAAAATGTGTGCAAATTGAAGTTGAAGCACAAGGGAGGAAAGAATGAAGGCAAGTTAGCCAAAATAACCAGGGCTCATTTTGGATAACATGATCCTCTTTCTACTATTGTGGGGTTTGTTGTGCCTTCACTTGATATGGACATTCTTTCAAGAAATGATATGGAAATTCTTTCAGCAAATGATCCATACCAAAACCACGACAGTTCTACTTTAATGGCATTACCTTCCATTCTTGAGCAACTATTTACTAGACATATGTCACGCTTGAGTTGTGGACTGGAGCTTGAGTTCTTCGCATCTTGGTGCCTTTGGTTTCCTTCACGGAGTGGGTGGACCTTCGACACCATTTTTGTTCTTTCTAAAGAAAGAATCATTGTTTGATGTGGATGTAACTTCTCCAATCTCTGGTAGAAGACCACATCATCGACACTCTTCTTGGAGACTTCATAGAGTTGTAAACTTCATATCAAGTTGTAGGATTCTTTACCAAACCCTTCACTGCCAAGCTGATTATCCTTACTTTTATTCTCATCTTGGGGTAAGGTCCATTGTAATTTCACATCTTATTCAATATCTCTAGTATCCTTCTCTTCTTCTTCCAAAAGTATTGAATTTAATACACAGTGTACCTTGTTAGGCCTTTAGATGTCGAAAACCATATGATGCATCTTTCTTAGGTTGTTTAGGGAGTCTTCTATCTCTTGTAAGTGGATGTTTTTCCCATTGGGTTTTCTTCCATTACTTGAGATCCTTATTATACATGGGTACCTCATTAGGCGTAGCTGTCGAGACCCATTTCTCTTTCTAACTTTCCATGCCTCATCCTAAGCTACGATAAAGGGGGCTATTGGTGTGAGGGATTTCATTTACCTCTTACTAGGTTTTCCCTCACACATGGTAAGTCATCTCACCTTAGGTGAGGTCATAGGTCTTAGGTGTCATTAAGAGTTTTATGGTGCATGACATATTCCATCATAAGATATTTCATTCATGTTAGTGTGCGTCAATGCATCATACATGAGTTACATTCCATTTTGAATTGTAACTCCTTTCTCCCTTGTGGAGGTATGATGGGTCTTGCATTGGGAGTTACATAACACTCCTATTTTTACTTCTTTTTTATCTATGAGAATGATCAAACCCTTTCTTATATGCACACTTTTCGTGGTGGTTATTGTTTGCTTACTAATGGGAGCTACGTCATGGTTCCGTTTCGGTGTGAATTGGTTGATGCGAGTGTATTCGGATTAATCCTCGTGCTCAAATTTTCTCACACTCACTTGATGATCATATGAAACTTAATTTTAAAACAAAATATAGTAATCACTCTGAAGAGGACATTGATGATGGGGAAGAGCCACCACTCATAGGAACCACTCAATGTATGCCTAAGTGGTATACAAGTATGATACGAGATGAAAAATTGGATGGTGTCCCCAACCCATCTACCACTAGAATTAGGACTCACAATATGGCTCCAAGTGAGGTCAACTTGGCCTTAATGAGTACGATTTTGAATCTACTTAACCTTCCACAATTTCATAATCTCTACACTCAAAAATTGTGAAAGATGTTATGAATGCAGAATATAAGTCATTAATGAGGGATAACACATGGAAACTTACGGATCTTCCACTAGGAAAAAATTAATTGGATGTAGATGGATTCTTTAAAAAATTACAAAGAAGGAAAAATAATTGATAAACACAAGGCTAGGCTGGTAGGTAAAGGATATGCTTAAAAAGAAGACATTCACTATGAGGATACTTTTGCTCCCACAACTAAGATAAAAAAAATATTATTATAATTTTTTCTCTAGATGCACAATTTGGTTGGAAAATCCATCAAATGGATGTGAAAAGTGCCTTTGTTAATGGGGACTTGCAGGAAGAAGTTTACATGACTCAACCAAAAGGTTTTGTCATAATAGGTAAAGAGAAAAATGTATGTAAACTTATAAAATCATTGTGCATTCTTAAACAAGCTCCCATAGCATGGTACATCAAAATTAATGACAATCTGATACATAATGGATTCAACAAGAATTTATATGATCCTAATCTCTATATCAAAGAGCAAGGAGGAAGATAGTGATCATTGTAGTTTATTTTGATGATCTAATCATCACTAGAGGTTCAAAGTGAGGATGTTTAAGTCATCAAAGAAAGATCTAACATGAGCATTTAACATGACAATGTCGAACTTATGTATTATTTTTGTGGAATTGAAGTTTGGCAAAGAAAGAGTCATATCTTTGTATCACAATTGAAATACACCAAGACAACGCTTGAGAAGTTTCATATGATGGATAGTAAACCAATGGATACACCTATGGAGATAAGACTTCAGTTGTCTCATACAGATCCATCAATGAAACTAAATGTATCTCTCTATCAATAGTTGATTGGGAGTTTCATCTACTTAACCTATACTAGGCCAAATATCAACTATGCAGTCAACTATCTTTCTTGGTTCATGCAAGAACCCAAGGTTTCTCACCTTTGGAAAGTAGAAAAATAGATTTGAGGTACATAAGAGTAACTATGGTTTTATCCTAGAATACAAGAATAGTGATAATTTTTTCTTGATAGAATATTTAGATTCAAATCATGCAGGGAACATAAATGATAAGAAATCTACTTTAGGGTTTGTATTCTTTTTGGGATCTGGACCAATATCATGGGGGAGTAAGAAACAAACTTGTGTTTCAAGATCCTCCACATAATCAAAATATCATGTAGAAGGTGGAGTTTTATGTGATGTGATATGGCTCGACGTATACTTGAAGGATCGAGAATACCATAGAAACATCCAACTATCCTATATGTTGATAACAAAGGAGTTGTGAAACTTGATCGGAATCCGATTTTTGATGATCGCACCAAACACACATGAGGTGCAAGTACATTTCATTCATGAACATATTTAGAACAATAGAATCCAACTCCAATATTTCTTGACAAAATGTAGCTTGCATATGTCTTCACAAATTCACTTGCTCCGGATAAATTTCGTGGCTTCAGATAACTTCTCTACTATTCACTTGAGACCATGCCGAAATAAGGGGGAATGTTAGGATAAACCTAGGCTTAATTCACCATGTAGGTGAGTTATATAAATAAATTAATTGTAATTTTTAATTACATTTTTCTAGAACTCTTAGTTGTTTAGGAGTTAGTTGTCTATCCCTAGATTAGTGGGGGCTATTCTATCTTCCTTGTTCCGGATGTATTCTAAAAGAGGCAATCAGGGGAAATTAGGGGCAATATGTTATTTCTACATATTTTCCAACTTTAGGAGATTTGATCCACTTCTTGTGGAATGGATAAAATTTGTTCAAATCCTATAAACATTACAACTCGCTCCTTTATTTTGCAATGCATTATTATGTGATTAATAATATTAATCAAGCTCTGCCATGTTTGCATAATTACAATAAATTTCTCGTGTGTAGCGAATCCACACAACTTGCCTATAAGTGACATAATTGATATTTTTATTCATCAAATTTAATAATTCCAACAAACCATGGCCAAGTTTCAAGATATATTAGGAGGGCTAAACAAAATAATTTCGGTTGGAGTTACCTTCGAGAGGATCGAGTGGGTAGATGAGATGTGTAGGTGCTCGTTGTCAATGTTGAAGAGGTCGATATTGAATGTTATGTCGGTAGAGACTAACATGCAATAGATGAATTAATTCTTGGATAACATCAAGGTATTTGGAGTTTGACATGTATGAGGTTAGTGAAGCTCTTAAGGTTTTTGTTAGTGCGAAATCATAAGCACCCCCCAAATGAGTTCTATAGATCTCATTTATTCTAAGGCGAGTCATTTGGTGTGATCTCGCATAACATTGAAATTCCCAAGGTGTGGGACCTTGCAAGATGGAAAATTTCTCCATTAAAGGTTGGTTCCTATTCCTCTATTTGGGTGCATATGTGAGGACTTGCAGAGGATCTATTTCTATACCTAATCTAAAATTTGCCAAGGAGACAAGGATAATTTGAGATGCGAGTGAAGGAATGTTTTTGGGTACGTAATCTAGTGGAGGGAAAGTAGGCGATTGCCTTTTCCCTCCAAGTCACATACGAACCATGCATCACTTTTCATACCATCATGACATCATCTATTTAATGTAATGTGTATTGAATATTAAACTTGCCTTACTTACCGTCAACTTGAAAATCCCTAGTTTTTCTCCAAAGAAGGAAACACGATGGCCTCTACATAGTTTGTAAAGAGTAAGTTATTTCCAACGTAGGTAGAATCGTCACACTTTTTAATATTCTAACTTTGACGAGTTGGTTTAGTTTTATAGTTTATTTATTTATTTTTTAGACATGACAAATTCTGATTGATATTTTGACATATATCAAAGGTCACATCAAAATATTTTCCATATAAGTAGAAAATAAAGAGGGAAAGGGTGGATATGATGAAATAATTATTGATTAAATGACTCCACTTAATAAAAATTATTGTTTTTGCATGAGCCGCTCACACAACGCCTTGTATGTCTTCTTGGGCACCGACAACTTGCCCTTACATAACTGAAATAAACAAACTTTTAGATAAAATATGGGAAAAGGCATTTGGTATCTTTACCTCCATGCACTCAGCTATCACTACCCATGTTGTTTTCCATTAAACGACATGGGACAATACAGATAGACGATGACCATGAAAAAATGGTGGATGTATCTGCGGATCGTCCATAGTCTGACAGAAACATCATATTGGTTGATCTTACACACATGTGCTATCCAAATTGTTTATAAGTAAACGTCTGCGTTCAAATAAATGATCTTGTATTGCCCTCCATAGATCTTGACCATCCGTACCAGTCAAATGCCCATAGTAAGCAATGCTTTCAACGTAATTAGAAAAATCATATTCATATTGGTTTCTTTATAGGATTTGTTTTAGAATCATCTTAGACTATAACAATCATATTCAAATTAACTACCTTTCCTATCATTAAATATATACTATTAGAAAATAACATTTAATGAATCGATGATTAGTGCATTTAATTTTGATAAATATAGAAAATAGAAACCTTGACTATAGTAGTGAAATCCATGTCTTCAACTCGAAACAAGAAAATCATAAGATCGAGTGTCGAGGTCATATGTTAAACCTTTACGACAACATTGCAAATAGTGAAGAAGTTGATGAAAGCACGGTGGTTGTGAAAACTTTGCAGGATATAAAAATATATAATGTTACAAAATAATATTTAATGAATCAATATGTAGTGTATTCACTTTTGATAAATTCCTTAGAATATTTACGAGAATACCCATATACACTTGGTCCTCTCTCATCTTCTTTCACCACTCCCTCATATTGTAAAGCCCCACAACGCCAAAATTTGAAAAGAATAGACAATAAGATTATACACACCACAATGCTTCAAATGTAACGAGTGTTGTGAAACTGAAATGTTCTAAATGCGGTGTCAAATAAAAATCCTAATGAAAAATTCTTACAGCTAATATGTGACCACTTAACCTACCATTTTTGTAGTTATCAAATTCAACTACTACATCAGTAGACATGTATGTCAAGTCCCTTCCACATGTTTGTATCTTTAAAGTATCCAACGACAAGTGCAAGCAAATTCCACTAAAAATGTTGTGTTTTAACTATCCAAAACATATAAGCAAAGTGACATTGCAAATATTATTTGATAGAGTTCTTCTTTTTGATATGTCCGAAGTACATTGCCTCAATGATATGTCCAAAACACCCCCTTTTACTTCAATCGATTAACCTAAATGACATATAATTCAACTACGTCTTGTAGAAAGAAAGATGAGTTGTTTCCTCCTAAAATATGTCACTCCAAATTTAAACCCTTTAATACACCCCTATAGTTTAAAAAACAAGTTTTTATCCTTTCATAAGCAAGTCTTATAGGCACCAACAATTCAATTCATTTGTATCAAGAAACCAATTACAAAATTCCACATGGCACTTTATATATTTATTGTATAGTTTTCCATAAATGTATATTTATTTATTCTTTTTAAAACATTTAATTCAATTTCCTGATTGGCTGAATTAATTTTATAGGCCTTTTAGATTTTTTACATTAAAAAAACAAGATTTTCTGAATTTTTTGCCTTTGTATGGTTTGAACATTAGAAAAGACAATAAATGTCATAAATATCATAGTAATTACACCAATGCTCTGACAATATCATGATTAAATCTTATTTATGACATTTATTTGTTAATGGATGCTAGTTGTAAGGTGATGTGAATGACATTCGGGCTAATGACTCGACTTCGTGTAAGACATTTTAATTCTTCCCGTCTACATCTCTCTTCATTTCATCTTACAGGCAAGTTTCTGTTTGTCATGAGCTCTTCCGTAACTTGATATTCCCCTAAACTAATTTGTAGTGTTTGAAATTGCAAAGCATGGAGGTGAGCCTTGTTGTCATGTTATCTATTGCACAGACATAAGGGAGCCTTGAGGATGTTTTTGCCACAGCTAACATGTTTTAGTTTCCTTATATATGTGTACATAATTTTTAATCTTTTCATCAAACACTTTATCTAGCTAGATTGTGAATTGAAGGGAATAGTATTTTGAAACGATTTCAGTGGGTGCCTGTAACTTTTTCTGAGTTCAATCTTATTCGTGTTTATGCTCGCAATCTCTTTTTCTGTTAAAAATCACCAAAAAAACGCTTTTTGCTTATTGGTGTTTTTAAATGCTTAGTAAACAATCTTCATTGTTAGTTTTCGGTATGAGATTCTCCTTTGGGTTGTTTGGGTATCGAATTATCATCTGGGTATCTGCAATCGGCCCTAGTGTGGGTTTCCTCATTTTCCTATTCAAAATAATATTTCAGCCTTCTTTTTCTTGTCTTACTTATTTATTAATTGCAGCAACATAAAATCAATTTGAATTTCTCCCACATTGATTTATGTGATCAGTTGTTATTATGCGTGGGATAAGTAAAATTCATTAACAAATCCATCCACATACAAATCCATTAATTTGAAAGTATATTAACATACAAATCCATCCATCTGGATAAAATAGGCTTTTTTCAAAGATAATTTTCATTTCAGAACATACGAACTTTGATCCAACTACATAAAATAAGCTTTTCTTGTAGATATTATGAATTAAGAAAGAATATCAGAGCGTGCAAAAATGTTTGGAATATTGAAGAAGGATTCTTGTGTTGCATAAGATTTGAATGATGTGCAATACCACCCACCTCCTGATTGCTTTTCCCTTCAATTTCTTTAAGATAGAAGTTTGTGTCATTTCCAACAACTCCAACTCCACTGGGAAGTGCAGGTGAAACTAATGGTGATCTTGGACTGCTAGCATTACCACTGGGAAACTGAACAGTACCCCAAATGCCTTACAAATAATTGATCATCTAGTATCTAGATATCTTACACAATGTATTATGATCTCCTTTCTACTACTCACTCTTCATATTCTGATATTTAGTATTCTATGTATCTCTCATTCACTTCTTCAAGCTTTCATCTGGCTTGGTTTTCTGATTCTGTGACATTTGAATAATCAGCAGCTGTTCATCTGATGACTCTGACTTCATTTGTAGACTCGGTTATTACATATTTATGGCAACTAGACTCTACCTTTCTCTGCACAATTTCTTTCTTCAACATCTCTTGAATATTGTATCCCTCATATCTCCAATTAAAGCTATGGTTATTCATATTAAAACTCTGCATTCCTTCTCTCTTGGTCTATGCTTCAATCCTTGGCTCGATGTCTCTCTTTCTCACCTTCTACACTACACTCGTTCTCTCCTCCTTCAACCCTTTAGCTGCTCAAATTATGCCTGAAATATGATTGTTATATACACTCAACTCTCTATCTCTCCCCTTAGTGTGTTATGCACTCCATCTCATTGGTTTGTATTGAAAGAACAAAAGGGACGTTACAAATTCACCATCAAAGAGAGTGTCACTTGTCACTGACTTATTCTTTCTATTTTTTGGCCTCCAATCATGATTTTTCCTAATTTCAATGCATAAAGTTTTGAATTCCCTTTCCAACGAGTCCAAGATCATTGAATTACGATATATGGGGCTCGAGTTATGGCCGTGTGAACATTGGGACCTCATGGAGAACACACAATTTACAGTTCATTATGCCATTTAACCATTTTCCCTATGTTAATCGGATAAAGTTGGTTTCTATGGAACTTCGGGAACTTGTGCATTCAAGGATTAGTTTATCCGATCCACTATATATCCGCACTATATAGTTTACTCGTTCCTCCTCTGTATTTCAAGTGAAATAGGATTTTGGGGAACTGATATTCATTTTGGCACTCGTTTCATCTATTCACCTAGTGCCCAAACCCTTCGTACCCTCCGCAAATGCCTAAGTCTTTGTCTTTCGACTCATAAGAGCCCGCGGAGAACCCGATTATTCATGGAACAAGTTTTAATGTTAGCTCTTGTGCCCCATCGACACCAAACCCGCATCTAAGGATCCTCTGACTTTCGGCATTCATAAGCATGCGGGGAAGTTGGATCAATGTGCGACCCATTCTTATAACTTGCATTGTGCCCGATTACGATACTTCTATTTGACCTGCACGATACTTGACCGCCGACATAACACGTTTGCGGGGAACCTTGTAAAAATTAGAACTTGTTCTTTTAAGGCTCAATGTGCCCGATCCTCACATTCATCCCGCACAACAAACAATTCTTTACTCTTCGACCAAGATTAACTGCGGGGAACTATTAAACGTATGGAACTCATTCCAAAGTTATCCTTTGAGATCGATAAACCACTCCAACCCGCAATATAAAGGATGTGGTCCCCTATATCATTGTGGGGAGCATTTTCTTATAAGGGCCTTTGTTCCTCATTCCTTTAACCCACTCGCAATGGGTTTTATTTGTTTGCTTGTAAAACGCATTTCAAAAATGTAATGCCTTTACTCTAATACTTATCCTGGATTTCTTGCCAATTCAACTAAATTTCGTAAATCTACTTTCCAAATATTTCTCTCTGCGTAACAAAATACAACATTTATACGAGTCAATGCAATACCAAACGATAGGATATGCCAGCTCCGCTAAGAGACTGCCTAAGTACCTCAGTGACTGATTGTATTGTTCGAGCTCTGCAAAGCTGAGATCAATCAAGTGAACAACAAGCTCAGAAGTAGGAGAAAGATGTTGATTTCATTCCCTATATCTCTAGGGGTGTTCACATGTAAAATATCAAATGATGCATCTCACCTGGAGGTCACTTTCACACATCTAACTTTGCATTCCTACATCGTCAAGCCCAAATTTGACATCCGAGAAGATCCCGACTCGTTCTATGTCCCAGAATTACAACATGAGCCACAAGTCAAGGACTAATGGGCCAACTGTACTAACGAGTTCAAAGTACATGAAAAGGACCACATGAGGATGACAATCAACGAGATGAAGAAATTCAATTTCTCTTGGTATGAAGACATCTTACATGATGGGACAGAGATGTATGATCCTAAGTACGTAGTAGTCAAGATGTCCCCAATGCCCCAAATCAACTGGCATGTTCGTGAATCAGGAGATATATTGGAGTGGACTGAAAAGGTGGTGAGGAGAACGAGGAATTGGTTTCAAAAGAAGAGGACTATGGTCATCTAGTCATGAGGAATTTATCCAAGCTAGAAGTAAGCTTCACATCATTTATCTTCAAAAGTGGTGGAGGTGACTTCCAACTCTAAACACTCTGGAGTGAGTTCAAAAAGGAAGGCCATGGAATTGGAAAATTCTCCCGTGAGAAGACACCCAAGAAAGTTAGGGTAGAAGAAGGCTCATTAGAGTCCATTATAAGAGGAAGACTTGATCTCGTGAAGGAAAAGAGAAAATCTAGCAAAGAGAAGCGTAGGTGAATAAGGAGTACATGGTTCACGATCCAGTCTTTGAACCACTGCAAGAGGTCTCACCTCTTGTTGACACCAATGCCCCTCTCATTCAGGACTTGCCTCCTCCTCCGAACAAGGAATGGTTGGTGCACCCATCATTGAGCTTGAATTCGACGAGATGTTTCGTGGATGTGGGAAATGGTCATCCCTGAAACTTGCACTATGCAAAAAGTATCGACCCATAATCTATCAATGATTATATTGTTAGCTAAAGAAAAATGTCAAGAAAGATTACACATAAAACCTCACGATTCTATAGTGGGGAGACAAGTAATCAGTACATTGAAGTATCTCGGCCAAAGGTAATCAAGCTAGTGGATGAGATGACACCACCAACTACAAGATGAGCACGATCTAATTGGGACCAGCTACTCATGAGGGAGATTTACACATATATCAACAATATTTTGCTCGCATGGTGGCAAGGAATAAAGAATATAAAGATAAGATTGAGGTACTAGAGGAACAAGTACGAACTCTTTCATCTTATGTGCAACACCTGGTGGAACCAAGCACTACAACACTTCCTATTGATAAAGTGGCACCCATCAGTAGCTTCGATCCATAATCCATCAAAAGAACACATGAGCTCACGATGTAGGGGTGAGCAAACAATGAATAGATCGAATCAATCTCTAAAAAGGGAAGCCAACACTCCAAGAGGAAGTCAAGCTCTTTGCGTACATGTGCGTAATAGCCAACAAAACGTGAGCACTCAAAGAGGATGTGGAGAAAGAAAGAGATTACTAGGAACCTTTAGGACCGATGATCTTGAGTGAGATGAGCAACACCCATCGCCGAAGTTGATCAACAAATTTTTTTTTGATACTCCTGAAGACTTGACATGTGTATGGGAGAGGGCCTTGGCAATCAGGGTTTACGCAATCAATCGGGCCTTTACATATTTGGAGGATAAAGAAGAACAAACATAAAAGCTCATGAGAATAGTATAAATTGAAAAGTTCAAAACTTAGAGTACCTATAAATGCGAACACACAACTACTAATGAGTTGATTGGCCCTTTCAAAGAACATGTCAAGAAAGGGGCGGGCAACACATTGTCCTTCACTAAGGATACTCTCGACTTCTCTCTCGAGATCTAGGCCTCCATTGCACTTATTGCAGAAAATCATTCATCATGGTTCAGGAAGTGCAAGGACATCAACAATGTGACCGATGGAAGGACCGAAACCTTGAGTTGCATTCACATCCCTCATGTCGACAAAGTGGAACCTGTTGTGGCTCGTTTCAATAAGGAGCTTGGAAAGATAGAATTCTTCTCAGGAATGCGAAGTGTAGAGCAGACAGAGAGTGGAGCCAAGTCCACCATAGCAGCTCATTCTTCTGCATGATTCTTATTCTTCTCTTCTCACCCAACGCTCTCTCTCATCAATGTTATATTTTTGCGTTGAGGTTTGCACTTTTTAATATTACTTTAAGTGACTTTAGAAACATAATGTAAACTTTAAGTTGCCTTGATTTTATAAAAGGGACTTAAATATTTAAGTGGAATATGAACAGTCTAAAGTCAAATTAAAGTATTTGAAAAGTCACCAAGAAGATGAAGAGTTACATCCTCTTCTATAAATTGTAACTAGCTCCTCATTTGAGTTTCTTATTAGACAACTTCTAAAATCTTCTTAAACTTCTTAGATATTGGAGATGTTTTTGTGAATTCGTGAGAGAGATATCCTTGTGAAGAGAGAAAAGAGATAACAAATTTCTTCTATTTTCCCTACTCAAAATGTCTTCCATTTCTATGATATGTATAATTTCTGCTTGAGCTTCAATAAAGGAAGAAGGAATTTTAGCCTTTTTTGATTGAGGGGTTTAGTGGTACTTTGTGTTCATCAAACTCTATTTGGTCTTGTTGTTGTTATGCATATTTGTTTTCTTCTAAATTCAAGTGCATGTAATGAATTTTCTGGCTGATGTATGCAAGTATCGATTTTCTACTTGCAACATTAGTTTATATTTTCTAATTTTCTCACTCCCTTTCCTACTCTCCTAGAAAATTCTTCCCTTACAGATATCTGCAAGTTTTTAACACATGGTCAGTGGAGTGTCCCTATTGGATCCACGACCGTAAGGCCACTAGGAGAAAACTCATTTTTACTTGCGCATGCACATACAACAGTTGAATCGATTAAGTAGAGGGACTTAGACTCCCAGAGCATTGGCACGATAACCACCAATTTGTCCTCAAAAAAATTTCTCGCCAACACTACCAAAAATATAAGATGCTCAAACAACTAGAAAGGACCCAAAAGATGTGAGTAAAGTACGAAGTGGTCAAGAACACCCAAAGGGGATGGGGGCATTTGTCGTTGGCATCCTAACTGGGCGTTGGTGTCTAGACTCGAAGAAGTTGAAGGGTTGGAGGTCAGACTAAACAAGAAGGTGTGCAAAACCAAAAGTGGCAATAGAAAGAAAACAAATATGGCCAAATACATAGGTTAATTAGTACTTTTCTTACTTAGGAATCATATGAATAATAGTATGTAATCAGGACTAGATAATTACCCAAAGTACATGATTTTGTGTCTACATTTACCCCCAATTTATGTTGTTGAGTGAATGCTTGATAACATAAACTAGATAGAGATATGTAGTTGATAACCATGTAGATTGATGACGAAAGTGTGCCGAGAGACAAGGAAAAGCGTGGAGTGATAAAAATGTGGAGTGTGGAAACTAAAGAGGAGAAAGTGCAAAAAGTGATGATGATGATGACCCTAGGGAGGAAACACATGTGTAGATGTCATCATTATACCTATTGTTGATGTCGATGTTGATGTGATTGATGTGGATGATGTAGGATGATGTGGATGATGTAGGATGATGTTGACTACCGCATCTCATAAGTACAAACCCGTAAAAGAGAATAATGAACAAGTAGTCAAATATGCATGTATATGTGTAAAAAGTATGTAAATAAAGTATGGAAAATGCTAAACTATGAAAAAGGAACATGTGCACTTCATCCATGATGAGGAAAAGAGTTTAGAAAGGATCATATATATGTTGTAGAAGATCACATTTTTTGGGTGATCTCACACCCGCTTGTAGATGATCGGCCCAGGAGTTTTTCGGATGATCTCACACCAAGAACTAGAAGAAGTGTAGGGAGAAAAGTTTGATTTCATCTTCCAACCTTTAACCATTTATTGAGGTACAGAACACCACTACAAATGGTGTGTAAAAATTTAACCCATTTCAACCATTTCTGATCCAATGCTATGGGAGGGAAAAAAATTTGTAATGTATGCATGTTGAGAGCTAAAGGACTATCTGTCTTGTCAAAATTTGTTGTGTGAAGTGTTATAGATTGTGTTGCATTGAATAATGTTGTGTAACTACCCCTAGTCACAGGCATCTAGGAAGGGTTAGGGATTCTCAGGCACTATTGTTCTGGTCTGGGCGCTGGTGTCTGTGTTGTAGTAAGAACCCAAGTTAGATTCCGAGCCATGTCTAATGTTGATGATTGTGTTGTACCGGTACTAAACTATGTTTAAATGTGATTATAATATACTTTATGGGGTGACTGATTCACCCAAATGATGCCCCCTCATTTGGGGTACATGTGACATCACTGAGGAGTATATGGCCCAAAAGAGGATTGACTATTGTGCTAAAATTGTACCCTATAGGGGGAGGGAGTGTGCTTGGTGAAAACTAAGGAACACACAAACAACATGGCTAGGAGACAAGTGTTAGTACAATAAAACATGCATGTAAAATGTAAGCTAGTAAACAAGAAAACAATGTGTAATCTAAGAAACAAGAAGACGTCACGCAAGAAGGTAATGTATATCATGAAAAGTAGGTTTCAAACATGGGACATCACTCACGATTTCGCAAGACAATCAAGGCCAACTAGGTGAAAAGCATACAAGTGTGCACACAAGATAAAGGGCAAAGCCTACAAACAGTGGCAAATAATGAAAGTAAGAGTAAACAATCTAACAGACAACCATAGAAGTAAATAGGTCTGCAAAACAAATGTTGTACATGAAACACCTATTAGCATGTTAGAAAGATAAAAATTATGTCAAAGCGTGTATAATCTGATATAGTAGTGTTCTATGAAAAAGAAACAATAACACATGTAGTGTATGAAATTGGATGCCCCCAGGAGTCATTGTGGGACTAGTAATAGGTATTGCACCAAACATCCGTACACGTATACGAGATCTATAGAGTCTGCGATCACAACTAGAAGGAAAGTGAATGCGCATGTGTGTATGGAAAGATAATGACATACAAGATATTTATCTAGCATGTGTAATAAAGTGTACATGTAACAAGTAAATGTAAGCAAGACTAAATGCGACCAAGATATGCAATATGTTATGGATGGATGAGATGGAATGCAAAGTGAATGTGATAGGAGCCGTGTACCCCACACGTGAGTGAGGATGTGTATGCATGAGATGAGGTTCATTTATACATGCCCCCTCGAAGTCAAGAATGAACCTCAAAGCAAGAGTTCATCATCAGGAAATGGTTTGAAATGTTTGTACAAGAAATATGTGATTGTCAAAGCACAAAGTGTAGAGTGTAAATACACGAGTGAGTGAGCGAGTGATTGAATGAGTGTGGTGAGGTCCATTTGAGATGTAGACTCTCAGTAGTTGAATATGAACCGTGGAACTAGAGTGTGTCATAGGGTAGTGTAGCGTGTTCATTGTGTGAGAGATGTGTGTAATGTGTTGTGTTGTTTGCGTAGTATTTGATGTCGAATATCTGTGAAAGGATTGATTGCGATGTTTTTGAGTGTGTAATGGTGAGTGCTTAGAGATGTACATCGATTTTTAGTAAGTAGTGTCGCATGATAAAGCATCAAGTAGGTAATGTGTAGATTGTGTAAGATGTTTCTTTTAATTGTGCGCAAGAGAGAAAGGTGTTATGAATGTGTTGCTTATGTAAGATATTGAGTGTGAATTTGTCTATTATGTTGTGTATTGTGAAGATGTCGAGTGTGTAGTATATTGTGTGGATTGCATGCATGAGAGAGATATATCGTATGGTGTAAAAGGTGTATGTCGTAAAAGTGTTACGTTGTAGTATGTTATAGATATGTCGAGTGTGTTGCATGTTGTGTTGAATGTGTGTAGTAGGAAGCATATGCTGTAAGTGTGCTGATTGTGTTATGATTTTTTCAAGTATGTTGCAATGTGTGAGGTTCATGTGTATAGGATGCCCTCAACAGTCAAGTGTGAACCATATCACGAGAGTGAGTCATCGGGTAATCACGATACAAGTGTATCAAGTTGTGTAAGATTGCTCAAAGATGTGAAATATGAAGCACTGAGCATAATAGTACAAAGTGATAGCCACCTGATAATGTTAGAAGGGGGAAGACTAAGCATGATGCCCCCAAGTGTGCCAATGATGTAGATCTATCCAAAGTGATGAGAGAGACCTTTCCAATGTGGGAGAACTTCATTTGTATCATGATAAGCGAGAGGGCCACCATAATGGTAGCTAAAAGAAAACAAGTAGGACCATGCGATGGTGGAAAATTTTAAAATGTGTCCTGGCCATAGTAGGATTAGATGTTTTGATGAAAACAATTTGTTGTTGAAGTGGTGGAGTATTGTGTAACGTTGTGGATTTGATAGTGTCGTAGATGACTTGAGAGGAGGCGAGTGGGACTAATTTTAAGAGGCGGATGCTTAACTTAAGTGGATTGCATAGGTGGAACTTTAGTGACGGAAGGAACATTAGAAGTGATAGCATGATGCTCATTAGACATAAATGAATCAAATTTAGGAACCCATTGAGATGTAACAATTGGAGAGGACCATGTAACATGATATTGTGCAGTGAATGAAATAAAACCTTAACACTCAAGATGTTTGATTCTTCATTGTAAATCATATCATTCATTGTCATTTTGTCCATTAATTCGATGATAATTACAATATGAAAGACCTTTATATTGTGTAAGCCAATAAGAAGCATAGAAATGAATAGATGACAAGCTGATTAATTGATGAGCTATGAGCAGAATAATATCTTCACGCTTAGTATTGAGATAAAACTTGAGAGGTGTAGGGAGTGGAAATATTTGAGGTTCACTAATATGATAACATGTAGAAGACATAGTATGAGGACGAGCAGAAGAACTAGCATGAGCCTGAGAAATGTCCTTATGATGTTAGCTTTTAAATTTTAGAGATGTAATCATGGATTCCATAGTCTGAAATTTATCTTCAAATAAAGAATGTAAATCTTGAATTGATTTGCAAATATATTGATTAGAATTAGAACCAAAAGAATCATCAGAAAGATGATCGAAGATAACACTGACTTGAGTAGGCAGTGTATCTAGAGGGAGAAAAATATTGTGTATGGATCTTTAGAGAGAATCTTTACAAGATGGGTGGATTTGAAGCAATTGAATCAAGGGGACTTTAGGAGCTTTAGAAGCCATGAAATATCCAAAATGAAAATCCAAAAGTGTTCGAACTTCGGGTTTACCAAATGATTAAGCAAAATATGAATAAATGTTATGAAAGTGTTTAATCTAATTTCTTTTGCGAAGTAAAATAAATGAACAATTAAGTACAATGAATGATCCAAGAATGTTAAGCTAGAAATTATGAAACCCTAGTTACAATGAAGGGATACAATGAATTATTTATTTCATAGAGATCCCAAAGGTGCAAAAACCTGGAAAAGTAGAAAATCTGAAACACAGACTGTCACACCGAAGCTCAGAGAAATACAGATCTAGAGGAATATGTTGGACAAGGGCACCCGTGAAGGGTTATGGGCACTGCAGGTGCCACAGACCTGTAGTAGGCACTTGTGACTAAGAAAATGATCAGTTTACTATCTCTGAATGGTCATAAGGTGTTTGTTATCCTTCACCTTTGGTCATTAGTATGTCGCACAATGTTTGTCGAGGTCATTGGAAACCTATAATGAAATAATGACCTGCAAAACCCTCAAAGAGACATCAAATCCTAAAAAAGAAAGATGAAAAATGAGGGGTCAAACTATCCTCAATTGTCAAAAAAGTGATCTTACGACTGAGCATTGCTATACATTTCAAACCCAATGTATTTATGTGTGTGTGTGTGAAATCGTGCCCTAGGTGGCTCTTATGCGTGTCACACTTGGTAGCGAGAAAATAGCTAGATGTAAGAGATGTAAATAGATGTGTGCATGGAATAGAATAGAACTTCCCCTCCTATGAAGTGTATGCAAAATAATGCGGTCCTTTTTCATTTATTGGATGATATAATGGATGCTTGAATGCTCTTGAATAGCCTTTAGATGCAACCTTAGGTGGTGATAGCTAATGTTTAGTGTTTGGTGCCTTATTATGATCATATGACTTTATATTTATATGACTCCCTTACTTGAATTTCACACTTAACCCCAAAAAGTTCAACTACTAAAAATATAAGATGCTCAAATAGCTAGAAAGGACCCAAAAGATGTGAGTAAAGTACAAAGATGTCATGGGTGCCCAGAGGGGGACGACGCCCGACGCTAACATCTTGACTAGGTGCGCAGTGTCCACACTCGAGAAGCTGAAGGGTTGGAGGTCAGACTAAGCAATAAGGTGTGTAAGACCAAAAGTGACAATATAAATAAAGTAAAGATGGCCAAATACATGGGTTAGTTAGTACTTTTCTTACTTAGGAATCATATGAATAGTAGTATGTAATCATGACTAGATAATTACCCAAAGTGTGTGATTTTGTGTCTACAATATAAATGTGTGTGTGTGTGTATGGAATACCCAAATTCATAATAAGTTTTACTAATTTGTTTAATACAAAGGCATTATGATAAAACACACACACACACACACACACACATTTGATTCATTACAAAGATAGTCAAATTTTTATTCATTCTAGAATACCTAGGGTCATAATAAGTTTTATTAACTTTTTTTAGTACAAAGGCATTACAATAAATCATATATATATATATATATATATATAATATATATATATATATATATATATATATATATATATATAAAGTAGGAATAAAATTGTTAAGTAAGGAAATGAAATTTGAATGGATGGATTTACAAAGTAGAGTTAGTTGTTTTAATAAAAATATTATGTGGGGGTGGGGGACATTTATCCCACATGTCCCCACACCCTTTGTGCAACCTATTGAGGATTGTGATGCATTCCATCTCCCATGGTCGTGGCATGGACCACAAGCCTCCCTCTTCCAATTGTGCCCAACCACTAGCTGCCTCCACATACTCAAAGCCATTCGGCATTTCAACTATGTTGTTGCTCTTGCATAGTGTGGCCAACACTTTAAACCATTATATATATAAAGAGAAATATTTATGAATAAATTTGATAAAATGTAACTACAATCCTATATAAAATAAATAATATTTCTCAGCTTCAAAAAGAGAAATAAACCAATAACAATGCAAATATACAAATTTGCAAATCCTTGTGATATGTCATGGAAGAATAAATGAGAAGCTTGGCCTTGAAACCCTATTTGCATGAGCTCTTCTTGATCTCTTCATACCTACAAAAAAATGGAGGAACCCAAATGGAGAAGGAGAAAGAAATGAACTAAAAACTTAGGTTATACAAATATATCCTCACCCTTTTAGATTTTAGGTTAGATTTAATCCTACGGTGGAGATTAAATCAAATCTTAGGGCTATGGTTGAGTGTGCATATAACTTAAGTGATGGGGGTGTTTTTAAATATTGGTATGATGTTTTAATATGGTTAAATTAATTAGTGACTTAGGATTATTTTGAGTGATATTTACTTGATGGGTAAATTAAATTTAAATGACTTAATTTTTATAATTGACTTAGCTTTTATTTGTGGGGTCCCTTCAACAGGATGTTTAAATAAATTAAACCTTTTATTACTTGTGTATTATTCTTCCAGAGCATGGGCCCATTTTGGAAGAAAAATGGGACCCTTGACCTTTGAATTCCAGCAAAACTCTTGATAGTTCTCGAAACATTTTTAACTTGTTGAAATTTAAACTCTTGAAATCGTCCATCTTTCCTATGTGATAAGTTGTATCGCAAGTGGAGTTTTGACCATACCGCCATCACGATAGGTGTATAGTTGACGCTTATTAAAATAATTCTAAATTGTTGAACTTGCAGAAGAAACATTATGCCAACTTTCCATCCCTTATGTTTGAATTTGTGCCATTGTAATAAAAGTGAGAAAAATTGATTTAATCCTCCATGTTGTTCATGGTTGCAGTTTGGTGCCACTTCGACATTGTTGTGACATATAAACGTTACTTTTGTTACAGGTAATTCTAACTGCCGAGGAGCTAAATAACTTTAAACAAAAAAATATTACCACCTTTGTTATGTTTATCTTAGTTATTTGGGATGTTCGGACATTTTTTTTTCCATTTTGGAACTCGCATTGAGTGAGGCATGACACATATACTATTGCTACATCTACTATGCTTATATCTTTAGGGATAACCCATATCCACCTTCAAAGTGTTACAATGTATATTCCTATGTCTACCATTATTCCGACATCTACTATATACAACCACGAGGCTTCCCATTCCTCTTATAATACACACACTCTTAAGAATATTGTTCACAGTGAAATTGAATCTACTTATTTGTTGCACAACCCACTTGAATAGGAAGTGGCTTGCTATATTTTTCCTATTGGTTTTGTGCTTTCTATTATTCTTAACTCGATGGAAAATATGATCACAAATAACAACTTTGTGCTTTTAATGTCACTTCCTTATATTATGTTTACAATGATGTACTACTTACTAATATTTTTCCTAGAAGCCTAAGATAATATGGATTATAATGGGTCTATGACCTCCCCATTCATTCAGTGTGGGATTTTACCCCTCTGGATAATCAATTTCTGACACAATTTTAAATGAATATTAGGGAAAAGGTATCCTATGCTCGAATGTCCAAAATGCGACAAGGATCTAATGAGCCCATTAGCAACTATGTTTTGCACTACAAGACTATGCTTACTAAAATGAACAATATATTTTATGGCATTGAGCATCAATATTTATTTACTCAAATCGTTGCTTCCCCTTTACAAGTTTTTTTTATCTTTGATACATTTCGGTCATTTGACCAATTATGTTTCTAATGCTAAGCTCCTTGCAATGAACAAGCTTAAGTATGTTTCTTATGCTAATAATACACCTAATGCTAAATTCCAAGGTAAACCTAATCTCAAAGGAAAATATAATGACAACAATATCGACATGTTAAAATTACTATCAATGTTGTATCTCAACAAGTATAAAGCTCCAATCGCAAGCTACTCCTCGGAGGTAATTTACATGATTGTCTTCTTCACCCCAAGTGGTCCTTCAAAAGTTGCTAGAGTGAAACCTTGTATCTCTCCCTTTGATCTTAGAGGTTGATACAAGTAAGCCTCACAATAAATATTTTGACTCTAATGCCTATTGCAATTATCATAGATGTGTTGGACATTCTACGAATCGATGTATCAAGTTTCCTCATGTTATCCAAGACCTTATTAATACAAATGGTATTTAATTTGACTCGCCTTCTGAGAAATATAATCCTATTAATGACATGTTAAGCTAAATATTCTCAATGACCCATTTCCTATTTAAAATACTACTCCATACATATTGATCTCAACCTCTTCCTCCTTCATATGACCATCCAGTGGATTCTCTTATTTGTATTATCACTCTTATATCACCTCACAAGCCTATAATCACATTTGATGATTATAATACCACTCATGAACTTGTGTTTGGTTACTATGTTTGAAGCCTTTGTGGGTTTAAGTCCTATCCATAATGTTTTTATTGACATTTATGTTAGGCACAACATGTGCACATTCAAATGTTTGCCTCTCTTAGTTATACTAAGAAACACATGACATATGATACTAAGACCTCTCTGGGAATATTGTGATACATATTATGGAGGGATATACTATATGGATATTCATTTTTCAATCACCTCTTCCCTTGGCTCATGTGGCATGTGTCTCAGTATCCCTTGGTTTAGTACTCTTAAGGTTATCCCTTATTTTTTACACCAATGTGTCAATTTTACTCATAATAAGAAAGTTGTTATAATTAAGAATATTTTTATAAGACAATTGCCTAATCCTTTTATTAAAAAATTAATGGTTGTCACACCTACACATGTTACCTCTAACAAGTCTAACACCTCCTATGCACATAATATGGCTCCCAAGCATGTTACACAACTCTCAATTTCGGGGTCTAACCTAATACCATTACACGCAAAGTATATTCAAGGTTTAATCCTCTTTTTTATATGGGTCCACTCATCCCCTATTGACATTATCATAGGGTAGATATTGCTTTGCCTTTTCTTTTAAAAAAGTATTCTAAAAATTCAAAAACATGATGATAATCAAATAAATATTTAAAAAATATTTTTTTGGAAAAACAAAATCAAAAATATATATGACTTGATTTTATAGCTTTTCACTTTAGATATAGTGTTGTTCATATAGTTTGATATATAACATATTTTTTATATACTCTTTACACATGTATGCTCGTGATGTATCTTGAGCTTGATGCATAAAACACACATGGTAATGCATAATGACAAGTGTTGGCCCAAGTCCGTCCCAATGGCCTTGCTAATTTGTGGTAATCTCTTATACTATTAAGGTGTTTTTGTTTAAGTATAGTTACTTTCACTTCCTCATTATGCTCAATTTATTATATTATGCAATATGATTTTTTTTAGAATAATATGGCTAACACATGTGTCTTGTGTAACACTAACTTTTCTTGATCTAGGTGCCTTAGGGATCCTGTCTTATTGTATTCACTTTCTTGATTGCTTGTATGTTTGTTTTCATGTATGCGGCCCATGGATTTTGCTATGATTTTCTTCATGACACTTTGATGTCCCTTGTTTGCATCTATACATCTTATTCTTGATATGTTTTTGTTTGTGAAACACTTTTGTGTCACTTTCTTGTGTCCTATTAGGCATTATTTATAACTAACATATGTGAAATTACTTGTGTACTTGTATGTTTGATTGCCTCTACACTTTTTTTTATTCTATACATGATTTCCTTTGTGTTTGTTCCTTATTTTCTTGTTTTTCTCTATGTGTGCCATGGTTTTTAATATGCATAACCTCACAAGAATACGATATCAATAATGGAAAAAACAACCCTCTATGTGATCCAATGCTGACTATCAAACACATTCAAGATGGATACACATCATTTATTTTGATTCAGGCATTATATTTGACACATATCACTTGCCTAAAAAGATATGACATTTATTGGAGTTTTATCACTTAGATATGTATGCACACATGAGGAACACAAATAGAATTCAGAATAACATAATGACATAGGGTATAAATCTTTGTTAGAATATGATTAAACACAAAACAAAATCATATTTTACACATGAACAAAACGATCCAACAAGGAGGACATTGCAGATGTTATGGTCTAGGATGGATGCTTTTGTCTTGGGTGTAAATTTTTAGTAGATTACAAAATTCTTAGATTCTAAAAAAAATTACATACTTTTGAGATAGGTTCGGGAGCAAATTTCTCAATTCAAAAAAGGGTTTACCACATTTTGGTACAAAATGTGGGGGTTTGAGCACTTTATTCCTTTTTGACACTACATAACTCAAATAAAGTTTCAAAACAAGGTATGGAGGCATGAGCCTTCTTCTTTTTCTACATTCAAAATTATGCATTTGACACTCACATGACATCACATAGTGGGGACATGAAAGTAGTCATTATCGTTTTACTTTGTGTTATTTTACACTTGGGCCTATAATTTTCTATAATATTGCACTTTGTGGGAGTAAAATATGTCAAGGTGAATATAAAACCTTGTAGCAACATTATTCTCACTTTTGTTGGAAGATTGTGGGGTAACTAGAAAACCCTATGGTGAATTTATTTCTTTTGAGGTCCTTAGGATAAAATTCCCATGATACCTTTTAGTTTTGGGTCAAGCGACACTCGATTCCTTAATAACTTTAAGACCAACAAAATTGGGGCTGATCACCTCAATCCTTCAACAACTCAATTCAAATCAAAACCTTCAAGTGTGATTGATTCAAGAGCTTCTCCCTTGGTAAAACAAAAATATGTATTTCTTCTATGAATTTATTTGTTTACGTTACTACTTACAAGTGTAATTTTAAAAATTTCAAATATGTTTTTGAAGTTGAGTTACAAATCAATTTTTTTAGACATTAACTACACTTTATGTTGTTGGTTTCATCGGGGAGTGTGCCAACACTCAAACAAAAGTGTAAATTATGAGGGAAGATAAAGTGCATGTACATACTCATGTATCTTTTCCTTTGAGCATGTAATTTTCATTTCATACTTAAAGAGGGGACAAAGCTAGATACCAAAATTTGACAAATTATCATTTGACATTGACAAATTTGGCTTTGCACATAAGCATGACTTGTGTGCATATTACAAGCATAGGTGACTTATATTTATCTTTTTTCCACGAATTTCTTATTTGCTCACACTACCATGCCCTCATAAAACTAATCACATCAGTCCACCATGGTATACTATCCACATACACAAGTCCTAGAAAATTGTAAAGTCTCATAAGTTACCTATATGAGACTGTTTGGATAGACCAAACCATCTCATAGCTTGGTCCTAGGTCAAACGACCTTATCTCTCGCTACCCAACAATAACTTTTCCAATTTTATATTTTTCTATGGGTCGATTCATATCTCACAAGTCAACCTTAAAAAGAAATCAAACCTATGAAAACCTATAAAAGCAAGTTTAACTCACCTATTTACAAAAGCTAACACTCATTTAAGGCTCTCATGAGCACTCAACGCAAAATACATTCCTAAAGTACTCTAAAATTTCCTAAATTCTTTCAAAACAACAACACAACCTAGAAGCAACACATACACATGTATGAAGCCAACTAAACTAGGTTTAAGAGTCATACTTCTCACTTTGAAGACCTTCCAAGTCAAGCCAAGCCAAAGCATTGACCCATTATTTTCTCATTGTCAAGTTTTTAACTTGCCAAAGTAGTTGCATCCATATAGATATCACATATTAGGTGGAGAACTACATGTGGTTGGAGGCCTTTTCAGAGTAGTGTCGACATAGGTAGCGTAGGGAGACTTCAACCCAAACATTAACCTTTTTGTAGGGGTTTCCCACCCATGGTTAGGGTTTGAGGTTGTTTCACATGAAACAAAGGATTTCACAAATGTAGGTTTTAGTGTTAAGGTCATAATAAAGTATCACATCCACAAAAGGTTGCTGAAAGCGCCAACAGATCACCGTTCAAAACCGTACAACTCAAGACCAAACCGTACAATGCTCTAGGTTAGGCCATATGGCTCTATACCAACTTAGTTTGCAGTCACAATTCTAGAAATGAAACGCCTCGATGTCATTTCCTATTTGCTCAATCATTCTACTCTCCCAAATCACATGCTTGCTTCTATATTCAATTTGATGTGCATTTCTCTTATGTTTTGAGAAATCATATCTATCGTTATATCTTACAAATTGCTTTGAGTGATATATTCTCATTTATGCAATTAATGTTACATTAATTAATTTGAATATAAAATCTATACTATCCTTACGCCTTTAAATAAATAGGAACTACATCAAAAAAGAAACACTTATTTCTTTAGGGTGTAGTTATATACAAAATTATATTGATATCCATAAATATATATAAAAAAATGTTAAAACAAATTAAAGGTGTCTTTTATATTTTTATCAACATTATATTAATTATATTATTTTGCACAATTTGAAAGGCAATACTAAAAAAATGTTTTAGATGGATAATTAAATTGTGTTGATGATTCGGAAGGTGCATAATTTTGAAAAGAGATTATAAAAGAAAGTTCAATAATAATCAAGAAAAAGTATGAAAGAAAGATCAATAATGATCAAGAAAAAGTATGAAAGAAAGTTCAATAATAATCAAGTTATTGAATGTATTTGTGTTAAATGTAGAAAATAATTAAATAATGTGTGAAAATAGGGGCAAATAGAAATTTAATTTGAAGTAGAAGTAGATGAAATTATAAGTTGCCCTTTAAATTATAATAATGACGATGGCCATATTTATTGCTCTCTTTTTCATAATTTTTGGAGGGTTTGTCAAGACTATATTCCTTAAATATTAAATTGAAAATATAAAAACATTGTTATAGTTATCAAGTTTCCTCCTTGTTATATAATTGATACCTTTAAGCATTTATTACATATGACTAGGGCACATCATTTATTATATGTCATTTTCAATTGTATTGAATGAAGTGAAACCAAGAATAAGATCTCAAACATTTTAGTCGATGAATGCTCCATAAAATTATTTTTTACATTTAATTTGTTAAGTAAAATATATATAAAGTTTTGATTGGTATTAATACGAGGAGATTAATCACAAGATAAGAAAAATGGATATGTTGCAAGGACTAATAAGAAGTGATAGAGTGAAGACCGTAATATATATTGATAAGTGTTCACATTCACATTGATTGTTGTAAAATTAAATGATTAAGAGTAATTTAGTGTCTCACCAATAATTTGTTAAAGATAATGTGACATTTACTTTTGACTTGTTAGTATCGTTTTATATTTCTTTAAAAAAATCCGCTTTCATATATATGAAATAATTTTATTTTATATTATTTTTATTAGTGTTTCAAAAGAAATTGAGGTTAGTCGAACATTGTGACACTACGAAGCTCAAAATTATTTTTTAAAAATTATTATTATTTTTGATTGAAAAGCACACTTTTATTAATAAGAAAAATATAGTATACTTTTAATCGTACAAAAAATGGGCGGAAAGAGCTACACCCCATAATGCAAGTCACATCCAGTTAAGAAGGCCTAAAGAAAATGCCAACTCGCCTCGGGGGCATCAAAAAACATGATTACATAATAAAGGTGCATTTCTAACAAAAAAAAATTGGTGCAAGAAGTAAACGACACTAGAGAAAACAAAGATTGAAATAAAATTATGCCGCAACCACCACGTTGTTTGGAGGAGGCGGAAGTGGATGACTATCGACTTGTCCCCCAACGACTAGTGGCAGAGGGGTGTGTCGTGTCCAGGATGGGGTCTCACACATCATTCTGCTGCTGCCACTGCTCTTCTTCATGAGTGTTTTGCTAGAATTGATGGTGGGAGGAGATGACAAGTGCCAATAGGAAAAATATTTTGTTGTGGGACCACAAGATTTTTAAATAACGTATCTAGAACAGGTGTGAACCCGTTGAAATGGGTGGTGGGACTCTAGGAGGGTGCAATTTTGTTATCCGGACCGGATGACCCACCGAACGCGAGCTTTAAAAAATCAAAACAAAAATACGTTACAAATTTACGCGGGACCCCTAGTGGAAAATTTGCAGAAAAGGGATGCATCCTTCCTTACCTATTCCCCATATTTGGCACGAGCGAAAATCATTATTCGCACAAATATCCAGGCCTACACGATCCTTCCGAAAGGTTCGGATTGTAACCACATAGAACTTCACACGTGTGTACTTTCATTAAGAATAAAGTCTTACACCTTACGCGAAACATGATAGGTCAGCCTCACATGCCAATTAAGGAAAACGACGTTTGTGAAAATCGTACTAATATGTTGTGCGGTGCGTCGACCTGCCAACAAGTGGGGCTGCTTCACACGTACGACGCTGCGCAATGACAAGGACACCCAATCGATGCACAGGATCGTCTCCCGCGTACGCTTCGCAGATCGCCACCGTCCATCGGCGAAATCGAAATGATTTGTGGGAGTCGCACAGCTTTTATATCAGTACAATGGAATATGGTAATGCTAGCTGTTCGATTATTGTCCGGGCGACAGGATTCCTAAGCCCCGGTTTTTTCTGTATTTAGTATGGTTTCTTTTCTTGCCTTTGCGTTGGATGGAATGGAACGGAGAGCCGGATCTGTTGCACTGTAATTGAGGCGAATAAAATATTGTATTTTTGATCTTTGAGATGGAGTTGGCAGGTCAGGGTTTGATCCGCCATAATAAAAAACCCAAGCAGTCGAAAAATGTGGTTTCCGAGCGGCGGCGCAGGCAGAAGATGAACAAGCTTCTCTACACGCTCAGGGCACTGGTTCCTAACATTTCCAAGGTTCGAATCTCTTTTCTTACCACGGTTTTTGTAATTATTTGGAGATTCTTCGCGAGGGTTTATAATTGTATATACGTAGGGAGTCTGTATATATACAGGCAGTCCGGCAAAATGTGTTGAAATTCTATATCTTTTTATCTCACTTAGGTTTAATGAAGGAAAGGAGAAACGGATACTGAAAATTCAGTAAATAGTCTTCAAATAAGGAAGTATTTGCAGAAAACGAGCGCCTGGAATTAACAAAAACTTATCTTTTTGTTCCAGGTTCAAAACTTTCCTGAAGTTTTCAAGCTTTTTATTTTTCGCAGTTAAAAATGTGTTTAGGTATAGGATTACCTAGGGCAGCCATTCTCTCACACCTAGAACCATTTTTTTCCGAAGAGTTTGGAAGTTTTCAGAATCAAATTAGTGGTTAAATTTTTTCATTTATACTGAATGTTAAATGAAGGATTGTTTGTGTTCCCAGCTGTTTTAAGGGTTCTGCATCTGTGTTGTTACTAGTAAATTTTCTATGTTCTATTTTCACAGCCGTTTCAATAGCTCTCCATCGAAGTCCTAGGGTCTCGTCAGGAAGATCATATAAATACACTTGAGAATTATTTTTTAGCCGGAAAAGCGAAATAAAATGTTCAGATTTGTTTGTTCTTCCGATTTTCCAGCTTTGACTTTCAAAATTAGGGAACATTTTTTTAAGAAAATACTGTAGAGAATAGTAAACATCATGAAATTGTCAAAATAGAATAGTAAATTTCATAGGTTTTTAGTATCTAAATCAAGCATATTTTTTATATTTTAGGTTTCATATAAGACTTGTTGCTAATAGATTTTTGAGGCGCAGATGGACAAGGCTTCAATCCTTGGCGATGCTATCGACTACGTGACCGAACTGAGGCAGCAAGTGGAGAGAGCTCAATGTGATGTTCAATCTTCCAATCTTTCTCCTCGATCTTCCGATCAGGAGACGGATTCTATGGCCCTTTTATTAGACGCTGCATCCAAATATGCCTCCAACCGCAAGCATCTCATCCAGGTCAGTTAATTTTATACAACAACTTATTCAGGCCAATAGGCCTGAATTCTTCTCAATGTATGATTATTACACAAGGAGGATATTTTTACAATTCATTTTTAGCCAGGCATCCAATAAAAGTAAACTAGTTTTTTTTTTTTTTTTTTTAATGGGGCCATATGTTAAAACCTTCAATACACCGGGATAAGTCGAAATGAATATGCAAGATCTTCAACACACTGGGATAAGTGGAAATGAATATGAAAGAAGGGAATTACATAACAGTCTGTCTGTCAACTTTTTGTTGTTGCTAGTTATTTCTGTGTTAAGTTTTCAACAAAGACTGTTAAAATAAAACCTTCAACCCACCGTGATAAGTGGAAATGAATATGAAATAAGAGAATTACATAAAAATCAGTCTGCAAACCTTATAAGGACACAAAGAGGTGTTGCTAGTTATTTCTGTTTTAATTTTTCAACTCCAGTAATCTTGAAAAGGTAAAAACTGTACATAATAATGTGCCCACATGATTACAGTAAGCTGGTGGTAGTTTAGGAACCTTTAAACTTATTGCCAAAAAGAAAAAAGTAGAGAAATTAGAAGAAAACGAAACATAATAGCTGCTCAGAAAAGTACAATCTAATTTTTGATGATCATAATATAAGAAGCATGTAAATTTTTAGGTTAGGGCTTATTGTTTATAGAAGACTGTGTTTGTGTATTTTAATGGAGGAGATTGGCCTTACAATATAACACAGGTGTTTTCAATTATTTCTGTTTTAAATTTTTAATCCTGAACAATCTTGGAAAGGGAAAGAATGTATGGTAATGTGAACATATGATTGAAGTATGATAAGGTAGTTTAGGAACCTCAAAACTTGTTGCCAATGCGAATGAGAGTGAAAAAATTATAAAAAAAAAAGAAGAAAAGTAGCCAAAATATACACTTAAATGAGTACAACCTAATTTACATATTGATCATAATATTATAAGCATGAGGAAATTTTAGGACCTATGTTTTGACTACAGATTGTGTTTGTGTATTAAGGCTGAAACCCACCTATTAGAGGATAGCATCATGGAGCTTCGAATCAAATGCAAAAAGGAAAGTGGTATTTTGTTCCAGATTACAGTGGCCTTGGAATCTCTTCCTTTCAGGTTGAAAAATGCAAGTTTCGCCACTTTGGATGAGTTTCTTCTGCTCAACCTTGTACTGCAGGTGTGAAAGCAAAAATTATTATAATCTTTATGTTATGTTCTTGTTTGTATTTTTTTCTTTTTTTCTATTTTTTAACATACGAGGGTTTTGTTGGTATTTGGAGGCTGATGAACGTTGTACAGCAGCAAGCAACGATGCAGTGACTAGAGATATCCAGGATGCTTTTGGTAAGAAGGGCATAATTATTACTAGTGCGAATTTAGGGGCAACCATTTTGAGTGAGTAAGGTTCTTGCTCAAGGATTTGGCAAATTATAACCAGTGTAAAGTTAGTCTAATTTGAAAGGCTGTCCTCTAAGCTAAATGGTCTTGTATGTGTTTAACTCGCTTACAAAACATTTTCGTTTCTGCGAGTGTGTCTTTGTGATTTGAGAGATGTAAACTATAGGGTTTCATTCTGATCATGTGCCTCATTACATTAGATTTTCATTTCTGCAAGTATGCCTTTGTGATTGAGAAATGTAAGTTATATGGATTCAATATGATCATGTGCCTCACTACGTTAGATTTTTTTGGTGACTGATTCTATTATTTGATTGGCTATTATTGTGGAAATATATAATGTGTGATGATGAGCCATGTGTATAATTGCTGGCCTTTATCTTTGTATTTCCTTGTGCAGCTGCAGTTGAGTATCAAAAATTTATTTGAATTTCAGTAATGAACGAGATCAATACACTGGAGCGAGCCATGCATGAAAAAAATTAATTGTAAAATACCAAAATAAAAATAAAAACTATACATTGTAAAAAAATTTATTTTAATCTTTCATTTACCCATTATTTGATTCATATAACACACCCAACAAAACTTTGGAAAAGAATAGAGAAAATAGATGGCCCAATTGAATGGAGAGAAGCAACATATTTTAAGATAGTACAATCAATAGTGCCCGTAAATGATGACATTTCAAACAGAAAATCCAAAATCAAAAGTAAAATTGGGTGAAACAAGATGTTCCTCTCTTACGAACATTATTAGGCTCAGTCATAGATAACTAGAAGATTGGATTAAGAAACACGAAGTAGTACACAGTAGTTATACTAAATACATATTTGTTTGTACCATTGCAAAAACATTCACAATCTTCACAGATACATTGAAGTAAAATTTGTTGCAACTTTAAAATAAAAGTTAATCTTAACAAGATAAAGACAATGACAATATGCCTTTGGGATAAGGATATAACTATAATGTACAATGTTGAGAAATTGGAGGTTTTCCTAGTTTTAACTAAAAATTGTGTGGAGAAATAGGTGGATTGAAAGCTTTTACTCCAAGAAAAATTCTAAATAGGCTTGAGCTAATTAGTTGTGAAGGTGGAAATTGAGTGACAAACATTGGTTTTATACGGTTATCTTGTTTGGGAGTCGAACCTTTCAAAATAATTTCCAAGTTTTTTTTTTTTTTTTTATTGACCTTATGTGTTTGTACGGGTCTAAGGACTGAGGGGTTTCCATTCTGCCAAAATTTCTTGGGGCACGATTTTGGCCTCATCCCTTATTACGGTATCTTCGGTCCTTTGCACTCAACAAGAATTGAATAGGATTGATGGGCTCTTTGTGAGCCAAGCAACTTCACCATTGGGCCAACGGCTGTACATTCGATCCAAGTAAGAGTTTAGAAACGTATTTTGATAGATGAACTAGGAATAAAAGTTTGAACTCATTATCTTATAATGGTATTAAAAATATGTATACAATACATGCTAGAAAGAGAATCTTTGTATTAATTTGCGACTTTCGCCAAAATCAAGCATACGAATATGAGCATATTCTTATCTTACGTAATGCTTGAAACTTAAAAACATGGATGATATCATGATGGAATGAAGTGGCTACCAAAAAGGGATTGAAAAGGTTGATATGCATGAAGAACCAATAGTCATCTAGGAGATTGACTTATAAAAGAAGGCCGTAGAAAAGATTTGACACAATCTTACTAAGAAATGCTTGAAATTTAAGATAAGGGATGATATTATGATGGAATGAAGTGGTTGAACAAATAGGGGACTAAAAGGTGTATATGCTTGAAGAGCCCATAGCCATAGAAGACTTGTTATAAATGAAAGGTCACAAATAAGATTTGGCATAATCCTACCAAACAATGCTTGAAACATAAGAGAAGGGATTGAAGAAGTCGATATTAACCATTAGAGACTTGGTATAACTGGTGGTTGTAGCGAAAATTTGACACAATCTTGTCAAATAATGTTTAAAACTTGTGGTCCACAATCAGATGGTGATATCTTGGTGGATTGAAGTGGTTAAACAAATGGGGGATCAAAGAGGTAGATAAGCTTAAAGAACGAATATTCATATAAGCCATTGGTAGAAAAGGAGTTCAAAGCGAGAAGATTTGACACAATTCAAGTGGGAAAATGAGAAATATAAACTTATGTCACCAAACAACAACTGAAATATAAAGGATGAAAAAATACAAATATGGCGGAACATCTATGTAAGAAGAAATGGAAAATGAGAAGCATGTGATGTTAGAGCGCCCTATATATACGAACAATTGAAATACAAACACTCGTTACAAAATGAAGATTTGATTAATCTTTATGGTAAAAAAGAAAGAGAAGAGAATATCAAAGAAAATAAGATACAAAAGCTTTTGAATAATTCTATTGTAACATTGCTTTATTCAAAGAGAATTCGGGAGGGTGATATGCCAATGTACAATGGTTCAAGAATGGTCCCATGTTGATGTGGGAGGTTTCAGGTCTCTTTTAGGAGTACTAATGGTCCCATGAAATATCTTAAAAGTAGCGTCCAGAATATTTTGGAATTTTGTCCAAAAAGGGAGCAAATATAGCCTACTATATGAGTTGTATCAATTAAGAATGATGGTAGGTTGAAGGTACATATTTTCGAGAAGCTGCAGTAGATTATTTAACAGTTGGTATTGGTTATATCATTAACTTTGTCTATTTATATAATTGTTACATTATCAAAAACGTATTTATTTTAAATTATAAGTTTTATCGACAATATATTTTATTATTTACTGTAAAATATTTTTAAAATCAAAATTGGCCGGATTTTTTTTTGGACTTTTGTCTTCCTTCTTTGAGTGTTTGGTATGGCGGGTTCTATATTATCTGCTTTTTTCAAATTAGTTTTATTTGATGAGATCACTCTAAGTCGTTGCGTAGTAAAATATGCAGGCCAATTATTGCAATTCGATGTCCTTAATTTTTAAATAATAAAAAGATTGATGGGCCTAACAAAAGGATAGTCACACTGATATTTTATAGAGGCGTAACAATCATGTCACCTAAACCCCCTTCGCAATCAATATAATATTAAAAAGAATGTTCATGGAGAAACACAACCTAGGAAAACAATCCTATAATACTTCTAATAGTACTTGATTTAGAATATTTAGATAGTCTATTATCAAGTAGTTCATATGATAAAATAAATTTCAGAATGAGAAATGATTATATCGGTAAAGTAAGCAAGTTGACCCAATGCATGCAATTGATGGGTTCATAAGCATTTAAGGTTTCCTTCATTTCAATCTACAGACCTTAGGGCAACATTTTGAACAAGGTGGGATCAACTAGAGGGGGGACGACAAAGGATGGAGAGGTTCTTTGGCATGCCTGCCTATAAGAAGTTTTTTTTAATGCGTTTTGTTGGGAGAATTGCTTGTGGAGCAAATCAATGTCTTCATTCACCTACTCTTCCCGGTATGCGGGCCATTTTGGTCTTGGGTATTGCGCCCACCATAAATTATCATGGCTGCCATCCCTCTGCAACAGCATTAATCTCTTTCCTACTCATACATGCATTCTGGTATTAAGCAGAACCAGGACGAGTTTGACAATACGCACAGGTGCCCCCATTTTGGCTATACAATGGGCACCCAAATACGTTCACCCGCAGTGCTTTTGATCGTAGTGGCCTTCTTCTGCATCGCAGCGTTGGCTTCTACAGATCCCCAGTTCGAATCCCAGGGCTTCGCTTACACGAGAAAAACGGCCCTGCACACGCCTTTTTCCGCCATTCAAAGAAACCAAACATCCAAATTAGCCTGCACGACAAAGTAAGCAAGTATTGCTACAAAAATTCATTCTTTTCACGTTTCTGTATCATATTATGATTATTACGGCTCTGTTTTGCAGGTATTGGGGAATGAGCGACTCGGATCGGAAGGAGGCGTGGCCGCGAATGGTCCCGGTGGCATCCAGCGTGGCGAAGGTGTTCGGTTCTCAGGCGCTGGAAACATACGGTCCTCACCTCACTCTGCTGGAAGCGATGGGCAAAGGAAAAGGGGAAACAGAAAACGATGGCTACAGCAGTCTGATTAAGGAGGCCTCTGCGGCGCTTGTGAATGCATACAGTCGCCATGGTTTCTCCTTCTCCGCTTGGAGAGTGAAGACGCTGCTCATTCAGTCCCTTGTCTCGCCTGAGGCCGCCTCCGCTCAGGCTGTGCGCTTCCGCATCGCAAATCAGGCTTGCTCGTAATCATAAACGAACTCTCTGTAACTCATTCCTCTTCCGTTTTCTGATTCAGATCACCTGCAAAAATTAGGTTTCCTGGTTAAAACTCCGTACGCTATAGTGGACATGGTAGGCCTGGTATACGGGAGAAAACCCTTGCTTGAAACTTGACATCTACGTGGCAGTTGCATGCTTCAAACTTGGCATCTACGTGGCATTTAAATTGTGCCATGTAAGCATTTTGAATCTGAATGTGTTCAATATCTATTTCTTATTTATTTAATAGAAGGAAAGTCCACATTTTGATTTGATTTAAGATGTTAAAATTGAAATGTATTGAAAAAAGTTAATTTAAATATTTGTGTCTCTTATATAAAAATTATAAATATAAAATATTACCATTTGACTTGGTACTTTATATTATAATTGGGTATCATTTAGACAATATTTTTAAATTGTATAATTATTTTTTATTTGATTTTTCATAAATTTAATTTATTTGTTAAATAGATTATAGTCTGAAATGTGTTTATGATAATGTAAAAGGTATTTAACAATTTATTGAAGTATAAATTTTGAGATACCAAGTAATAAGGAAAAGTAATAAGAAATGAGGTTGTGATTGTATTGAGATAAATTTAAAAGAGTGGAAACTCTTTAATCCTTAGTAATTAAGTCTAAGAATTTTATATCCCCAATCATACAAATTTTAAATTGTCTCATATAATCCTTTTAAAGTGACTTACAAACTAATATTTTATATTTCTAAACTTTTTCATTTATATTTAAATTATTGGTTGGGAATAATTTAATTTAATTTAATTTAAAATTAATGTTCAGAAGTAACCAAAAAGGTTAAAGGACTGCAAGAGGGGCAAAGAGAACAAGACGATGCACGAAGGAAAACAAAACAAAATACAAGAAGCAACAAGAAAGATACGACAAGGATGCAACAAGCCAATGTGCCAAGCTTAAGAGGTTCATGTTTATGCCTCGATGTTGTGTACAAGGTTGGAGGAATGTACCAATAACTGGGACCCAAGGCTGCCATGATGATGTTTGAGGAGGCCATATCTATGTTGGGTCATCTCCTTGATAAATAAAGCTACACACCTCTGGTCATCATAATGAATAAAGACACGTAATGAGCCTTGAGTTTCATAATAAATAGGATGAGGTGTTGCTCACTAATAACCAATAAAAGATTTTTTATTAATTAATTTTTTTTATTTTCTTAATGTTTGATTGTTACTTTTGAAAACATCAAAAATATATTCTTATTGTCAATACATTTTTTTATATAATAATTAAGGGACGATGGTGGTTTGTAATATTTGTAAGTGTGTTTATTTTTAATTACAATTTTAATTTTAATATTTTTTTATTTTCACTAAGATTTGTTTTTCCATATTTATTAAAGAAATCACTCTAGATATTATACTATGTTAACAATACAACTAAGTTTAGATTTTTCTTAAAATGTTTTTTAGCCTCGAATATTAGTGTAGTTACATTAATATCTCAATATTATTATTTTTCAATAATCTCAATATTATTATTTTTCAATTACAATACATATATTTTAATAATTGTGAGACTGTTATTGATTATTAACTGTGCCGCTTTCCCAGACTATAAAACTTTTCAAGGTGTACATAATGTATAATTTATTCAACTATAATTCAAACAAACAAGTAAAAAATTACGTTGTCCTTTGTGTTCATTGCTATTGCATTATGATAACTTAAATTAAAAGATCACTATATTGTAACCCTTTCAAGCTCTACAAAAATTAAAAAAGCACACGTAAATATTAAAATAGTTTAAGGATTATTTTTTAGAGGGTTTTCAAAGTTCAATTCATATCCATTTCAATCGCATTTGCACGAAGAGGAAGAGGGAGGACCTCTTGTATTTTTTTCTCAAAATTATAATTACCATATATATATTATTAAAATGCAAATTAGGTTAAGGTTTTTTCATAAAATGTAATATGGGTTAAGGAAATTCCCTATTATATTGTTTTTTTGTTTATTTTTTTTGGTTTGTTTTTGGTTTTGTCATTATTCATATGAAAATAAGAATTTTTAGAAGAGATATATCACATCTTTTTATTATTGTTGTTGTCTTAAAATGAGTATATATGGTGAGTATGAAGTTGAATGTAAAATGGGTTATGAGGTGAAACGCAATTGATAACCTAAACTATTAGTTTACATGGGAGTGTGATAATACAAAAAAAATATTATTGTCAATAGGTTTTTATAATAGTTAAGAGGTGATGGTGGATTGTAACATTTGTGAGTGTGTTAATTTGTAATTATGATTTTAATCTTAACATTCTTTTGATTTTCACTAAGAAGAATTTTTTTCTTATTTATTAAAGAAATCACTCTAGATATTTTAATATGTTAACATTACAACTAGGTTTTAAAAAAATTAGAAATATTTTTTTAGCCTTATACATTAGTGTAATTAAATTAACACGAGTTATCACCATTCATTATCTTTAGGTATTTTTAAATAGATGTATTGTAAATATTTGTACTACACATTAATTATTAATTTAACAATTTTATTTGGCGACATTTTAAATGCACAAAAATAGTATCTCAATATTATTATTTTTCGATTACTGATGCATATATTTTAATAAGTGTGGGATTTGTTGTCGATTGTTGGCGGTGTTGCTTCTTCCCATGCCTTAAGAGACCATAAGACATTTCAAGGTGTACATAATATGTAATTTAAAGAACTTCTATAAGTCAAACAAACAAGTAAAACATTGTGTTGTCCTTTGTGTTCAATTTGTTATTGCATACCTTGTGCATTGTTTATGACTAGTAATCGCACCGAAGGGATGTGCAACAAAGACACCGATAGGAGTTGTTCAAGAAATGAAAATAAAATAAATATATCTATAAGAAGAAGGAAATCATCATGGAATAATATATTTTTGTAGAAAAAAGTGGGGGAGAATATTATATTATTCGAAAGTGGAACACTAATTGAATTAGGTGGATACATTTTGATTGCAAGAGGCGTGTAAAGGATGAAATGCAAACAAGATTTCTTCTTCCTTTTTCTAAATGTGGATTTAGGATCCTTGAGGCAAGTTAGAGTGCCACTAAAAGATAGAAATGACAAAATGCAAATTCAATCGATGTTTTGGACTCTAGAAATAATTGTGAAAGTTAAAATCTAATGTTCCTTATCTCTAATGTCAATAGTTTTCGTGTCGAAATTCATCCCTTGAGATTTGTTTATTGTGAGTGCCCAAGCCATCTTTAAAGGGATATGTCTTTAAGATCCTCGTGAAAAATTGCAAAACATGAAGAGGATTTGATGCATCCCATCTAAGCCAATGCACCATTCAAATTTTAGAACAATGAAAATATATAGGTATGGTGGCTATGAATTGAGTGTGTAAGCTATACAAACTAGGATGTAAATTGAATCATTGACAAGGCTAGTCTTAACCCAAAGGTTTGTTATAAGAATTACCTTTTGGCCATTACAAAGAAGTCTAGGTTGTAATTAGTCATCATTAGGCTTGGATGTAGTTGTTTGTTTTGTGTATTTATTCTTGCGATAGAAATACGGTGCTCATGAAGAGCACAACATCAATTTATTGTGATGGTCAGCGAGCTCTTTAATTGAGAACAAATGTGGTACTTTTTGGAACTCTCTTATCTCTTCGAAGAAATATTTTTTCTATGTGTGTCAACATTGTTTCCCAATCATTGAAATTTGGCTTTGCTTTCCAAATGTTGAGAAGAAGGCCTCAAAAATAAATCTAAGAATGTTTTGAGCCTTATTGGAAAAAGATAGTGTGAAGGTTGACATATTTGGTGAATCCTTTCTATAGGGTTAATTCGCTTAAATTCCCGACATACATGGGTTGCACATCCTTGGGAGGAAGATACATGAGGTCCCCGAAAAGAATGACTAACCTTCTCTCAAAGGTTATGTTTTTCATGGGAAAATCCTTGTTAAGCCTTACATCGATAAGGAAAATAAATTTTGGCCCTACAAAACCCATTTCATCAATAAGAACATAGTGGTAATGTCTAAGTGATTTTTGGAAGATACGAGTGAATACCCCTTTAATGGCTTCAATTCTATGATTGGTATTTAAATAAATGCATGTATTCTAGTAGAAAAGAATTTAAAATCTACAAAGTCAACTGGAAAAGATTCCTCAACATTTCCCTACCCCATCATGGCCAACTTCATATGGCGAAGGCACCACCCCACGACTATATGATCCACTACCCACATCCACACCATCATTGCTCTACACATTGAGATAGAATGCCAAAAAAACCATCTCATGAAAAAAATATGTTAGATGTAAGGAAATGGAAACTAACAAGATGATGTAAACCTAATGACACACCTTTGAAGGAACAAGCCTCAAGTCATCTTACGCATATTCACATTCTCCCCTCTCTACGAAAGGAAAGGAACCTCTTTTCTCAAAACTACACGGGTATTTGCCTAGACTATAATGAACTCTTAAAACCTTGTATCTTTATTTTCCTCCTTGAACATTTGTAGTCTAGTTGATTTCCATTCGATTGGCAATTATTTGTCTCATGCACACACTAATAATTAGATTTAAATTAATTTGTAATAACATCATTAAAAACATAGATTTTAATAATCCATATAGAATAGTGTCCTATTTATTGAAATGTTTGTGAGTAAGTAAAATTGTAAACGCTTTTTGCAATATAATATTGTGATTAAAGAGAAAACTAATAAGATTTTGCATATGATTTTTGTAATGCTTTTATTTAAATAGAAGTAATTACCTATGGTAAGGTCTATTAAAAAAATTGTAGTTTTCAATGTTAGAGGTGGAGTTAATGAGGACATTTGGGGTCTATGCTTGCTAGATGGCTTACTAACCTTATTGTGTTGCATTATATGCGTGAAAAAATTATTCAATAAGGCAACATATAGAAGAATGTGCATCTTCCCAAATTATCGTTGTTGTTACACCAAATGTAATGAACAATTATCCAACCCAACCAATTCACCTTTACAACCATACTCCTAGCTTGTGCCAAAATAAGAGATTTGGAATAGGGTATGCACATCCATGACAACATAATGCAAAGGAGGATTTTGTTAGCTTTTATAGTTCATATGATGTGTTTGACAAAATGATTTGTATGTCAACACATCACTTTCCTCTCAAAATGTCTATCTATTTTCTACAATAAGAACCCTCCATTCAATAGGGGTATGCCTTATAAATAATTACATGATGATGGTGAATAGTGATGGAGATGGTTGACTAGATCCCTTAGTTAGTGTGCACCTGGAGACAAAAAGGAAAACATTAATGTTAACATGGGTTAGTTTCTTGTCTGAATGCAAATTTTCAAACACTCCATTGACACATCTAATGTGGTTTGGATAGAGGAAAACATGCAAGAGGCCATGTGGAGATATTACTCTTGGAACAATATTGACGTTTTTAATAATTATTAAATATTTTAAGCCTTCACTTTTATTCATCGTTACATTCTTTTTCCCATACTTGAAAGTTTTTCCTATGTTTTTTTAATTTTTCATTTTATTGGCTTTACTGAGAAGAGAGTTTGGGATGCCACCTCACAAGAAAGCTATAGGGCCCCAAATAGATCCATGGGTTGTTTTGGGTGGGAGGACAATAGAAATGATGTAACATCTATATACATGAATTTCTATCTTTTTGGGGATTTAGTCTACTAGGTAGTTCCTTTTGATTATTATTTTTGCAAATTAATGCTCATTTTGTTTTTTTTTCAATTATGTTGTTTATGTTAGGGCTTAAATGTAATTACATGAAACCCATTTCTAAATGGGAACATTGGTGCCTATGTCTATCATACGTCGAGCAAATGGATGTCGAGGATGTTGCGTGACGGGTGGTGATTGATGTACATCAATTTTTAAGCATTGATTACCATTCAAACTCTAATCTAATGCAAATCCTAATCACTTAAGTGTATATCCGAGAAGATAACAAAAACCTAGCCACTTTGTGTTGAATGTGGTGACGACCAAGAAGATCCATAGTGAAGCGAAGTAGTGGGAACCGAAAATCCTAACACCATAAAAATATGCAAGATAAGATAGAGGGTATGGTGGGAAAGGACGTAAACGTGCTCAAGGATTAAGTCATATACAAGTTTTTGTATTTGTAGGAGGTTGTGAAGGAGATTGTGGTGCATCCACCTTGTCCCCCTCATGTTGTGTTCATTTGGCACACCACAAACTTACACTTTGTACATTTTGAGTAAAATCTTGGGAGGGAAGGAAATTATTCTTGTCGGTAGCTTCAAATTGAAGATTCCACAAAAATGCCTCCACTCGCCTCCAACGCCAATGTTAGTTTTGTTATCCACACCAACAAAAACAACCACCTTGCTTCTTAAGCGATGCAAATACATCAAATGACCATATTACTAGTCCAAGCATATCAATCGCAGAAACCAAGTTAGACCTGACCTAATCAAAGCTTGAATTATCCAACGGATGCATCAACAACAATCCTAAGATATCTAACAATGAATATGTGTCATTAAGAGCATTAATTTGTTAGACGTGAAGCACATAAACGAAGCCGAAAAATGAAATTATGATGTGGGGAAGTGAACATATTCTTTAAGATTTTCTCTAATTTTTACTTTCATTATTCTTGGTAGGGAATTCATTTGTGTTCATCATCGTTTTAAATTTTGATGCGCAAGAAATGATATTTCGAGGAACTAATGTTGTTGACAAAGTGAGTTACGCTGAAATGGTTCTAGACCACGAAGCCTAGAGGAAGGTGCGAGACGAGTTGTAGGGCATGGTACGAAGTGGTAGAAGCATGAGGGATCTAGATATATGCAAGCTAAACCAACCATAGGCAATGGTGAAGGAGGCTCAACAAATGCATCTACCCGTTCCACACTGTAAACACATTTTGTAGGCAGTAAAATTATACAATATCTTGAGACAAAAATATATGAAGAAAAATCCCATGTTTGAGACCCCTAGGTGTCCCTTCCTTTTTTAAAAACCTACTTATTTGTGAGTATTGTTGTGTAATTTTCTACATGTTGATTGGATTTAGCTAAATATTTGATGAGACCTCCACACTAATTTTCATTTCTTTTCACATTTTGTTCGAAATTTCCAATGTAGATTTGGGAGGATAATTGGTCCAACCATCACAATAAAAATAAAACCTTGACATCAAGTATTAAAATGGCCACAAAATATAATAAATGTAAAAATATATAACTCTTGCTAAGAGGATAATGTATAATTTATGTGACAAAATTTAAATGGTAGGAACGTTTTTCCTTATAAGAAATTCCTTTCTCGTATTTCTTTATTTTAAGCACGATTTCTGTGACTATAAAATTCAAAAATAAAGTTCGACAATTTAATTTGTGGTTAATAAAAGTGCATAGGTAGAGCAAAAAAAAAAACACAGTACTCGTGGAATGGACATGTCAGTTATTCCTCACAGGAAACTTCAGTATAAAAGATATACGAGCTTGAATCTCTTAATTTATTATGTGAGCTTGATAGCACCCACCTCCTCCAACTTCATTGGTTTTTGTAATTTTTGAACAATCGCATAGTGGGCATATTTCATTGCCTTCTCATCGTAGCTCAAGTGTGTCTTCGGTTATATGCAAGTTTTGGGACCCAGTGAATATGTCTACACATTTTTCCTACTAAATATTTGGGCAATGTTCAAGATTCACTTTGTTTTATATTGTTCTACATTTTTCTATTAATTGGTTGTGTGTTGGAAGTTAATTTCCCTACGTTTTACGTATGTGATTTATACTTTATTAATAACATATAAAGTTATCAATTTTTCTGCAACCTTTATAATATGTGTCAAAAAAAATTAATATACCATGTTTTATTGTTCTTAACTATTGTCTATTTCTATTACATTCACAAACTTTTTCAATTGTATCAATTCAAATCTTATATTATTAAAACACATAATAATGTAGTTCTGATAATCCAAAAAGTTACATAGCTATTAAAAGTTAAGGTTTTCTAGGTTGGCATAAATCAAGACATATTAAGCGCTCAACAAAATTTTTATGAAAGATGACGATTATAAAAGGAACGATAACCAGATCATATCAAGCTAAGAACACAAATGCTAATCAAACACCATGATCAATAAAATGAAAGTAATTCACCAGAATAACTTTACATAAACCTTTGCAAACAAATGAACAACAATATCATATATTATTATGAAACTCAATGAAATACAATGAGAATGGGCCTTGCTTATATAGGAAAGAATAACAATCTAAGAAGCGATAAGGTCGTAGATCAAGCCATAAATCAAGGAAAGAATTAGTCAAGACCATAGATTTAGGAGCAAACTAGACATTAAGGATCTAGTCAATAACATAGATCAAGGAAAGAACTATAACTAACAACTAGATAATATCCCCTAATATCTAAATAAATAAAAAGAAATAACTACACACATAAGTGGGTGAGGATAAATACTGATAAGGTAAATAAACTACCTAGGTGAACAGGAGCTAAGGTAAATACCTACTCTAACAAATTATTTGTATTACTTACTACTATGTAAGCTTATAACAATACTTGTATACTTTTCTAGAAATGTTGGATACATTTTTATTGTTAAACTCATGTATGCAGATTATTGAGATAAAATTATGTGTTTATTGTAAGAGGACTAAAATGATGGTAATGGTTAAGTCAATTTATTAGTCGTGTCTTGTGAGATGGCATCTTTGCTTCATGTTGTTCCCATCATAAAGGTGGCATGCAACAATGTTCTATGTTTCATGATTTTATTCATACTAGGGAAGAATATATATATATATATATATATATATATAATTCAACACAATATTTTGTAAGTTCTTGGGGTGGTCATTATGCGTACACAATTTTCCCTCTAAATCTTTGAGTAATGCTTGAGATTAGATTTTGTAAATATTGCTCTGGCATTTTTGTTATTATAACAAGCATGCCCAGGGAAAATTTTAAGATCCCCCAAAAAACCCATAGATATTACTTGGTGAATCTATGAAAAAGGCTTTCGAAATCATGGTGAATTGGAACCAAATGGGTTTTAAATGGTTGGCGAATTATTTCATAATGTTGAAGGCATGTAGCATTTCTGAATGCTACTATCCAATAGCATGTAGCATGTTATTGTGCCAAATAATGTGTGCCACATGGCCCCTTCCTCTATAAATGGACCAATTGCACTATTTTTGTCACTTTTAGCAATCCCTCTCACCGACAAATCACAAGAAAATGAGAACAAACCCTTCTCGGCTCTACCACTCACCATATAGTTACAAAGTCAAATCTAACGATCCATCTTGCTCAAATCCATATATAGAGGCAAATCCACTACCATGGGTCGAACTAAGAAGGGGCAACAAAAATGAGGAACCACTCGCTCCCAAATTCAAATATAGTATCCTGGTGTCTACTCAACTCTTGAGGATACTGGAGGATCCAAATTTGTTTCTATGTGGATTGAATAGAGTAGTTTTATTGGCCTCATCTATAGTCCACAATTTGAAACAAACTACAAGTTACTTAACTACCTGGTATCAAATTTCAATAGTGAGGATTATACTTTTCACGTACAACTCACATCGCACACATTTTCTTTGGAACATCCCTGAAGATACTTCAAGTTTGACAAGACTTCCACATAAAAATGTGGATCTTGTCACATCGAGAGACCTTAACTGACAGAATATGTCAAGTAATTTTAGTACGAATTCGGTTTAACAACTAATCCAATAAGCAAATCCTTCAAAAAGGAAAAATTCACTTTGTGATGTCACAAATCCATTTTTGCATGCGATGGTGGAATTTTTCTGAGAAGGATTATTTTATAGGGAAAATATACTAACATTCCTTATTAGGCCTTGGTTTACATTATACGTACCCTTGGTGGTCACCAATATGATTGGTGCACCTACTTATCTACCAAGATAAGGAATGACATCAGTAATGCTCTTGTGAAAGAATTTGTTGTAATTACAACAGGAAATTATATACTTTCATTATATTTTGAGACTTATCACAATTTACGCAACACCCCTATTCGAATGCATGCCACCAAAAGCTGAAGACATTTTCCTTGTCCATTGAAAAGATAGAGGTGAGATGAGTTTAAACTTTACCTTTCTTTAATTCAAATTAATTTTTACATTAAGAATTCTCCTATTTTGTTATAGTGTTATATTAAATATTAATATTATGTTTAATTTTAATAGGGCATTGTGGTTATAATTTCACCCAAAGAGATGCTACATTATAAGAGGAACTCTTACCACCAGGGGTGCTAGAGATAGTATTGGGACAGTCTGCTAGAGGAACTCACCAACACCCCATCGGGAAGATCTAGAAAATGCATGAGGAGTTCTCTAACACCTCAACAACTTGAGACATTTGTAGGTTTTTACATTTCAATTTTTAGTAATGTTAAATATTTTTAGAAATGTTAGTTTTTACATTATTTTTAATGTACTCGTTCAATTTTGTAGCCTCCTCAAAGCAGTGTAATCCATCGACCTCTCCATTTCCCAAAGATATGTATATGAACTTGAAGAAGTGTAGTCTCTACAAAACATGTCTCCTCCTCAAGCCCAAGGTATGTTTCCAATTACCTTTTACATTTCAATATATTTTAGTTTCATTTATTTTTAAATCAAGTTACTGATTAATTTTATGGTTAATCAAGATTTGGTCATCATGGTGTTACTTCTAATGTTGTTTCAACAAGGGAAACAACCTTGAGCCAACTATAACAATACAACAATAGACTACACAATTAAGTAATGTTTCTTGCAAAAATAGTTATTTAACCTTAATTATTCAATCATTCTATTCTTTATATGTTCTTCATTTCGATTTGATTTCCTATTGCAGTGCCTCCACCATCTCATACTCATAGTGTTACTATTAGACCACAGTTGCCACCACCCCATGACCATGCCTCCCCACAATGTTCGCACAAGGGGTAAAATATTAGATTACCATCTACTAGTGTGGGAACTGTCCATTTGTCTACCTCCGAGTTCCCCACTTTTTTTTTGGTGGTTTACAAAGCATGGGTGGAATTTTAGTTCTAAATCAAATTGATTTGGATGAGGAATATCTTGGTTTTGGAAGTGGGGACTAAGCCCCTACAAATTTCAATCCTCAACATCTTATTCAAGTCCAACACAGGCTTCCCCATAATGAGAACAAACATCAATACACCATCTCTCGACTCAGGGAAACACCATTAACTAATGATGAGATCACAAAGTTTTCATTGGGAATTCTTTGGTTGATAATTGTTTAGCCATTGTTAAAAAATTGTTTTGAAAGATATTGAACATTAAAATTTGGGAGTTTAGGGAAAAAGCATTGATTAAAGAAATTAATGCCCATTTTCACAACCACTCCCAAAGACATTCTCTATTTTCTTTAGTTCAAAATGAACCAAAAATATTGATATATTATTGAATCAAGTTGTATCTAGGTTCCATTATTGTTTCTAATCCTTATCATGATAATGTGTTAGATATAATGTTAAACAGAATAGAAAATTTAAATGTAGAAGCCTAGGCCTACTATAATCAATGGTCCAGAGACAAGAGCCTTGTTGTGATTGTGAATGCAGAGAAAGAAAAGGTTGTGGTAAGTTATAATAATATTTAGAAAGTTAATAATAATTTATTATGGTTATTTTTAATTTTTTGTCTTACTATTGTTTATTTTCTAAATGCATTCCAAGTATCAAAAATGAAGAATGAGGTACATGTGCTTAATGTGCACTGAAAAATGTGAAGAAAAGTTTGAATGGATTCATTGGGTTGAAATAAAAGGTTGTTATTTTGAACAAGTAAAATAATTCTTTATGAAGAATTATTAAGGAGCATGGAATGGATCCAAATATTTTATTGAAGAAGAAAATTGATTCAAATCCTAGTTTAGCTTCACTGGGGATGCAACAAATGCAGAACATGAAATACTTTTCAATATAAATGTTGTTCTGAAAGGATCTGATTCAATAAGGAATATTAAGTGAAGATTCTAGTCAAGCCCAAGGAAAGGAGGTAGCTTCTATAGAAGAGAAAGGAGTAAACTAATACTATTGATATAAATTGAGAAAAATGATTTCTTTTGTAACCTGGAGAAACTGTTGGAGAAATTTTTTTGTAAGAAATGAAATCGAGAAAATGATTTTCTTTTATGTGGAGAAATTGTTCTTTTATTTTCTTTTATATCGATTGTATAAATAAATTATTAGTTTTATGAATATTATGTGTCTTATTCTTTCCATGCTTAAGATTTATGGAAAAACTATTTTTGTGATCGTTATGATTTAGTTCTTTATGTAGTGGCATTTTAATATTTCTTGTGTCCACCAATGAGTGTTATGATGGGTTACTATTTTTAACACACCTCAAGAGTCAAAACAATCATATAGTAAGTTGTAACAATCAAAACTTAAATAGGAAAGACAATGGAAAAATTAAATAATTCATAGATTTGTAAATAAAAATAGTAAACAATGATATTGAAATTGTCTTTCAATAAAGAACACAACATGTCAACTACATAACAATGTTATATGAAATTTTAGTTCTAGAAATACAATGTTCTTAAATCATTAGTCAAAATCAGGTAGTTGAAACATTCTTGGACCTTCACTAACTCATTCTTCATAACTCACACTCGTATCTAACGTCTAGAGGCATATTCAGTGTGAATGTTCATATCTTCTCTTTTGGTGGTTGTATTAAAGACCCCTCTCCTATTGTAAGAGAAACTCCATATTTCTAGTGCTCTTTCATATGGGAATGTGTCCATAGAATATCGTGAAACATACAATCTCAAACAAGTCTCTAAATTTTTATCCAATCTGTTTTGGATTTTTGACTTAACAAATGTTAATGCACTAAAAACCTTTCATCTTCCATTGAGCCCAATATCATTGTTTGACACAATTCATATAATCATAAATATTCACTAATACTTTCCTGTAGGATGCTACTAGGATACAACTTTTTCCATAGCCATGTAATAACACATTTTTTTGTTGGTTCAATTAGACAATTATATTGATCAATCATTGTGAGTGTGAAATGAGATGACTGAGACGTCAGTAATTCCTTCTATAGAATACCTTTAATTTCAAACTCCTTGGAACTCTACAGATTTACTGAAATGCTTAATGAGAGTTTCCATAAATTTGTAAAATAAATTTCTTATGCCTTCTTTACCTCTATCAGGATTCAAAAATTAGGATACACCATTGTCATGGCCTCAAGCGGTCATCCCTTTTAAAATGTTCTTGATCTCATAGATAAGCTTTCTAAAATTTTTTCTTAATTTTATTCATGTGTCATATATAACCTTTTCGTATAAATTATGTGTTACAAGTACTTCTTCAAGATCTCTACTTGTGATATCTTTACTTTTTGGAAAGTGTGCATTGAAATCTCCATCCCATTAACAACAATATAAATATGGTCATTGATATTGAATTTCAAATAGCTTTTTGGATCCTTTATATATGTTAAAGTTTTCCAACTACTGAAAATTGGTCCTTTAAAACTTTCTTTGAGTTGTATAACATATCAAGAGATAGACATACATGTTTTCTCAACCTTATGAAGTCAGAAATATATATGGATCTTTCTTGAGCATGTTTAATTAAGCAATTGATTTCCTTCAACATAGGGATAATACCACATAGTGTCAATAATGTTTCCAAATATTTTAAATGGTAAAACAAATTTTTTCCTTTTCAACTTCCCTACGTATTTAAACATGAAACCTGCTAAAGATGGATATTCTTCAAAAATATATGCATCAGGCTCATACATGGAAATCCATCTTGTATCAACATCTTTAAGGATATTTTTACCATCAATAACTCCAATTGCAAATTTATGAAACTCTAAAAATATTTTTGGACTACTCGCCATGTAAGCATGCAAGTCACGAATGAGCTCTTCCACTTTAGTGACATTTTCAAATGTGCTAACAATTTTGTATGCAAGGTTCATTCTATGAGCCATGCAATGAATTGGAATCATATATGGGAAATTTTGTTTGTAGGATGAACACAAAGTCCACTTCTATGACCCTGCATTACTGATGCACCATCATACCAACACACACCAACTTAGTAGCAATTGCATAGTCATCCATCCTAGCTAAATTCCTCAAATTAGAAATAACCAATTCGCAAAGGTTTTAGCATTATATTTTCAACCATTTTATTAATAGCTAACAAATGAGTTTTCCTTGAATGATTCTCAAAAGTGTAGACATGCATGCAAACCCATGATGTGTTGTCAATTTTTGTGACCTCATTGATGGACAATGAGATAAACATTGTTTTTTTACTTTTTCTTTCAAATCTTCCATTTCAATTATTGCTAGACACTTTTCCATTTCCCAAGAAACTCTCAACCAATGTGATTGTGGAATGTTGAGAAACCCATTATATTGAAACAAAACCTTATAATCTGTAAAATCTAAAATTGGTCTGCCATTTTTAAGAATGTGGAATATAGTAGAGAACTGTAGATTTTTGGCCTATGTAGATTGGTATTCATAACTTTTGAAATTGTGCATTAATTTTTCCCCTTTCTCAAAAATTTGTTGTTGACGTTTCTACTCATTTTCATACTCGGTTGCATGTCTTACATGCAAGCAATATTTTGTAGTTTTCCATTTATGTGTCTTTATTTTTTTCCATATTTTTGTGTGACTGTCACATATACTTTTCCACAATGTTTCTCAATTGTGTCCAACTTCAGTTTTAATATCTATGGTTTTTTAGTTTCTAACTACATATTGTACATCTACATTTTGTTGGAGTATCACTACCATTCTTTGGCTCTATAGGTTCAATGAATGGATATTTAGATTCCAATCTACCTTAAATGACCTCCCAATTGTCTAACTAGTTTTCTTCCTTCGCACAAATTTCTATTTAGAATTTTCAACTTGAGTCTCTATTTCATGAGATTGAGAATTGGAAATATCTTGTACTAGTTGAATCTCATCATTAGGAATGTCTTCCATTGGAGGCATTTTATAATGAGGATTATCTTCCAGCTTCTATGGCATGTCATCATCAATAATATCTTCATGTGTTGACATGTTATTTTGATTAATTGTTCCATGTGGTGAGTGTGGTGACATGTTATTCTAATTAATTGTTCCATGTGGTGTGTCTGGTGACATGTTCTTCTCATTAATTATTTCATGTGGAATAAAATTATCAGTGGGGTTTTGCATTCAAAAGGGACAAGGGTTTTATTGTGATCTTGAAACTTTAAATTAAACTAACAAATGCATTAAAAACAATCTCTTACTTGTGTTTGAAGTGGATGCAAGTTGTGTGCATGATTTTTTTAGTTGCCTAAAATAATTTAATATGTTTTTCCTTTTTAATTGATTTGTCTTCTTGTTATTATTACCAAAGGCCATTTTACCTAAGACCAATCCAAATGTAATTTAAGTATGGAATCATGGATGAGCCAAATGTAAACTATAAAACTAGTTACATATCCATACCACATGCTACTTAGCATGAAAGATAGCATATACGCTACCTGTAGCCTTACAGGAAAGGTTGAAGCATATATGCTACCAAATGGTAACATATATATGCTACTGATTGGTAGCATATTCTATAATCAATGGAATAATTAGAATATATACACACACGCACACACACACACACACACACATAGACGAAAGTGGCATATTTCTCTTTCGTGGTAAAGGCAATTTTAATATAAATAGTCAGTTATTAGTTTAAATGTCTAGCAAACCAACCCAAAAGAGTAACTTATACCTATAAAATTTAGGTGAAATAGAAAGTTGATAGCCCCTAAAAATTTTCCAAAACTGAATTTCAAAATCCATAATATTCGTGAATTAACGAAGATTCGCTACTAAAAATTTCCTTGAGCATGCCACTTTTTATTGGTAGTGCGTTGGGAGTTTATGTCCCCTACATACCGATGTATGCAACCTATATTTTATTGATAATTTTTTAATTTATCAAATTTGTTGCGACCCTTACAATATTTGTTCAAATTTATTCTTAATATAACATTTTTTGTTCTTAAGTATTTTCTATTTTCTTTGCATTTATATTTTTTCTACTTTATTAGTTCAATAATTATGGTATTAAAACACATAATAATGTAATTGAAATAATAAAATAATTACACAACCATTAAAAAGGTTTATGAGGTTCGCGACAACATAGATTGAATACTCAACAAACATTGCATTAATAGGACAATCATTTGTATTTCTTATTAACATGTAAGCTTGTAACAATCCTTCGATAACTTTTCGAGTAATATTAGATGTTTTTTATTGATAAGAATCTTGCATAAGGGATAATGTGATAACATTAATATTTGTAGTTCTTATATAAGATAACTTTTATGATGCAAAGATAGTAACAATTAAGTGATATCTTGGGTCCGGTTTAAAGTCTCGTTGTTTTTTATTATTGGTTTATCGACACATAAATAATTAATTTATTTTCAATATACCTTTTTGAAATCATTTGTGCACATTTTTTCCCATACCCTACTTCATATTTCATGTGGTCTTCTTTGTCACATTTTTGGTGTTTTATATAAAGGTTTTCATTTCTAAGATCAATAGAAGATACATTTATGGAACATGGGATTGTTCGGTTCCTTGAAGTTGCAACGATATACAACCTCGGTTGTAAGTGCTAGACCATTGTCTCATATGATCAATCTTAAGCTCATACCATGTTAACATTTCCATTACGTTGTACTTTCAAGCACCCCTAGTACCCTCTATATCCAATGCAACAATACCCTCTCATGAATTGTAAGAGGGATTTATCGTCCCCATTTGCAAGAGATGAAAGTATGCCTCCTTATGGACTGTCATCCATCAAGCATATACCTATGTATGCTAGCCATTCTTAAAGGGTGACCCTTTAGAGAAGCTTTCAAAGCATTGTTACATTGTAAACAAATTTTTGGCAACAAGGATGTGACCTGAAAAAGTCTCTTTCCACAAACTACTTCATAATATAAGGAATGTCAAAGCCTACTTCTATGACTACGAAATTCTCATGTCATAGACATTGTTTTTTGTTTACAACAAAAAAAATATATTACTTTTTGCAACGCATTTTTCTCAACATACAATCAAGTGTTGATGAGCAAAACAAAGAAATGTCGAAATATTTGAAAGTTCCTTTTGTATGTTGTAATGCAAATTTCACAAAATGACAATATTCTTCTCATCTTGAAAATGATCGGCTAGAGATTTGATTCTACTTTATAAGCTCATCAAAAGGTAATGGTTTGTTGTAACTTGTGGGTTGAAGCTAGAATTGTAAACGGTTCTATTGGGAATAGATTTAAGACATTTTTCTCTTAAACTCATTACATAATGGGATTAATTTATAGTTAGTATGTTTAAATTATTTTCTTACAAAAACCTTTTTCCATACTTTTTCCGCATGGGCTACTTTGTGTCACTCTCATATAAGATCTATCATTCAATGTGAAATTCCTTATGTTTTGGATCTACAGAAAAAACACCTTCCTATATAACATATTCATCCCTTTTCTCCCTTTTGTGGTATCCTACCCCTTTCATATTGTCCTTTGTATTACTTTGCATCTCTCAATCTGCATAGTTTCACATGACAAGCACAACCAAACTCCACTCTAAATATTTTGGGCTATAGCTATCTACAAAACATAAGGGATTACATCGTTACAACCTTATGTTGATGTTGGAAATATTAAACAAGAAAAACTTAATTTATGAGATACTTTTGTAGTATGTTGCCTCTATGACTTATGCTTCACACCCCTTTCCCCACTATAGCAACTCACAACAAAAGACACATTCTAGATATGTGACTTGATGAAAGAAAATAAATAATCACCTCTATTCCATATTGATTCTCCCCACCAAATTCATTCACCTCCGAATCCCCTTCTTCATCATGTTCCCTCCACTTATAATGTTTTACCTTCACTCCCTATCATTGTCTACATGCCCAATGTCGGCTTGGATGATTGTGTGGCATGGATGTATGACTAATTGGGTCCATTATGCCATGTAGGAAAAACTCCCACAAAAACATGGCGCATATAACTTTGGCATTGTTTTGTTGGAATTAATGAGCGATAGAAAGGTGCTACATGTCATGATGGAAAAATACATTCATATGTAGTGCTTTATATTAATATTTGTTGACAATGATTGTTTGTGAAGCTATCTAACTTTAAAAATTATTACCATCCATGAAATGAGAAACTACTCATTTAGTCCACATTCAATCAACTCAAAAAAATTAAGGCTTAAACAAATTACAGTTTTAGAAATTAAAAAAATTGTGTATTTCATCTTAAGCAATTCACTTATTTTAATCATATCAAAGAATTTTTCCAAGCCTTCTCATCTACACATATCACAATTTCATGTTGATATTTTTATGATTTTGACTTAATTAAGTGTCAAATTTTGTTGAATATTAATGAATATTTTTATCAAATTTTCCATTGTCATTTTATTTGATAACATAAATCATCGAATTAACAATAATAATTTGTTTTACAGTCCACGATGTTGGGTGGCTTGTTTTGGGTCTACATGTTGTGTATAGCATATGAAATTGTACCTCATACTCCTAATGTGTAGGAGGGAGGAGACACCTAACTCTACTTCAAATAAGATGCATGCATACCCTACCCCCTACAAGACTCAAACTTGTGAACTCTCTTTAAATAGTAAAAAAAAACCCATTAGGCTAACTCATAGATTGCCAGAATCTATGTATTCATCTACGTCATAATGTCCTTCACCCAATTAGTGGTATGATATTTATTAATGGAATTCCAATAGTCATATACTCATGACATACTTTCATTACTATTTCATGCACTCTTAATAATTTGAATGCCAAATATTAGAGGGATAAATTATTTTCTCTCATTTAAACACACCATAAAACTAACTTACTAGGGACAACCTTTCAAAGTAGTTAATCCTTATTCAACTCTTTTTTATTCTTACACACAATAAAACAAAAACATATGATCTAATGCGGACCAACTTGTCAAGTTTTGCGAGACCACTTTGTCACTTGAGCAACACATGTGGTAACTACATACAACACATTACAACAATTTAAATTCAATCAAAAACAAATCCACCATCTATTAGCACATATGGTAGGAATTAGACACTATTCGGATCTAGTTAAATCATAAAATACAGTGGAATTGGATTATGTTCATCATTTTCTTTAACTTGTTGAAATTCATAAAATACGGTCGAAAGATGAAACATTCTAAAATATAATTTGGGCACACTTATGTTTAATTGTATAGGAAAGAGTGGTTTTAAACAAAAAATTTAAGTGGTGAATTTAGTGTCAATTTGCCTCAACATTGAAAAAACACAATAATAATATATTTGCAATAATCCCAAAAAGTTACAAAACAATTATAAAGTAAGGCTTTACGTTGACAAATTTTAAAAAGTAAGGATTTTTAGGTCGATTGTCTATTAAAACATATTTTATTTTATTTTTTGAGGTTACCTAGGGAGAGGGCCCTAGCCCTTTGTGGCATCACCAGCCCACACCGGTCATGGAACCATCTAAGGATGGGAGTTTAAGCTCTCGGCTAGGCCGCGGATTAAACCATGTTATTATGGTTAAAATGGTTTGGGATAACTCTCGTGTCATGATGTCAAAACATGCCTCGTTACATAAAACACAGATTCATGCATGCCACGGCATTCGTCGCATTGAACACCAAGTCGGCTTGGCACCATGTTAAGAGACCACCTCCACCACCGAAGTAGTTGACCCGCCCGACATTGCCTAGTCGAGTAACGATGAGCTATAGAGGTGGTCAGCCCGAGGAATGGACCCCGAGACCTCCCACATATAACCCACATTCCCCACCGCTAGGTAAACCAGACAGGCTTCTATTAAAACATATTTAATACTCAACAATTATTGTGTTAAATAGGATAATAGTTTGTATCAAATATTTATATGTAAATTTGTAATGATGTGCTATGAATTTATTTTAATTTAAATATGAGTGTGCAAATGAGACCAAGAATGGCCAACCGGAACAAAAATGGAAATGTTAAAAGAGAAATAATGACATGAGGTTTTCTAAGTCCATAACAATCAAAAAGGGATTTTTTTCTTTCAAGGCTTATTTTAATATTTTTCTAGTATAATTGGATGTTTTTAATTGTTAAAACTCATGCAATTCATTTTGTGGATATTAAAATATATTTTAAATTTACATTTATTATAAGATGATTAAGACCATACATCGATGGTAACTATAAAGTATTTTTCAATCTACTTATAGTTTAATTGATTTTTTATTACTAGTTTTTTTACACACATACTAGATTATTAACATACCACTTTTGATTTCATGTGTTAGGGACATCATCTTTTGTGCTTTTAATTATTTTTTTCATAAAGTTTGAAATATTTTAATTTGAATAAAAATTAAAATTGTTTTCCGTGTGGTCTTTCAAGATTGCTTTTTAATTGTTTAATGTTGTACATATGTCTAGATAACCTCATAACCCCTGTGTGTGTGTGTGTGTGTGCGTGCGTGCGTGTGTGTGTGTGTGTGTGTGTGTGTGTGTGTGTGTGTGTGTGTGTGTGTGTGTGTGTGTGTGTGTGTGTGTGTGTGTGTGTGTGTGTGTGTGTGTGTGTGTGTGTGTGTGTGTGTGTGTGTGTGTGTGTGTGTGTGTGTGTGTGTGTGTGCGTGTGTGTGCGTGCGTGTGCGTGTGCGTGTGCGTGTGCGTGTGCGTGTGCGTGTGCGTGTGTGCGTGTGCGTGTGCGTGTGTGTGTGCGTGTGCGTGTGCGTGTGCATGTGCGTGTGTGTGTGTGTGTGTGTGTGTGTGTGTGTGTGTGTGTGTATCTTCAATTATTTGATTATGTGGCTTTCAAGAGATGGTTGTAGAGGGATTTGAGATGCTTGGGCTTTGAATTAGGTTCTCCATATGCACTAGATTCACTTGTTAGATCCTTTTTGAATCCACTCCGTTGTGTGTGCCTTGTTCATGTGTGTGAGGATTCATTAGAAATATAATTAAAGGCACAACTTCTCAATCCATACGCGATAAATATGTCACCTTGGAATGGTGATTTCCTAGTAAATTGGTGTATCTTTCTTTTGCCTAATTCGGTGAAATTATGTATGGCCAAATATAAGTCCCAAGGATTATTGTTTTCTCGTGTAGCCAAAGAAGCCGAGTAATATTGTATCCATTTTATCATTTATCGTTGGGATGAATAATGGAAGTTTATAGTATATGGAAAGTTGATGTCAAGGTTAACAACTACTACCATACATCATTCATTGTAGATGTAGTCCGCACATTTTCCATTCATCGTTTTCTCATGTAAGCAATCTCTCGTTACGGTCATGACATAAATACAAGTGAGAAAAACAAAGTGGAATTAAAGAATCATGTAAATATTTCTTTTAAATTATATTATTCTTTTGTCTCTCATTATAAACCATCCATCGGTGGTGGTAAGTTCATAGATAAAAATCTTAGCTAGGAGGAAGGTGAAAAAAATCACAAGTTAGACCAAGAAATCATAAAACAATAAAAAAATGCAAGCCACATGTTTAAACCTTGGCAATGGAAATACTAGTTGCGACCAAGCAACAAAATCATGTTATACTTCCAAAGCTCGGAAGATATAGAAAATCCATAGGAATCCATCCCCATGTCTTCCATTTGTTAAACGACCTCCTAAAAAAATTGCAATATATAGAAAATATGTAGGCAAGAAATGTTGAAGTCAATGAATGCTCCTATTGGGGTTTTGTAATGAAAAACATACAATATGAAAAACCTTGTCAACCGAGATGAATTTCAATTATGGGCTAGATTTTTTCTCTATAAGGATCAAAAGGTTTGTTTGTGGGTTTTTCTTACTACCAACTTTTGGGTAGAGATTATCCTTGAAAATGGTGTAAAAAACCAAGTGTATGAGAGGTATCAATAGAAATAAATCGAAGGCACAAATTATCAATCCTTTTGTTAATTAATGTTTCACCTTACGATGGAAAATACCTAAATAAGTTGTCACTTCTTTCTTCACCATATTGACAAAAATATGCGAGCACGAAGATGAGTCCCAATACTAATGTTCTCATGTAACCAAAGAAAATGGAAAAACATTCTTGTCATCAAAATTTTAGGCAAACAAAATTACGCTAGAAAAGTTTGTCGTGCGACTTGAGGTTACGCATCAAAATGACATCTCCATACAATTTCACACCCTATAGTAAAAATAACACCATTCACTTTTTAGTCCCATGTTTGAATGACAATTGGTGTCATGAAAAAACATAGTAATACTAAATCCACTTTGAACATTTATTGTAGGAAGGAAGAATGATGGTGTACAAAATATCTAATGCCCATTTTCCATTTTCTGTATAAATGATTTATGATTAAATCATTATCAAAGGATTGAGAACTGATATACCAAGAACAAGAAATATCTATCATGTAAAAATACAAACAAATGTTTACAATAAGGAGATAAAAGTGACTTAGCTTGTATATGAAGATCTATGCTGATTTTGGGATAGAAAATGAGTGGAACGGGTTGGACATGGACTAAGTGTACTTCAAATCGGAAAACTAGCATCTAAAACTACCTCGAGACAAAATCACCCAAAGGGAGATAGGACCACCATGGGTGCTAGTGTCTGCGAATTGGGCATTATTTTCTGGAAAATCTTGAGCTTCTTATATTTTTAGAGTTTGACATTGTCTTCTTCCTTTCAGTCTTTGTCACTCTGTATTTGTTGTAGGGTTTCACTATCACACTTGAACCTACAAAACGAACCCTAGCTACATGCACAAGATTTAAGTAAACATTAGATGAAATAAATAATGCATATGCTTGATTCGGACTAACCTCGGAAGTCACCCCAATGTGATTGTCACCGAGCATTGCACTACATTTCAAACTCTATGTAGTTCTATTGTTTGTGTGTGATAGAATAATGTCCCTTGAAGCTAGGTTTCCCTTGTGCTATTCATACCAAGATAGCGGGATACAACTACTTAGCCCTCAAGATGAATGTGTGAGATGGAATTCAGAAATATCCCCTCATATACAATGAATGATGCAACCCAAATGCAGCCCTTGAATGTTTCTCTTTTCCTAAGTGGTACATAGGAAGTAATAGCCCAAATTGCCTAGCCCCTCATAATAGTGAGTGAGTTGTGTATATATATGGTTCCCTTGTTTTAATTTCAACACTTAGTGACACCAAAGGCCGACCCATAGAATTAAAAAATACCCAAAGTTAAGTACCAAATGGTAATTTAGAAAATGAAGGAGAATGGATAAAAGTGCGTAGAAGGGATGTTAGCACCTTAGCGGTAGTGTCCTTATTGTGTGGTACTATCCCAAAGTCAAGAAACAAAAATAGGACCAAGAATGGGGAGAGGGATCCCTATGACTTGACCAAAAGATGTAAATCCAAGAAGTATAAGACAATGTCACAATCAAAACCAATCAAAAGGAAACAGAAGGACTAAGAAGAGGTGTCACTAGTGTCTAATATTCGTACTTAGAAATCATGTATATAACAACATACTAGAGGCATAATGTAATAGTAATAAGTGCATAATTTTTGTGTGTACATCCCCCCCCTTATGTTATTTCGATGGAATTTGATAGTATAAAGGATATAAGAAGAATATACTTATAGAAGGTTGAGGGAGTTATAGCCGAGGCATGTCAATAATAAGATTTGCATTGTGGCGAACCATGGATTAAGTTGTTTTGATCCATGTGGGGTGAGTATATTGTCACTAGAAGGATTCATTGGATAGAAACGTGTTATTGGACATGTAGGAGACTTTGAAACTTGGATATCGAAAGAGGGGTCGGGAGTGATCAATTGCCGAACTAGTGTGAAAAATCTATGGATTTGAGAATCCTTGCATTAGAGAAAGAGTGTTGGGAGAGTGATCATCTTTTTCCTCTACCATGAAAATTCCTCAAAATAGGTTCCACCACTACATAAGGAAATGAACCAATTTTTACTTGCCTACTAGTCAGTAAAAATCCTTGTAAAGTGGAAAAGGTTATGAAATGAGGTCTCGTTAGCCCCACTTCACGATATAAGGTTGTTCTAAGTTAGGTCATCGGGAGAGATGTTGATATTACATGAATGGGATTTGGAAGCAACCTGTATCGATTGAAACATAGTATTTGATTGAACTTGATTGATTTGAACCAGCTTTGGAAAATTAAATTACCCCCATATTAGGTCATTTGAGGATGAAATTATGAGAATATGAGAAATTGTGAGAATCCAAGATAGTTTTGTACTTGGAATAGATTAAAATTTGTGATTTCAAGTAAGAAAATTTGTAGGATTTGAATATTGCTTCATGATTTATTGAAAATAGAGTGTCGAGTGTGTAGTGTGTTTGTGTGTATCGTGTTGGAATCTCATTTGAATTTCTCTATGAGGGATAATAGAATAACCCTAAATATTTCCCCCATTTTTGGCGAAGGGATGAGAAGCGAGTCGTTCTCATGAGTGAAAGAAAAATAGATATAATACTTGGAGAGGAATTTTAGTAATATAGCACAAAATAGGTAGTGTTGAGAGAGTTATAAGTGTAGTGTAAGCGAGTATAGGTAGTTTGCTAATAAATGTTCAATGCGGTGGACATCAAATATATGGTTCTAAGGCCCGACGATGCTGAAAATGGACAAATGAAGCTCAAGATATGGAGGAAATAATGTTAGTGAATTAGTTTCTATAGGAAAAATTATAATAACTATAGTAAGAGTGGTGGCAAAACTATTTTACTATAAATAGTAAGGTTGGAAAAGTAATAGGAGTCTCATTTGTAAATTGAATCAATGTGATTTGAACTCGGATTGTGATAATGTTGCATTAATGAGGGGTGATCCCAACAAGGTTTGAGAGGGTCGTAGAGGTGATATCTACCCAAATGGTAGATCAGCTAGTAAGTATTGTGTTTTTGAAGTAGACTAAGTAGTAATATAGCAATTTTGAGCCATTTTAACATTTTTTTACTTTTTGAGAATTTAGGTGTTTCTATCCAAGATGAAGCCATTGGGGCAAGTTTTCCCTTTGGATGATATCATTTTTTCTCAGTGTTATTATCCAAGTACTGGGTGGTAGTGTCCATGCTTACAGGTGTTTCGTCTAGAGATCTTTTATGAACTTTTGATCATTTTTTTGTGTGACTAGGACACTAACTTGGGGTTCTATTGTTTGTTTGTGTTGTGCAGAGAGATGTACATTCGCGTGAGTTCTATGCAGGTAGAAATTTGATTAATTTGTTGGCATTGGGTTTGGAGGAGGATTAGTTGGACATATTAGACCATTCAGGTTTGTGGCACATTACCAAATTGGGGGAGGTGTGATTTGAAAACCAAATTTAACTAGCAATTGTGCACACACATTTTTCTTGCTTTGTGTTGATTTTCGATGTAAAATTTGAGCATTAATTCTTTTTGTATTTTTAATAAAAGAATAAAATCTGCAAGTACTGTGTAAATATTGAAAGAAATGAAGAGGATTCACCCAATGATGACGCAAGAATTGATAATGAGTTCGGCGCTTGAGGCCTACGTCTCGGAGTCGGTTGAATGGGACCGATCTACTAAAATCTTGAAAATAATTCTTTACAAAGAATTCTACAAAATTTGACCTTCTCACAGTCTTCTCTGTCGAAAATAACAGGAGGGTTGCTTTTTACATCTCCTCAAATTCCACTCCTAGCTCAAGTTATGAGCATTACAATAATTTTACACAGTCCGAATACTCTACAAATAAAATATCACTCCTTTTATATTGTTTCTAAGCCTCCTAGCATGCCGGCTGGGCGCTTATCCTTTTACACGGCCCACCCGGGTTCCATTCTCCTCCCCATGCTTTTGACTTATCTTCTTGGGATCAATATCCCACATTTGGCGCATAAAATCTTTGAAGAGGTTTTAAAAGGTAGGTGGGTGCATGTTTTTAGTGGCTTAAGAGCCGCCTTAGCCTATGTGGAGGGCGCATTACTTGGGGACAGCGCATGGTTTATATTTTAGGCGCTAAAAACAATGCACAGGATAATGCGTGGTAGTTGGATAAAGTTTAATGCGTGAACAGTGGTATAAAATGCGTGGAAATTGGAAATAGATAATGTGTGGAAATGGTTAATAACAAATAGGCGTGGATAATTTAAATAATGCATGCCTAAATGTCCCACATGCATGGCACAAAGGAAAATATAGGAGTTTATATACACAAGTTGGTTTAATGATTAAATGAGAAGGAGGCCAAGGCACCCCTCCATAATCGAGTGTGTCGAACCTGGCTGAGGGCCCCCAGCCAGTAAATAGCGGGGTCCATTTGTCCGAGAACGAGTGTCCAAGACCGGCGTTCCAAAACCCATTTTTTTAGTACATCACACAATTCATCCATGTGTCGCAATATAATCAAAACACTTGGCGAGCGTGCACACGTCCAACCTGCACAAAACTCCAAATTTTGCCAGTTGCCCAAAAATTTCAGCGGGCTATAACTTTTGCAAACGAGCTCTGTTTCCTGCAAACAAGATGTCGTCGGAATCGTATAATTTTTCTCCATGCTTTAAAAATGACTACAACTTATTCTGAGAAGATCTTAGATCGGTGTTTCTCTGTGAGGATCCTCTGGATCATTCCTCCCCACTGAGAAACTTTTGGACCCCAAAAGTCAACCTAATTGGTGAATAGGTGAGGGTATTTCTCCCTCACCTTTCCGGTTTCCATCCATTTAGCCTTGTTCGGATGCATGCCTTTGAACCCAACACGAAGATACTCAATATCACCCCTTTGCGAAGTTCTTACTTTCCTGTCCAAAATGATGTCTTCCTGCAACTCATCAAGATACTCAGGAGCAAAATCATCAATGGAAGGCATAATGTTAGAATCATCATGATCAACAATCATAGGCGGTTCATACAATCTTAAATTCTCAACATTTACAACTGAGTAGATTTGCATATATGGAGGTAAATCTAACCAGGAAAGCGTTGTTACCAATTTTTTCCAATATTTGGAACGGACCATACCGTATAGGTTTCAATTTTTTACCTTCACCTGTCAGTCTTTCCTTGTTGATGTGAAGCCAAACTGAATCACCAACTTTGAACTTGTGATCAGTTCTATGTTTATCATGCCTAGCTTTGTACTTAGCCTAGCTTTTCTCCAATTGTTCACGGACATACTGATGAACCTGTTGTATTCTCTGCACAAATCTTTTAGCCTTGTCAGAATCACTTGCACCATTAACAACAGTTTCATGTCCATAATATATATCTAATGGAGAATTAGGTAGATATCCATAACAAGTCTCAAATGGAGACTTCAAAGTAGAAGAATGTAAGGCACGATTATAAGCATGTTGCACATAATAAAGATGTTCATCCCACAATTTAGGATGTTTGTTACTATAGCCCCTAAGTAATTGTACCATTGTGCGGTTTACAACCTCTGTTTGACCATCAATCTGTGGATGAAAAGCAGTGCTCTTTTTCAATTTTGTGTCCATTAACCCCCACAATGTTGACCAAAATTCCCCAAGAAATCTAGAATCCCGATCAGATATGATTGAAGTAGGTAAACCAAAATGAACCCAAACAAACTGAAAGAATAAATGTGCAGTTCCCTCACCAGTTATTTGTTTAGTACATGGAACCAACACACACATTTTGCTAAATCTGTCCACTACCACATATAAGTAATCATGTTTTTCCGTGTCATGGGCAAGCCTCCTACAAAGTCCATGGAAACACTTTCCCAAGGCCGTGTTGGAACAGGAAGAGGAGTGTAAAGTCCTAATTTCCTGTTACTTGGCTTGCTTGTGGCACAAAGAACACATCCCTTAATATATCGGTTTACATGTTCATGCATTCTAGGCCAATAGCAATATTTTTGTAAATGTGCAACTGTCTTACTAACACCAAAATGCCCTAAAATAAGAGAAGTATGTGCTTCCCTAATCATATGCACACGCTCATTTTCTGGAATACAAAGTTTTCTAGAATGATATAACAATCCTTCATGCAAATGATAATCTTTTTCTCCTACTTGTTTCCCACTTACTAGATCCTCATACACTTCTCTAAAATCAACATCATTTGCATATTGTTCCTTGTAACTAACATGAGCCAAAGAACTATGTTGCAAAAGGATAGATGCTACTACCACTGGTGGTCTGGATAACATGTCGGCAACCTTGTTTTGAATACCTTTTTTATACCTGATTACAAGATGAAATTGTTGCAAAAATCCCATCCACCTGAAATGTCTAGACTGCTGCAATTTGGTTTGTGTTTGTAAGTATTGAAGCGGTTGATGGTCAGTATGGATAATTGTTTCTTTTCCCATTAAATAATGCTTCCACTTTTTAACACTTTGAACCAAAGCATACAACTCTTTATCATAAGTTGGATAGTTTCTTACCGCACTTGTAAAGGTTTCTGAATGGTAACACACTGGTCGTTTGTTCTGCATCAAAACTGCCCCCATTGCGTAGTCACTAGCATCCGTCTCAATCTCAAATGAATGTTGTAAATCCGGAAGTGCCAAGATCGGAGCGGTACTTATCTTCTCTTTTAGTGTATCAAATGCTTTTGTTGTTTTCCTCCCCACTAAAAGACCTGTTTAATACTTGTCAAAGCATGCAAAGGAGATGCAATATATGAGAAGTTAGCAATAAATTTCCTCCAGTACTGAACTGCACCTAGAAAACTTCTAACTTCCGTCACATTTGTGGGTCTAGGCCATTTCACAATAACCTCTATTTTTGCAGGATCAATTCTCAATTCTCCATTTCCTACAATATACCCCAAGTAAATTAAAGATGTTTTTCCAAATTCACATTTTGACATCTTCAAATACAATTTCTCTTTCCTTAGTGCATCTAAGACTTTATGGATGTGTTTAATATGTTCATCCCATGATTTATTGAAAATAAGAATATCATCTAAGTAGACAATAACGAAATTATCAATGAATGGTCTAAAAATTTCATTCATAACTCTCATGAATGTTGCCGGTGCATTGCACAAACCAAAAGGCATCACTAACCATTCAAACAATCCCTGTTTCGTTTTAAAAGCTAGTTTTCCAAACATCACCTTCTGCAATTCTTACTTGGTGATAACCACTTCTTAAGTCTAACTTAGTGAAATAAATTGCATTCCTTAATTGATCCAGTAAATCATCTATTCTAGGAAGAGGGTAACGATTCTTTATAGTAATCTTGTTTAAAGCACGGAAATCAACACACATTCACCAAGTGCCATCCTTCTTAGGAACCAATATAATTGGTGAACCACATGGGGATGTACTTGGACAAATTATACCTTGAGCCAAAAGTTCCATTACCTATCTCTTGATTTCCTCGTTCTCTACTACTGACAACCTATACATTCCGATATTGGGAAGAGGTGCATCCTGAAGCAACTGTATCTCATGTTGAACCCCTCTTTTGGGAGGTAGACCCTGTGGATCCTGAAAAACATCATCAAAATGAGAAACAATTTTTACCAATTCATCCTTATGTTTTAGATCGCAAGTCTCAAAAGCCATCTCATTTTCTTTTTCCTTGGCTTTGACCACCATGAGCACAAAACTTTTGCTTGAGTTTACAAGCCTTTTCATTTGACTTGTAGTTACCAAGGATAGATTATTCTTTTCACGGTGAGCTCTAATAATAAACTCAATTCCATCCTTTACAAGCAAATATTTATTTTCTTCCCTATAGAAGATTGCTTTACGATCATACAAATAAGGACTTCCCAAAACCACCCCACAAATATCCAAAGGAACTACATCCAATTCAACCTCATCAATAAACATCGTAATGGCAAATATGAAAGTACAAGTTTTAGTTACTGTGATTTTGCATCATCACAAACCCAGCCCAAAGGATAAGGCTTGGGATGTGGTTTAGTTTTGAGTCCTAGTTTCTTAACAACCTCCTCAGAAATTAGATTAGCTTGAGATCCACTATCAAAAAGAGTATCAATTTTCGTATGCTTTGAAATTACTCTAATGTGGAAAAGCTCATTTCTTTTCTTATCGTCAGGTATAGTTTGTTTACTAGAAGAAGATGCAACATATGTAGTGCTATTGTTGGAAATTGAAAGAGTTGATTTACCTTGTAAACCCATAGTTGTGATTTTGGTTTCATCACCTGAATCAGAACCAAGATCATGCACTACGGTGTTTGTTTTCTTTTCTTTTCCTTTCTTAACCATCCATTTAGGCTTCTTTTCAGGATGTAATTTCCAACATTTAGACTCATCATGGTTTTTTTTACAATGATTACAAAATGGTTTTTCATCTTCCTTCTTTGGTAGAGAGTTTGTTTTATGCTTACCCTTTCCTTTTCCTTGTTCTTTCGAACCTTTTCCTTGATTGCTTGTTCTTCGATTAAAAGAAGAGAAAGAGGACTCCTTTGTCATTTTCCCTCGTGCTTCTAGATGGGTTGCTTGAACACATACTGCATCAAGATTAGTAGGACCTAAAACAAGTATCATATGCCTTAGATAACTATGCAATCCACCAATATATTTGAGCGGTGTTTCTTGTGTTTAGGAAATTCCCTGAATTAGAGCCCTTTTCCTAAATTCTTGTGTGTATTCTTGAACACTTTGTCCCTTAGTTTGTCTTAATGTTTTCCAATCCATCATAGCTTGTTGCTTATAACCAAGAGGATAAAATTGTTGCCTAAGATTTGAAACAAATTCAGACCAAGAAGTGATTTCTATACCTTTGTTTTCTTCCACTTCTGAAGCTTACTCTCCCACCAAATGAGTGTTGTTCCACCCATCCGAAGAGTTGTCAGATGAATCTTTGCTTCATCATCAACAATTCTCTGAACCCTGCAATATACTTCTATTTGCTTGACCCAGTTATCCAACTTCTCTGCATTTAGCTCTCCAGTATACATAGGCAATTCAAACTTGATATCTAACTTTAATGAAAGAAAATCAGATTTTAAAGAGTCTCTTTTTGGAATGTCAGAACTAGAGCTTTCTTCTTTCTTACCTTCTCTAGTCCCCTTTTCCCTTTGCCTATCTTGGTACATTTCTTCCACCATTTCCTTCATCTGTTGGAAGGATTGACGAAAGTTTTGTTCCACTTCCTCTCGATCCGCCATTGTAGGACTTCGAGATCGTTTGGTACCAATTTTGGGATCTCCTTCAACTAACTCTCCTTCACCCTTCTTAGATCGAGACCTTGTTAACATCCAACACACAACTTGCAATCCAAAACACGTTAAACTGAACCAAAAATTAGTCAAAACCAGCTCTGATACCAATGATCTGAAAACCAAATTTAACTAGCAATTGTGCACACACATTTTTCTTGCTTTGTGTTGATTTTTGATGTAAAATTTGAGCATTATTTCTTTTTGTATTTTTAATAAAAGAATAAAATTGCAAGTATTGTGCAAATATTGAAAGAAATGAAGAGGATTCACCAAAGTGATGTGACGCAAGAATTGATAATGGAGTTGGCGCTTGAGGCCTACGTCTCGGGTCCGGTTGAATGGGACCGATCTATTAAAATCTTGAAAATAATTCTTTACAAAGAATTCTACAAAATTATGACCTTCTCACAGTCTTCCTCTATCGAAAATAACAGGGGTTGCTTTTTACATCTCCTCCAAATTCCACTCCTAGCTCAAGTTATGAGCATTACAATAATTTTACACAGTCCCGAATACTCTACAAATAAAATATCACTCCTTTTATATTGTTTCTAAGCCTCCTAGCATGCCGGCTGGGCGCTTATCCTTTTACACGGCCCACCCGGGTTCCATTCTCCTCCCATGCTTTTGACTTATCTTCTTGGGATCATTATCCCACATTTGGCGCATAAAATCTTTGAAGAGGGTTTAAAAGGTAGGTGGGCGCATGTTTTTAGTGGCTTAAGAGCTGCCTTAGCCTATGTGGAGGGTGCATTACTTGGGGACAGCGCATGGTTTATATTTTAGGCGCTAAAAACAATGCTTAGGATAATGCGTGGTAGTTGGATAAAGTTTAATGCGTGAACAGTGGTATAAAATGCGTGGAAATTGGAAATAGATAATGCGTGGAAATGGTTAATAACAAATAGGCGTGGATAATTTAAATAATGCATGCCTAAATGTCCCACATGCATGGTGCAAAGGCAAATATAGGAGTTTATATACACAATTTGGTTTAATGATTAAATGAGAAGGAGGCCAAGGCACCCCTCCATAATCGAGTGTGTCGAACCTGGCTGAGGGCCCCCAGCCAGTAAATAGCGGGGTCCATTTGTCCGAGAACGAGTGTCCAAGACCGGCGTTCCAAAACCATTTTTAGTACGTCACACAATTCGTCCACGTGTCACAATATAATCAAAACACTTGGCGAGCGTGCACACGTCCAACCTGCACAAAACTCCAAATTTTGCCAGTTGCCCAAAAATTTCAGCGGGCTATAACTTTTGCAAACGAGCTCTATTTCCTACAAACAAGATGTCGTCGGAATCAGTATAATTTTTCTCCACGCTTTAAAAATGACTGCAACTTATTCTGAGAAGATCTTAGATCGGTGTTTCTCTGTGAGGATCCTCTGGATCAAGGTGCCTCATACTATGTATTTGATTACTACACTGTGAGAGATGGTGTGAAGATACATGTACCTTTTGGTTACCTACTACGAGAGGTGAAAATTATTATCAAGTATGTATATAGGATATTATGGTTTCCAGTAGTGGGAGAGTGGGTTTAGGTGATACACGATGGTAGAGAGCTATGAGGAAATATTTCACGGGGTCTCGAGACACACAGATTCATCGATTAGTATGGATGACATAATGAGATCAAGTGTTTCGTGGATGTAAAATTTTATTGCAGTTATATTAGCTTCTTTTGTAGCCATTGATGGAGGAAGGGTGTCCATATTGTATATGATGTATGAGATTTTATGAGGATAGAGCAACATGGGATACAATATGCTTAGAGTCATTGCATGTTGGCTCATTTATATAAATATTTGTATAGGTTTACTCGAAGGATTATGGTGGAGGGATTGGTACTACTACACTTTTGCACATATGGATGTATGAGAACATAGCAATATTGAAACTATTGAGTGAACCATGAGTGGATAACCATGAGTGAGTATGCCTACTTGTTTGATCATGTAGTGGTGACGAAAACCACCTGTATAGTTTTTAGTTGGAGTGAGATGATGCGAGGAAGGATTTGGCTCAAGTGAGAGAGGTTATGGGAGGAGGTGGCCTAGCATAGAGTATGTTTGAGAGATACGTGGAGCTCCAGGGCCGATATAGAGAAGCATTGGTTGAGGCAACATCACTACAAACTTGATTAGATGAGCGGTGCTCCCGAGCACAAAGAAAGGCATAGATTTATCCGTGAGGCTGCAAGTTTGAGAGCTTTGATAGTGGCCGTCAGTGGTAGTGAGGAGGATGTATGATATGTGTTGTATTGGGCATTGTCCTGTGATTTTGTATTTTACTTGTATTATACAACGTTCAAAAGATGTATATATATGATGAGAGCATTTTTGATATGGTGATGTGTACTTGTGTTGTTATATGCATTATTGAATAGTTGATTTGATTTGATTTGTTGATTTTGTGATGATATAGTGGGATATATATATTGGGATGGTGTTGTATAGTATACTATGTGTTGATAGCGTAGATAACACCTTGATGATAGATATTAGAATGATGACAGAATGAAAGCAATATGGTCTTTGAATCAAACTTTTAGTAAGAATGATATAAGTTGTAAAGACAACGAAGGAAGAATTGATAACGTGTGAAGATAGGCATAGTGACATACAATTATAGAATAGGTGTGAAATCATTTAGCACTAAGGAACATATAGAATCTAACGGGAAAGAAGTTAATGACTATGCATAAGTGGCTCAAATGATGCAATGTCATGAGCATAAGTGTTGAATGATAATCCCAAAGTGATCATAGAAATATTAGGAAGATGTGAATCATATAAGGGTGAGTGGTGCTCCTTCGGGACCCATGTTGGTGTGGGAAAAATAATAATTGGGGCATTCATCTCATGCATAGTCGAACCAAGGGAGGAGGAGACAAAATGAGCTTAGGAGAACAAGAAGTACTTAAAGTAAAATATGTCGAGTGTACATAAGTGTCATGGCAAAGGAGAATGTAATCTATCAACATGGCATGCATGAAAAATCAATGGTACCTTTTCCTCAAGAAAATGAATCCTATAATGGAGAGTATAACAATCATTATCTCAATGACCATTGATCCTATGGAAATCATAGAGTTGATGATTACGATTTTGTCATAACCGATGAGGAGAAGGATGCTCACTAGAAGGTAGCCTAATCAACCTCTCCGAATCGAAGTGTGCAAGATATCATGAGGTCTAGTAGAATGTTTAAAAAACAATGGCTCGTGCTTACAAGGGGAGTGGATCATGGTGGAGGCCTACGAAAAATAAGGTGAATGATCATGAGTATGTCTAATAGGAGATGGGGAACGTGAGGGTGGTGCAATAGGAGGAAGAGAAGATGTAGTAGGTGGAGGAGTGATAGAAGAACTAGAAGTACGTGCAATAGAATATTCATTAATCATCTCTTGTTCTAAATGTGTAACCTTAAGACACATAAGTGTTAAAGATTCGCATGTATCATATAATAATTTTTATTTCAAAACAAGAATCAAGCAGCAATAAAAGATATATTACATTTCTAGATCTATAGGATGATAAAGTAAATGATACATGCAAGATTTGAAATGTAATATATAATCAATAATAGGTTCATTCTTTCCTTGATGCAAATAAGGTAAACACTCAAATGTAACTTTAGGACCATTGTTAGAAATAAAACATCTAAGAAATGCTTCTTCCATATCAAGATAAGTACTAATAGATCCACTAGGAAAATGATGAAACCAATGAGAAGCAATATCAGTAAGACTACTAGGAAATTCTTTGAGAAGTAACCTATCATTATAATGTGAATCCATAGATAATCTAAAAGCCTTAAGATGCATATAAGGATTACCCTTTCCATCAAAAAGTGTAAAAGTAGGCAAAGTAAAACCCTTAGGAAAAGGTGAATTGTAAATCTTCTTAGGAATAGGATTTCCATGAAGAGAATTATTATCAATACTAGCATAATAGGCCCTACTCTCAAGGGTAAGGGTATGGATCTTATTTTGTAAATCACCTACAACATGCATAAGAGAAATAAATTATTATGGAGGAATGGCATAAACATTAAGGGGTTGAATCTTGCCATTATGAGTAGCCATAGGTACACTATTGGGTTGAAAGTCAATCTTTGGATTAGTAAGTGGAAAACTAGGAATAGGAACATGGGAAGAAGAATCAAGAGGAAAATAAGTTTACACACTCACAAAAAATCTCAATGGAAGAAGGAATACAAGCAACATGCACACTATCCTTATGATCATCATTATGTACACTATCTTTAGAAATATCAAGAGTAAAAACACATGCATCATTAATTTTGCATATTTTAACACATTATGAGAAGGAAAATGAGTACTAACATCATTAGGAAGCACACAAGAGGTGGAGGAAGAAAGATATGACTTTTGAGGTACAATATTCAATAAACAAGCACTTGGTTGAGAAGAGAGAGGATCTTAATATCATTATCTATAGCAATACGATCAACTCTAATGATTTATGCATATGTAAGTGGAGGATAAGAAGAAGTAGGGTGAGGTCCATTTAGGATAACATCTACAACATCAAAAGAAGTATGGGTATCACAAGCATCATTAACAAGACCTTCTTCATCTAGAAAAATTAACTAAATCTTCAACACATGTATCATTTGTAGCAATAGAAGCAACATCACTATCAAATTCACAATAACTAATAGCCTCAATAGGGGTAGGAGTGAAACATCAAGATGAGGATTGATAAGATTTGTAAAGACAAGAGGAATTTTGGGATGATATGTAGCAATAGTATGTGACTTACTTGTAATTTAGAAAATTAAGGAGAATGAAAAAAGCACCCATAAGGGACACTAGCACACTGGGTGGTGATGTCCTTACTAGGCGATTGTCCCAAAAGAAAAAAAACATGACCAATAATATGGATATGAATCCCTATGACTTGACCAAAATATGTGAATCCAAGAAGTATAAGACAATGTCACAATCAAAACCAATCAAAAGGCAACATAAGGACTAAGAAGAGGTGTCTTTGGTGTCTAATCTTTGCACTTAGAAATCATGTATATAACAACATACTAGAGGTGTAATGTAATAGCCACGATATAAACATGAGAGAGAAAAATGGTATGGAAACAAAGAATCTTATAAAATTTTCTTCTAAAACCTCTTATTTTGTTGTCTTGCACAACAAACCATCCATTGGTGGTGGTTTAATTTCATAGAAAAATGTTTGTTCATGAGGAAGGTACCCAAAGGCATGAGTTTGACCGAGATACAAGAAAACAACAAGAGCGATCGCATCTTCAAACCTTGACGATAGAAACACAATCCACGACAAAATAAGTGAAAACATGGTAGACATTAAAATCTCACAATATAGAAATTCTATAGGCATCCCTATGCCTTCCATTAGTTAAACGTTTTCTTGAAAAGCACGTAATATATAGAAAACTTATTGGCAAGAAATGTTGAAGTCATTAAATATTCTTGTTACCCATCATGACGTAAAATATACAAAATGATATACCTTGTCTAACCAAGATGAATACTACACCTTTATCCTATCACCTCAACGATGTGTAAGTGCACTCTTCCATACTTCATGCTCACCCATACATCCACTACTAAATAGAGATAAAAATCCTTTGTAAAAACATGCGGGAGTAAATAACTCCCTCATCTTGACTCACTTTAAATACCAGCTCTTACCCAACAATCTAGTTGGTGGGCAAGTTAGCTACCCCATATTGAATAAGAAAATAATTTTTCCATACTGAGAGTAGGGAATTCTTCCCACTACTGGATGGATCCACAGAGGTAATGAGTTTTCCCTTGTGCTTGAGTTCCACACAATGACTTGAGGAGAAGCATGATGTGATTGACAAAGGTGTCTCTTAGTGTAGCAATGCACTCGAGGGCTAAGTTGGCAAGTGGGTGTTGAAGCATGACTTGGAGGAGACTTGACGTCAATTAGAGAGTGAGCATGGGTAGCTTGCGTAGCGAGCTAGTGTGTTTGAAACTTCGAACAAGAGCATGTTATAGAAAAGAGTTCCATGATTTGGGAAAGAATAGGTGTGTAAAAATTGTGTTTCAATTCAAATGCTAACCTTTTATGTGGGTTTTCATCCCATGGTAATGGTTTGATTCATTCCAATTTATTGCAAAGATGATCTGCTTCTGTGAGATCCAATTTCTTACAGTGAAGCATAATTCAGTCAATCTAATTGACACATAAAATTTCATATATGTATCTTCCTCTAGGTTGAAATTGTTCAACAATGTGGAACCGACAAACAGTTTGATCCGAGAATAATAGTTTCGTCCTTGTGCACAATACACTTTTAAAATTTAGAACGAATCTTCTGCAGGACAATATGGAGATCCGTCAACAAACATTCGAAAGAGGATATTTGTCTAATATAAATGTAAATACTTTTGTAGACATGCATAAATGATCATATTCAACAAAATTGTGTGATTCTAAAGATGAGTTTTAGAGCATGTTTTGTTCTCATATAGCCCATACATCCAAAAAAACATTCCTCTTATCAAAATTCTAGGCTGTATAGTTAAGATGATGTAGTGTCAATATAGATTAAGTCAAAAAAATAGCATATAATTTTATTGAATTTTTTCCATTGGTTTGTTGACATATTAATTACTATCAATATACTTTTTTTAATTTGAGGTGTTTATGACTTAATTTCTTGCTTAAATGTTCATACATGAATGTATTCTCTTGAGGGTTGTATGTGTATGTGGTCTTTGATAGATGGTGGAGGGATTTGAGTTGTTGGGGATTTCGATTGGGTTTACCATCTCCCCTAATTTCATATGTTGGATCCCTTTTGAAGCCACTTGTATTGTTTGCACCTCATTCCACATTTGAGAGACTTCATTAAAAATATAATGTAGGGTGCAAATTCTCAAATATTGCTTCATCAAATATGTCATTTTCTAATGTCATATATGAAAGACAACAAGTCTCATGAATAGCCAAAACCCTCGTGAATAATGCACACAATTCATTATATAATAATAATCATGTTCATATTGGTTTCTTTGCAGGATCTATTATAGAATCTTGTTAGACTATAACGACGATATTTTTCAACCTGTAACATTCGTGTTACTAAAATCAACTACCCTTCATATATATATATATATCTATTGGAAAATAACATTTAATGATTCAATGATAAGTGCATTTAACTTTGATAAATATAGAAGATAAAAGCCCTAACTATCACGATGAAATCCTTTTATTAGATCGAGAAACAAAATAATAATAAAGATGCCCGATAAAAATGGTATGAAACCACCTAACCTACCATGTTTTTGTTTATCAAATTCCACAACTACATCATCTCAACATGGGATGCCTAGTCCCTCGACATGCCCCTATCTCTAGAGTATCACCCAACCCATACAAGTATATTCCCTTAAAATTGCCATGTGTTCTAACTATTCACAAAACACAAGGGTTGACATTGCAAAAAGCAAATATTCACTTTGCGAGGAACGATCCGCATGGAATTTCTTTCTAAGATATCTCCTAAGTTTTTCACCTCTATGATTTATGCACCACACTTCATTTCCCCTTCAAATAATTGAAAAAATGGCATGTGGTTCATGTCTCTTCTCGAAGAAAGAAGAGTTTTGCATATGCCCCCTAATCTAGTTTCCCTGTGCCTGGACTTCTCCTCCCTCAATCCCCTTCTTTAATGTCCCTCTTCCTCCTACAATGTTTCACTCCTTCAAGTTTAAGTTCTTCCACACATCCCTTTCAGTGTCTCTATTGCATGGCTTGCATGTGATTGCTAGGATTGTTTAAATCATTTACATTGACATTTAGTTTTATAGTAAGATTGTCTGATGGATGGACAAAAATAAACTTTATAATGAAGTTTTAATTAATTGTTTACTATGGATTGTATGCAACTTAGAATAGTCAATAAGTGTAATTGAGGAAAATTGATAACAAATGAAATCTCATCTTTTGTGGTATAATTTTTATGTTAAATAAATTTTAAGGAACAAATATCTTCTTCTTATACTTTTTGTTTTAGATCAACACAATAAATCAAATTGTGTTTATTGAGTTAAAACAAATGGAACCATGTGCTCTCTTGTACTACAATCTTTTCCATTTGATTTATCACTTTTATCTCGATTCAAACAAAAAGGATGATTGATGATAGCAATTTGGTTTTAAAATGTTGTTGACCAATAACTAATTAACAAACTCGAATTGGTTTTGGAAAACTATGTTAAGCTATATTGTCAATTCGCGGACAAAAGCGCTTGGAACATGTAGTTCTATTTATATTGGTTCAATATAGGTCATTGAAGAGCCCCTATGGGTTAGCTCGTTCGTTCGTGGAAGCTTGCGTTAAAGCGCCCTAACTAAGAGGTCTCGGGTTCAAGTCACCAATTTAAAAACATTAAGGAGTGGGGCATTTACACCAACGTCGTGGTTATAGTGGTAGGTCGATTCATACTCGTGACCTCTAATGAAGAGGCTTTAAGGGCGAACTCGCTTACTAATTTCTCTTGTATAAAAAAATAGGTCATTAAAATGATCATGGGCAACGAAACGAAACTATGTTGCCCAAACCAAAGCATGAAAAATCAAATTATTTTATCAAATAGATTCCTAATTAAATAAATTATAACTACAAGAATAAGCTCACATTAACCCATCAATTTTGAGTCTAATTTGTGATTTAAAGAAATGATATATTGAGATATCAAAAAACCATTAACATGTAATGATATGAAATACATAAAAAAATATTCAAACTTTATTTTTATAAAGAAATAAGAAAATTAATCTGAAAGTGTTTCTTTCATAATTTAAAAAGATATATTAAATATATTTTTATTCGTTCATATTTGATTAAAACAAGAAAACTAACTAAAAAGTTTGAGTTACCGTTTGGGCTTAGGAACACTCTAATAATGAAAAGAATCTAATTTATTATAAAAGAAGTGAAATTCTCATGTATGATTTTGTATAGTGATAGTATATATAATTTGCCCAAAAAAATCCAAACTCTACCTATGTAAAGTTGTGAGAATATGGTTAACCCCTACATAAGAAATCGGTGTTTATATACTAGTGGTCACTCCTTAAGGAGCAAGTCTACGCCAATTGATTTTTTAGCATAGAATGTTTTTGGTTGTTTTAGGTGGCTGCTCGGTTTTTAATATTGATGTGAATGAGATATTTATTTAAGCACGCAAATAAGTCAGCCAGTCTTGTTCATATAGTCAAATTGGAGCTAATATATTGTCATCCGGTAATTTAAGGTTGAGTGTCCATTTAGGTGAGGGTGTTTCCTATGTACGAATGACACCCTAATTTTGTATATGTAGATATATGTTTAAGATTCTGCGATACGAATGTATTTATATGTTTGCAGACAAATGCATATGTGTGCGTGTGTACATACGCGCGTGCGTGGATGTGTGTGTACAAACGTATGTGTGTATATATACACGTAAATATGGGTAAGGTTGGTATATAGGGTTACTATATTCTAACGTAAACAAGCGTAAAATGCCTTGTGTGTGGCGGTTAGGTTGAACCTATATTAGTGATTTGTGTATGTTTATTAATTATAGTTATCCAGTAATTTAAGGTTGAGTGTCCATTTAGGTGAGGGTGTTTCCTATGTACGAATGACACCCTAATTTTGTATATGTAGATAGATGTTTAAGATTCTATGATACGAATGTTTTTATATGTTTGCAAACAAATGCATATGTTTGTGTGCGTACGCGCGTGCGTGGATGTGTGTGTACAAACGTATGTGTGTATATATACACGTAAATATGGGTAAGGTTGGTATATAGGGTTACTATATTCTAACGTAAACAACTGTAAAATGCCTTGTGTGTGGCGGTTAGGTTGAACCTATATTAGTGATTTGTGTATGTTTATTAATTATAGGCATTGCATTTGCAATAAGTGCATTGCTATAAAATGTTTACATCATATTACAGGTTTGGAAGTGTGTATAGTTGTTTTTGTATTTATAAGAGGGGAATTATTACAAATATGTGCATTATATTACGAGGTGCCACTATTTGGCATGTATATATATCTTGTAAGCACGTTGTATGATCTTATTCTGAATATTCCCAAAAACATGTTAACATTTCTACATGGCTTCCATCATATTCGCTTGTAGCTAAGTTGTGTACAATACATGATATTTGTTTCTTACTATTGTAGGTACACATCAAAATGGAAAGGATGAATTTGAACCCATGGAAGAGCACTTGTTTGATAATTTTGCACACATCATTGGTGTTTGTATCTTTTTTATTAAGAGCATCTGCAAGTTGGCATAACAAAGCTTTAACTGCATCATCGAAAGTCATTTCCCATATAGAGCAAGTTGGGTACTCTAACATCATGTGCAATGCATATTTATATTCACATAAGGTTGAACCGAAGTTGTATTTTAAACAATGCCAAGAATCATATGTATTTATAATTGTTTTCTTGTGGCATTGTTTACCATTAACCACTCGAGAACAAGAAGGTCTATCTCCTCCCTTTCTATATCTCCGCATTGAGTAGAGGCCATTAGGTAATGATCAAAACAATAGTAGTGCCTGCATGAATGGGATTCTTCATGCTAGGTGTCGTTGGTAAATATTGGCTCCTCAACAGATTGAGTTGTTTAATTTATTTTTAAAAAAAAATTAGATAATTATAACTATTAATTGGCTTGAGATATATGGTTAAAAAAACCATTGTGTTGTTGTGTGGATTAGATTCACTAATGTTCCCAAGTCGTAGGTGTGAGGATTTGATATGAAAATATCAACTCGCAACTTGGAAAGTGATTAAATCGTTGAACTCCAAGAATATAAAGAGATGGGGGTCGAGAGATCACACCAGACTTATCCCATGTAAGACAACATAAAATAGTGCCTAAGAGCCAACTTGGTAACAAGTAGCTTCAAGTTTCCTTAATCGCATCTATGGTATTAGTTAAAAAGTGTGGTGTAGCTAAAAAATAACCTTGGTAATACAAATAAAAAGGGTATTAAGAAGTTGCATACCTAATTAGGAATGCACAAACAAAGTTATTTGACCTACGGAAAACTAATAACAATATAAATATGTATTAAATACATGATTAAACCATGCAACACACCACTCATTCAAGATATTCAGTTTCTATCGGAAGTAGACCACTCACATGCACCCTATTTACAAAGTCTCTGTGGTTTTGGGATATCTAGGTGTTGGGGTCGACAGGAGAAGTAGCACACTATGGATGAAATGTCCTGGGAAGAACTTATAATTTGTCTCTTATACATGTATTGGCTCGCACGAGTATGGGTGGCCTATAAAAGTGGTGCGACTACTATAATAAATACTGTTTACCCTGTGTTAGAATAGGTAGCTCTGTAGGATGGGGCCCATGATCAAATACCAACGTGTTAGGCCTAAGGGTGACACATTTCCGCTCGTCAACATGGAATGTAGGTAGGGTTAAAGTAGGGAGAAGGATAAAAACGCATTAGGTGAGCATGTTTGTGTAAATACAATGGCGTGGCACCGGTGGTGGGCAACTGGGGCGGGTGGGGAAAATTGGGTGTAAACAATATGGTTTTTGGTTCTTTTCGTAGGCTAAGGTGTATGGTAAGCAAAGTGTCAAGGCGTAGTGTTACGTAGCGAAGTTCATGCGCATGGGTTGGTTTATTTACAAATATAGCTACACATGTATTTACATATAGGTACAATGTTAGCGGCATGGTGAGACGAACGTACCTACAGGATTAAAAACCAACACAATAGTTTGGCCTCAGTATTGGTTAGTTAGAAACAACTAAGAGACATGAGATAAAAGGTATGTCAGTTCACAAGAAAATTTCCTACGTTGGGAAAAACCAAGCCAACCAAATTAACACAAAAGCTAAAAAGTGTTTGATATATAATGAATATTTGATTACTCATAGTGGTGGAAGCTTTTAATGTCCAAGTCCACCCCACATGCACACGTGGAACAAGGAAAACAAAGGCGGTGATGAATGGCAAAAATGATGGTGTGTGGGACCAAAGCACATAAATAATGTTGTTATCTAGGTGTGGGCAATCTGGTGGTGGGAAAGGAAAACAATAACACAAAAGCATATTGGCTTGCTAAAAAATTGAATATGTGAGATTTACATTAGTGTATTGTGAATTGAAATTAGGCATTGTGTATCAACAAGTGGTCTCTATCAAAATACCCATCTTCCAGCCAGGAAGGTGCAAAGTAGAAGGTTTGAATTTTACATGGGCTTTGCCTAATTCTACAACAAAGGGAGGCCCATCTAAATATCGACAAAGAATTTTCCACCCCTACCTATTAATGCAAGGAAGAAAGGGCCAACACAAGTTGATATGTGATGTTTACGGGGCACAAAAACAGTTGTTTTATGCACAAAATACAAATGATGGGATTTGTCAAGGAGATGTGACAATTCCTTGGATTGAACCCATCAACAATAAAGGTTTTAAGCACACACCAATGATAGATTGCCAATGCGAAGGTAAGATTGGGTGTGTGAATGGAACATGTGTCTAGTGGATTTCATGTTTTGCAGTGTGTAGGTTGGTATGTTATGTAGTGTTTGTTACAAACTTTGTTCTGTGTGGGTAAGTAATTATGACACATAATGTATATGTAGTAGAATAATAAGCATCCAACATGATGACCTGTAATAGAGAGGTTGTGGGTGGAGTTAAAAGGTTTCGAGAGGCATAATGTATGTAAGATGATTTGTGATTGGAGGTCGGTGTATAAATAATGTGCAAATAATGTGTATAAGTTAATAATTTGTAGGAGATTGTAAAAGGGAGATGTGTATTTTTTCCTTGCCAAGAAGATTATGAACAGAAAGATGCATGCCCATAAAATGTTTGTAGTTGTGTAGGAGCACTTGTAGGCATCCCTAAATGAGCTTGTATTACATCTTCGAAGGTCGTGGACTATAGAGGGCCAGTTGGGTAATTAACAACAAGTACAATGCATATTTATATTTGCATGAGGTAGAATGCAAGTTGCATTTTAAGTAATGCCAAAAGTCATCCGTAGTTAGAACATTTTTTCCTATCACTATTTACCATTAACCATCCGAGAATAAGCAGGATAGCAGAAATTCTTCATATTGATATGTAAGATGGTGGCAACAAGTACAACTTGTTGGAATGGGTTTTGTAAAGTGGGGACCTGGGCGTGACAATTGTTTTGTTAACCATTTTTTTTACACTCAGCATAAGTGAAGCATCTATTACGGTTGTGGTACTTACTCAAAGACCAAGGGGCAACCGCTTCAGTACGGAGGTGGTAGTAAAGTTGCATAGTAGCCCATGTGGTTACGATTCTTTGTCTAAATGTGGTAACCTTGGCTTGCATGGCATTGAATGATGATGCGAGCAAGGATACCTTTAACGAATGTACGATTGAAAACACTCTTCCTCAAATAAGCAAGATTGGCATTGGAAAAGAAAGTACCGAGGGGTACACAGGGCATCGATTATTACTAAGATAGGATTCCACCTATAGCTATTGAGGAGGAAAAATTAATGCTTTTCAAATGGGACTATATGTAATATAGTAACCAGAGTGGTGGGACATTCATGGTCAAGAATGGTGAGATGGTTACTATAAAAAAAAGAGGTAGTATTCACAATATTCACAATAAATATAAAAGAGGCATTATTCACAATATGTTATGATGGCATATGGTGTTGAACAGAGGTAACATGCTTAGCATTGTGGCTTATAAAGAAGATCCCACAATCTTTTGTGTGTGAGTTCATGAATGAGCCTCGTTGCGTTTCCGATCCATCCAAAGACACTCTACAAGTACACATGCCCGGTAATTCGTACCACATCCCATGTAGATCTTCTTTAGTTTTGAATGGGATGCGTTGGCTCAACTCGAATGTGATGGTGTCTTAAATGTAAGGGCAAGAGATGAGAGAAAAATTCCTTGTGTTTTGTTGGCATCGTCTATACCCAATAGTGCTCATTTGAGTCAATTTATTAACATTAAGATTCTTTGGTTTTAATTTTTAGGGATTATATGATGGCTATAAGTTTTTTTTTATCAGCAAAAGTTAGGCACTGATGCAACCACCTTCCATTACTAAATTATCATGATTTGCCAGATTTTCAAAAGAGTAGGTCAGGTCATACACGTTAATAATTCCAAACCTAAGAAGTTCATCTAAAGGCTCCTCATAGAGTCTCTCCAAACACTACTATGCCTGCCAAGGAACAGAAGTGAGAAGACCATTATCAACCAAAGAAAATAGGGACATGTGTAAGCACCCACGACATTACAAAATCCACCATTGATGAACCAAAGAGATTAGGACAGTGTTAGCTTTCATAAAATTGTCAATTATCTTGCACCCCAAAAGAGAACCAAAAGGGCTTCTACAAGTTCCATATAGCTGAAAAAATTGTAGTACCAATGTGCTTATAAGCATCTATTCCTATTACACATAATCATCATATACATCTTAAAAAGTACTATGCATAAAGAGAATGAAAGGTTTTCCTGGGCAGTTTGGTCGCCTGCCACATGTTCAACACTTGTCTCTACAGGCCTCCACCTTAAAATGTTTAATTTTTCTGGAGTAGCATGGCACATAGGACAGAACAGGAATTATTAGAGCTAAATGGAGGGAAATCAGTCGCAGATCCGTCATTACAGTTTACCCCTGCCTGTGTCTGCAATGAAGACATTTTTTCCCTGTTGAAGAGTTTGGCCCTAACCAGCATAGCTGTAATATAGCTTTTGTGAGCCCAACATTCGCTTCCGGAGACATTCAGCTTGTTTATCTCCTACTTTTTATAAGTATGCCTCACATCAGTTGCATGTTTTGTAAGGCAAGAGGCTTCATTACCATCACAATCCTCACCTCCATTATTATTATTACGGTCTTCCAGCTTGTGGGTCAGATTTGCGATCTCCACTTCGAGTCCTCTTTTGATTTCTCTCGCCATCCGCACCCTCATTTTCACTTCCTTCTCTGATATCTGAGCTTGCCGCGTGTTGGGCTTGCGAAAATCCTCACAGATAACCTTCCTACGCATTGGCTTCATCGATATACGATGCTCTGTCGTAGCAGCTGGGCGTCGTCGTAACTAGTATTGACTATAATATACAGAACATTTTTAGTATTAGTAAGAGGTGGAAGGTATAAAGATCTACTCGATTGAAATATCATATAATTTTAGGAAACTTAAATGATGTTCCAGTGAAAAATTGTAAATAAGGGTGTTCAACTGCATTCTATATTCTTATCTAATATTTGTATCATTTCATTATTTATGATTCCATGCCAATTTCCAGAAACATGGAAAGTTTTATCTCTGTGTGTCAATAAAAAAATGTCTCGATTTTTTCAGAATAGGTTCAAGTCAAATAACAATGATTTGAAACACCTTTTTGTTTTTATAAGAGTTGTTTTTAAAAATCTAGGGACTTATGATAGAGATGTTGAAAATACATTATTCAAAATCAATAACAAGAAAAGAAACAATTACTCAATTGAACGAGTAAACATAATTCTATGTAAAAGGAATAGATCTCATATATACATATAAAATTATGTAGAAAGTCATATTCGAAGAAAGTCGTATTCGACAAAAGTCATATATAGAGAATCTTTGTACCTTTTGAGATCCACCCGGTTTTGTGGAGTTAAAAAGCCGAAATAAGTAATTGTTAATCTTTATGGGAAAAAATGTGACACTTTTCTTTGTCACAACAAAGTACTACAGAGGTTTTTATGAAATTTGATTTGCATTTTCATAATTGATCAAATTAACAAGAATAATATTGTTGGAGTAACAATATTGTTGGATGAACAAGTAGAGATTGTTTCCAATAATTCATTAAATGGTTTACCACCCATGAAGAGCATTAGCCATCACATAGATTTGATTCTTGGATCACGTTTGTCAAACAAGGCAGCCCATAGACTATGAAGAGGTGGATACGTAATCTGCAAGCATTGTCGTAAAGAGATTTGGTAAGGGAAAAATTTAGTCTATGTGTGGCTCTAGCAATGTTCACACTCAAAAAATGTGGAGATTTAGTATCTAAAACTTGGTTCAATGACGCTTGGTAATGATACTTGGGCATTTACCATAACATTATCTCATTTTCTTATTTATTGACTAAATTGAAAGCATCGTGCTCTATCTTAGACTCTAAGTCTACTAGGTCATGACTTGTTCTTCAACTTAACACTTCAAGAATCAATGCACATTATACATAACACGTCTTGAGACTCTTTACAACTCATCTCTTATCTTACATCTAGTTCTAGTTTAAGCTTAGATGGGTTCGTGAGATGAGAACATGTTTAGTTAACGAATTTGTCCTTATACCGGTGAACGTGCCCTGGTATTTGCAACGGTATACTTTTCAAATGCACAAGTTACCTTAGTCGGCTTAGGGCCCATTGAGCCAAAAATGATTTGAATTGGTCACCTATATAAACATGTGCACCCTTACCTATTAAGGGCATCTAGGGATCCCATATCAAAAGCACCTCTAAGATGGACATTGAGCCAAGCATTGAACATTTCTCTCTTAGAGCACCTTACAACTAAGCTACTCAAATCTGAACACATCTATCATGCTTCCCTAGATCACAGTTATGCATTAAAACCAAACCAAACAACAATTTCCAAAGTGTTGAGGGCCAAATCAAAGCTACATCTTTGTTTATATTTTCTAACATCCACACCATCATAGCTTTTGGAGAACTAAGTGTGGCTTGATCTCGTTTCAAGATAATGATATGTAGTTCAACACTCATCGTATATGTGGGGTATGACAATTTTAATCCATCTTAAACCGTATTAACCCCTTCTTAGAACAAAGGAGAGATGGGGCTTGAAGACAAAAGAAATTGCAAATATATAGAAATAGGAAACAAATTCAGACACCCATGTGATAGAGGCAAATTGCATATCTAGACATCATGACACATTTGTCAATTCCCAAACAAATTTGTTCCCTTTCGGACAAACTTATTTTACACCTAATTTTAGATCTCCAAATTTGTCAAATAGATTTACAATACTCTATACAACATTTTCAACTACTTACAGTTCATTGTCATACTCGAGCCCGATTTGGGATGAATATGTTCCAAACCTTAACCCTAGTTACTTTTATCTACTTTTTAGAGATGTGTTGAATGATATATCATCCTTTCACAATATTAGGACTTTCATTTTTGCATATATTTTCAAATTATCTTAATACACCCTAATTACATATATGTGCACGGATTTTAGAGCTATAAACAAATGTTGATACTTATTTTCATTGCTTTAAAAGGGCAACTTCATTGATTGTTTGAGTAGAGTAGAGTACTTCACAAAGATTGGTTTTAAAAGTGGGAATCCTAAATCAAAATTTGTGAAGATGATAAATGGAAAACCATATTCAAGACAAGAATATTTGTATTAATGAAGTTATGCCGTTTGATTTGAAAATTGCACCGAATAGATTCATGAGGCTCGTGAAATAAGTGTTGAAGCCATGACATTCTAAGGATGACATTTTGATTTCAATAAGACAAAAGAGAGACAGTTAATGCATTTGAAGCAAATGTTCCAAAGGTTGCGAGGAGGAGAAAAGATCAACTTGAGAAGTGAAGTTTTATAGAGACCAAGTTAGTTCACTTTGGTTTTGTGATCTCGAAGGAAAAATTAAAGATAAATCGAAAGAGTTAAGGGCCATTTTGGAGTGGCAAACACCATCAAATATGTTTGAAGCTAAAAGTTTTCATGGATTAAATTTTACCGGAAGTTCATTACAATCTTAATCATGATATATGTACCCATAACAAGAAAAAAATTGAGTAGTTCAAAAATGAAGTCAACAACCCATGTCTGCAATGTTTGATTTCAACAGTGTTTCAATTTGATTGTGATGCTAGAGGGACAACAATAGGTGTTGTATTGCGTCAAGAAAGCAAACCCACTACTTATTTCGATGAAAAGTCGAATGATGCCAAAAGGAAATACTTAATTTATGGTCAGGAGTTCTACGCAATTATATAAACACTTAGAAAATGGAGACATTATATGCTACCAAAGGAGTTTGTATTTGTAAGCAGTTCATCAAACAGTGTAGTTCATAAACAGCCCAGGTAAGTTGAACCAAAAGTGTATGAAATGGGTTAAATTTCATCTAAGTTATTCTTTTGTTTTGAAGCATAAAAATGGGAAATCAAATATTATTGCAAATGCATTGAATAAAAGATGTCTTTTATTGAATGAGATGAAAGTAGAGTTCAATTGATCGATTTGACTCTGAAAGATTTTGCATGAAAAGGATTTGAATTCCTAAGATGCTGCCGAATGAAGTTGTAGCATATGTCGAACTGCATATTGACATACACTACTCATACAAACCTTTCATGGAGCCAAATCCACTCACCTCTATAACTGAATTTAACTCCATGAAAGGTTTGATTGAAGAGGATTTAGACTCCATGAAGTGATAGAAAAGACGTTGAAAATAATGCTTTGCTAAAATTTAAAAACTGTGCATAAAACATAGCCAAGTGATTCATGTAATGCAACTAAATTTTCAATATCCTACCAAACCCCTTTAGGGTGCAAACCTCCCTACATCTAGTTGTCATAAACCCAAGCCAATCTATGTTCCTCAATGCTTTAGCTATTCCCCCACTCCTTTCCCCCATTGGCATATCGATTATCTTCTGTCCCGCACCCCTTCCCCAGCCTTAATATAACCATCTATGGCTCTGGAGGGTGTTTTAATGGTAATATTCTTTTTCTGCAACAAGTTGTGACTAATTAAACCCTCTGAATAAGTGAATAATCAGTTTTTGTACAAATTTTAACGTGTTATGCCATTTCACTCTTGAAAAGAATAAATATTTCTTATTGGATTCAGCACATGCTATTACAATGTCACAAAAATCTACTGCTAACTGTATTATCAAAGGCTCACTATTCTTTAAATACACATATCTAAGGATACAAATACCAGAAACAAATTGGCATCTCATCTTGTTAGAATGACAACGGTTGTAAGCATAATCCACATTATATATGAGTTGATTCATGACAGTAGAGATGTTTATAGTGAACTGAAATCATATTTTTGTAATGTCACACAAACCAGCACATGCTCGTGCACATGGACATATAAACAAATAGCTATAAGAATCAAGCATTTGTGAAGTACAAACTTTTACAGATTCAGTAATAGAAAAACATAATATATATTGCAGCTTTACTCCTCGAGCCCTATTTGCAATGTCATTATTTGATTAGTTATTGCAAAAACTTGATCAATTAAGCGCTCGTTTATCCATGCTTATCCATAGGGATCTTCTATGTTCTTAATACCAAAAAAATAAAGAAAATACTAATTAAAAGATGACAATAAGAGAGAAAACCGCTTCCATTAATTTCCCTCTCAAGGTGCACATTTAAAAAACCAGGTCTAGGAATGTTGAAAATCATTAAAAAGAAATACTTCTAGTTTGAAACAAAAACTTGGTAGCTCCTTCCAGAAACTTGGTAGCACCCAAAACTGCCCTGACACCTCCCATAATATTCCTCAACTTCTTTAGATGGTCTTTTTCATTCTGTGAATAAAGGAGTATGAAAATATATGCATAGAGAGACAGGATTCCACTGTCACAAAAGGATTCTATAGCATAATGCTTTTGAGTACAATAACGAATGCCTCCAACTTTCTTATTTTTAAAATTCTGTTCCATACTGTTTATCATCTCACTGATTTTCCAGGAAGTAAAGCTGGCATCAATCAGACTTTCTAGACTTCGATAAAGTTTTATTTCTCTGTCCTATCATATATATATACATATGTGGACTTCCTGTTCAGAAAGAGAGAAGTAATCAGTGTCACGAGGCAATAATGACATAACAGTTCAGAAAAAGAAGCTCCTAATAGTTCAAACCAAAAAAACATTTACAAACCTGGAACATAGACAGCCAGTACAAGAAGTGTAGCATAGAAGTAGTCAAATGCAAAGTTGAGCTTGTTTGGCATCCTCAAGCAATACAGGTCAGAGTTCTGCAAGAAAAAAATTGAATAAGAGAATAGGACCATAACAAACATTCACAGAGCAGTTGAGATGGTACAACCTAGTAGAGCATCAAAGACAATTAGAAATCGCTGAAGCAATCCTGTAAGCAGGTCAAAAGTTACCTTTATAAATGGCAAGGCTGTATATATTAGTCCAACTTCGCTGGAAATGCCAGTTGGGTACATTAGAAAGAAGGTGCTATACCTGAAGAGCAAAAACCATCCATCCATGTAATGCACAAACAAATTGATAAACTTCTGCTTGAAGAAATTTTTCCTTCACGAGTATCAGACAGTCAAAAAGTGACACTAAAAGACATTTGCTGACTTGCCATCCATTAATATAAGAATTGGAAAACCAAGCACAGATATGGAAACAAAAAAGGCATAAAACAAGACTTACCGAAGCCACTGAAGCCATGATGGACTATAACCAAATGCCTCTTTCAATCCAAAGAAGGAATACCGAATTATCTGTATGGAACAGGGTAACATTTTTCAACGCTGCTGAGAAAGAAAATAATAAAAATACAGGAAACAGTCGGGAATTTTCAAATTAAAATTTATAGATGATTTGCTGTCTACAGCAGGTGACAATCAAAACAACAAGACGATTCAACACACCACAACTAATTGACTGTAGAAAATCTCTCTAATCAGTCATGATTGATCAATCCATTAAGGATTACACTTACAACTACCAGTGGCCTCACATCCAATCCTAATAAAATCTCAAAACTTCTACAGATAATACTTCGTATGCAGAGTAACACCTAAGATGTCCCAGACTCCCAGTACAGAATTACAATCATCTCAATTAGACTGAACCTGTAAGATCTCTAATATGTGAGGAAATTTATTGCTCGTAGCATTAAGAACCATGGGCAAAGCCAAAAGGCATAAAAATACAAAATTGCAATTATCATCCATTACATTGAACCAGCTTGTGTCCAAATATGTCCCAATTCATGACAAACTTATCGCACGCATCAGTCAGGGTATATGCCCCTTTCATTCTACATTAAATTTGTTATTCTCATCAGTCAAAATCACATTTAAAGCAAAAAGGCATAAAAATACAGGATTTCAATTATCATCCATTACATTGAAGTTTGAACACATTTGATTCTTGCTTGAACACAAAAATATCTGGACTCTTGAGAAATGCATTACTCACATCAGTTGGGGCATATGCCTCTTCCATTCTAAATCATGCTGAGAATAGATCGTACATCAGTAGTCTTAAAAACTCATTTGCAATAAAATGCAGTATTCTTCTTTACGGTTAGAGCTGAGGAAACAAAAACGTGGCATTTTTCTATAGTTTAGAGCTGAGAAAAAGATGCCTGGACACTGAGAACAATATGCTAGCATTACTACTAACCTTGATAGAAAGAGCGAGGTTTAAAATTATCACTAGAATAAGCATTAAGGAAACTCCATGGATGATATGCATCGTCCATTTCAACCACTGAATTTTGCTAATAAGCATATCTAATTCCACACAAAATATTGATATATGTTTCTAATTTAATAACTATCCAAGAGGGAAATGAACTTCCTTGGGCCAGCAAAGCTTTTCACTGTAACTGTCCCTAGTTTTATCCAGATTGCAACTGCTTTGACTGAATTACTAAAGCATTTGAGGATGTTCCATTGCCCCAAATGCAGTAAAAACATTATCAAAAGGTAACAAAAGAGTTGGTAGTAATTTTTCGCGTGGTTCCAAAACCTTTTGTTATCCATACAAATGCAAGTGGTGTGGACATATTTGTTGTGTTATCACAAAATAATGAGCATTTGTCCCTTTCTGGGCATGGTCCTCTCCTTGGGGACACTTCAATGATCAGGGATAGCTGGAAATCTTTATGGCATACAATTGGTTATCCGCCATTAGTTTTCTTATTTCCAGGATAGTTAAGATATGAGGCAACTTTTTGATTTGGGAGGATTTACTTCAGCATTTTACAAGGACAAACATGACAAATCACCAATACACTTCACTTCATTCCTACATGGAACCTATCAACATCTCAAAAGGAAAAGTGACAGTGAAGACTCATCAGCCCCAGAAAAAGGGCATCAATTGAAGGAATGGTCACCTTCAGAATAATGAGAGCAGCAGGAATCTCTTAGAAACTAGTTGGATCTCTGTAGCATATGGAGAGTTGTGGGAAGTGAGCAGTAGCCCATGGGATCAAGAAGTTTGTATAGGAGCAAAGGGACTGTGTAATTATAGTGTTTTGAATGAATGCACACTGCACACAGCTTCGAGGGCTCATATAGCCCACTTCATATCAATAAGAAGCTGCTACTACCACTGTTCCATGCTGGTGTTTCCTTCATTGGGTTTCTCCAGAGTAAACAACTGTGTCATGTGTCATGTGTGTTTGACTCTTGCATATTTCTATTCTTTTCTGCTGCAACTTCACTCATAGGTCTAGGATAGTTCAATGAGTTATTTCTGTATGTGATGATTCATTAGCTTGGTTAGCACAAATTTACATATCGAAGTCCATATCGGAGCAAGTTCTTTCTTTAATTGGATTTCCTGTACGTATATGCTCACAGGAAGTAGAAAGAGGGAAGAAAAGGCAAACTATAATTCCAGTTCCTTGCTATGAAGACTTGCGAAAGTTCAATGCCCTCTGGTTAGCTATAAGGAGGAGCAGATCATTTAATGGCATTAATTTGGACAAAGGCAAGGCCAAAATGTGCAAGAGTACACAACTCAATTTAGGAAGCAAGGCACCATAATGGGGGATCTCTTTAAGAAACCTGGACTTGTTGATCAGGTACTTGAGAGGTCTACACTTTCACATAACGAGGCAAGTCTTTCTGTTGAAGTCCAAGGATATAAATGGAGCTATCCTACAAGCATTGTTTGTAGAGATGGAAACGGAAGTCCACGGGCAAAGAAAAAGCAAGAAAAGCAAGCTCCAAACAAAGAAAAAGGAAAGAAGAAGCATGCTGATGCTACACAATTCTTCCAAGCCAAAAAGAGCAAGCTCCAAACAAAGAAAAAGTGAAGAAGAAGCATGCTAATGCTACACAAGTGTAAGCATGCTTAAAAGTTCAATCACCCATAACCAGCTAGGAAGATTTCAGGAGGCTTGTGAAAGCTCAACACTTACCAGTTAGCTATGAAGAGGAGGTCATTCAATGGCGCCATTTAGGACAAAGGCAAGGCCAAAATGTACAAGAATACACACAGCTGAACTCGGGAAGCAATACACCCAAATGGGGATTTTTCAATAAAGCCACACTAGTTAATCGAGTACTCAGGAGGTTTGTACTTCCACATAACAAGGCAAGTCTATCTATTGAAGCCCCAAGGATGTAAATGGAGTGCTAGTCTACAAGCATTATATGTAGAGACAGAAAAAGAGATCACAAGGAGAAGAAAAGGCAAAATAGTTGGTCTTCCAACTGCCAACAAAAGCAAGATCCAAACAAAGAAAAAAAGGTAGAGGAAGAATGATAATGCCACAGAAGTGTGAGAATCCCAAAATTTATTTTGACTATTACAATATGAAAGGACAGACTAAAGACTCTTGCTGGAGGCTGTATCCCGATCTTCATCCAAAGAACAAGAAAGAAGAAAGGAGCCTATAAGACTTGCACAACAAAGGTTGAAGGACAAGAGGAGATGATTTGCAGCTCAGATGAAAAAGAGAAGAAGGCGTGTACCAGCAAAGCAAGGGAAACCTTGGAAACTTGCAAAGATACTCTACTTGCGGAAGAAAGAGAGGCTCTTCATGATTGGGATCAAAGTAAAAAGCTAAAAAAGTCCAAGCTATGTTCATGTTCTCAAAAGAGTCTAATAGCTGAAAGTGTTGTACAACAGATGGGTTCAAAAATAATTGAACACCCACGTGCTTATCCTTTGGTATGAACTCAAAAGGGATCTGATATGAAGGTTACCGAACAATTCAAGCTTGAATTTCCATTGAAAAGTTTCAAGATGAGGTCATATTTTCCAGCCCCTGCTTATGGGATAAAGACGCAATCTTCATGAGAAGAAAACACAAATGGAGGGTAATCAAAGACCACAAACCATTCATACTTCGAGGCCATAAAGATAAGCAGGTGTTGTCTATTGTTTCACACAATGAAGCTATAAGATTAATCAAGGCTACTAGAACATTTTGTCCACCAATGTTGAAAGACAAGAATGATGATGTGCATGTAGAAGTAGAGTCTTCACAATCTAGCTGCACACAAAATCAAAGGAAGAAAAATGAGAATCTTGTATCTACATTCCAAGAGATATTTTAAAAGGCAAAAGGTCCACCACCCATAAGAGAAGAGGAACAGTACCATTGGGTTGTAGAGGCAATCCATATTGAAATCCAATGAGATGAAGAAACAACAGCAAGATCTATTGGAGGAAGGCATACTTAAGTCAAATAGCGCATCATGTGGTTCATGCATTGTTCTTGTTCCCAAAAAGGATGGCATATGGAGGATGTGCATTGATTATCAAGCTCTTAACATGACCATTATCAGTGATAATAGGTACACTCTATCTAGAATTGTTGACTTACTTGATAAACTACAACACGATAAATATTTTACAAAGTTGGATTTGGGATGAGGGTATCATCAAATTCAAATAAAAGAAGAGGACACTTTCAAACAACCTTAACGACAAAGTCAAGGTCTCTTTGAATGGTTAGTACTTCCTTATGTTTATGCAATGCAGTGGCTACTTTTATGAGATCGGTGAATGATGCACGTAGGCCATTTAAAGATGTATTTGTCATTGTACACTAGGCTAATATTTTTGTATTTAGCTCAACATGGAAAGAGCATATCGATCATCTGATTTGGCTTATGCTAAACTTAAAGAAATATGAGTTTGCAAGGCAAAGAATGGTGCATGTGGAACATGCAGTAGGTTGCGGAGAACTTAAGACTAATCTTAGAAAAATAGAGGGCCAACACCTTCCAAAGGTCGGATATTAGTTTAGCTTGATTGCTGCTATGCCACAGGGTAATGCCAACTAAAATCAATCCTTAACACAAAACATATCCTTGTCTGGCAAACATCACCTCTCCCGAGAGCAGGCTTTTGAAGGCCACAAAGGCAATGTGGAGGGTTTGTGGTATTGGACTCCTCCATATGAAATCCTCTATTGCTCTTACAATAGTAATCTTCTTGAAACTGCTTATGGGAGTTTTCTAATTAGACGTGGTAAACAATCTTTATTCCTTTAACTATTTATATGTCAAACAAGGATGGATCGTCAGATTTTAAAAAAATGCAATGATGAGAAAAATCCTCAAATGATGGACCAGTGTGCAGAAAAAACATCGAGGTGAGTTGTTTCTAAGGATTGAGTTTCATGGCTATGATTGCCTCAAAAGCAAAGTTTTTCTATCATATATTATTTTGTTCTACAATTCAAATGGAATATGGAAACTTTATTTTTAGTCATTCAGAGAAAATCTGCATATTTATTTGGTCTATATCTCTAATTTCTTGAAGCAATTTCAAAATTGTGGATTACAACTTATAGTCCATAGAAGTTTTCGTACCCGTGAAGATATGACCTTAAAACTTAATTCCTAGCAGGATCACAAGCAATGCAAATATCATATCCTAGACTGGTGAAGGGGAATGACTAGCATGCCCCGGGGAATTTGAAACAAATTTCTCTTTAGGTATCTCCTCACAAGAAAATATGATGATTCTTTTCCTCAACAAGATTATAGGAAAAGTACTCAACATATATCTATTGTCATTACATCTCATCACCACCCCACATAAAAGGCATGTATCTTGAGACCCTCCATTAAAGCCTTTAGGATTTGTGATGATGAGCACTTGGAGCGAGAAATTAGACATCTGACTAAGGTCTTTAAGAAAATAGGATATAACACAATGAGATTTCTAGGACTTTCAAACAAGCTAGAAACAATCAAATGTGGTGTCAAAAGCCTGGATGATTCCACAAGGGTTCCAATTATGTTTCTTCCATATGTCGAAGGGATCTCCAACAAGACTTTAAAAATCCTAATGCATCAAAACATCAAGGCAACATTCTGACTCATAACAAGCTAAGAAAAGCTCATAAATCCTCAAAAGATTGATTGGAACCCTGGTAAAAAAGTGGTATTCACAATATTGAGTGCTCATGAGGTGCCCTTACATTGGTGAAACTAGAAGATTCATCATCAACGAGTCAAGAAACATGACACAAACCTATCAGTAGATGGGAAAACATGGATGTCTGTAGCATAGTAGGAAAACTCGCCAAAACCAAAAACTCGCTGACTCCCAAAAAAAAAACTCGCTTAAAAACTCGCCAATATTCGGCCAATACTGGGAATATTCGACAACTTAAAAAATACTCAATTTTTTTAAAAACATAAATTTTAAGCAACACATAGCTAATGTATCAAATGAGCCCATAAAATGTTGGAGAAGTGTTTTCTATTAGATTTGAATACAAATACAATACAAAATCGCATCATCATGCGAATACGACAACCGGTCGATAAGTAATATGAATTTATGATGATTGACATTGAAAAATATCATCATAAATTTCATATCTACGCAAGTTACAATATACAATAAATTACATTTTCCTCTTCCCCAATCTAGAGAAATATTGGGGAGAGGGTCTAGTGCCTCCGGCTCCACTAGTCCCCACACTCGGCCGCCTCCACGCTCCTCCTGTAAGGCCGCGAACTGCTCGATCCCGGAACTAGATGGTGGTGCCGGTGGCTCCTCTCCCGCCGCATGTTGGAGATCACCTCCAAAGATGTCATCCACTCCAATATCTCCTGAGTCCCGCTAGTGCTTCTCCCTCCATAGCCTCCTCTCAAAAGAAGCAATCTCGCCCGCCGTGAATGCAGGTTTTCCTCTTCTTCGCCTACCCACTCACCGTATGGATCTATCTCATCCAAATCAATGAGCTCCTCCGATGTCGCCTCAACTTTTTTGTGCGGCCGGAGATCAGACGCACAAAACCAAGTCGTTGAGTCTTTTTGAGTCAACTTGTCAGCGCTTCTTCGTGTGAATGGCCTCAAACAAACTCCAGTTGCGCTCACATCCGTAAGCGCTACAAGGTTGAGATAAAATTTAGAGGGCTAACTTTTGAAGATTTGGGGTATTCCCTCCCAATCCTCCCACCAAGAACCTACAAACATTTAACAAGATAATCAAAAATTTATAATTAATTAATAAAATCAAATATGTAACTAATAAGTAACTTGGTAAACATTCTAAGTAACTTGGTATTACCTCGTGATGTGTGGTTCTCCTCGAATAGCTAGCATTGATGAAAAGAGTCTCCCCTACCATGTTTCAGAACTCGCAGCCTCTAAAATAACGAGGTCCCTCGTCTCAACATCCGGTATCATCCTCTCAATACATGTCGAAAGGCCCTCCATAACCTCTCCATTCACATCTGTGAAGCTGTCAGAGTAGAAATACTTGGGGTTGAGGTAGTACCCCGCTGCATGAATAGGTTGGTGGAGTTGATTGTTCCACCTCCGATCAATAATCTCCCAAAAGGGACCATATCTGACGATATCCCCCCTGTAATAGTTTTGGATAGACTCTTTGGTCCTATCCATGGCCTCATATACAAACCCCATGGGGTTTTGCTCCCCATCAACCAAACGCAAAACTCTCACCAACGGCTCTGACACCTACACACAAATTAAAATGTAAGATTGCAAACTTACAAGTTACAATACATATTAGAAATGAAATAAAAAAGTGAAAAGTAGAACAATGTATTTAATATTTATAATTTAACAAATTAAAATAAAGGAATGAAATATAAATCGAAGTTTGAAATTACTCGATGATCTCTATAGCTCTCTTCGCAAAGATATCATCAAAACTATCTTCGCAACCCTCTCTCCATCACTTTCTTTGAATATGTGAGTCTAAAGCCATGCTTGACTCACAAACATTTGTTTCAAAGATGTCAACAAACTAGAAATACTTTGCAACGTCAAGAAGTTAGTCAGCAAACCTTGTGACACCGGCTCGAACAAGTTCTTTCCCTTTGTGTACTCTCATCAAGCTCGTAACCCAAGGGTGATCAGATATGTACTTTTATAGATCTTACATCTTCTACAACCGGCCTCACTCAATCAATTTTGCCTATGTCCTCCAAAATAAGGTCAAGGCAATGAGCTGCACAAGGAGTCCAAAAGAGTGATGGATGTCTCTCCCGCATAGTCTCCACCGCCATACATATGTCGCCGCATTGTCTGTGATAACTCGCACAAATTCTCGTACACCAACCTCTAATACAACCTGTCTCTAACATAACACTCAAATTTTCTGCATTTTTTATTATGTCAGAGGCATCAATAGATTTTAAAAACACCATCTCACCGTTTGAAGTTGCTAAAAAATTAACAAGGGTGCGGTTCCTTCCATCCGTCCACCCATCCGAAAGAATGGTGCATCCAATTTTTCCATTGTTTCTTGTGCTCTTCAAGCATGGGTAGTGGCATCTCGCAATCGCACCTCAAGTAATTTTCCGCTCAAATCTTTTTGGAGAGGGTGCCTTGTACCCTTTCCCTACAATCTGTCAACGCCGTCACCAAGTACTCCCAAGATGGGCTCTTTCGCACATCAATGGCAAGTTGTCAGTAATACCAAAAATTTGCACAAGCTTTATCCACTTCCTCGTGCATATCTTTGTTCCGTAATGCACCATCCAATGAAGGTCAGGCTCCTGTGTGTGTCCTCGCCACAAAATAACTCTCGGTGATGCCTTTGCTCGAACTCGATGAAGATGAGCCTCTTCCGGCTCTTCCTCGATCGTATGCGTGGACCACGAGTAGAGCCCACAATTGTTGTTGCGCATCATCGTCTAAATTCTCTTCCATCGCAGCCCGTGTCTAATAGCTTGGCTATGGCTGCCTTCAACCTCAAGGTTCTCAGTTTTTTCTCCTCTAACTCGCCACTCGCTTTAATCTCTCGCGTTGCCTCTTCCGACACGTTGGGCAAACCGTAACATCTCGGCAAGGAATAGTTGAAAGGTGATATTTCAAACGATCGATGCCTCCATTCATTTTTTTTATGTAAAGTGCAAAAATTTCGCCCGCACAACTTCCACGACAACATACTTCCATGCTATGGAACGGGCATCTCGGGAGGAACGGTCCTCGCTAGTGATCCGATGCCGAACTCCGATGCCGAGCCTCGATGCCATTGTTAAACTCTAATCTGCAACACAATGCACATTTAAAAATTAGAAAACGTAAACTTAATTTAATTTTAAAAACAAAACATGCTCGAATAACAAATTTATGTAAGTAAAAAAATACATTACAAGCATTCAATTTTACATTACATGTATTTAGAATTACACAACGAATCGATTATAATACACATACATAAAATTTAACTAATTTACAATGAATTTGCGTTAATTAAAAAAAAAATACATACCTCTACCAAAAATGAGTATTAAAAATTACAAGTATTCAATTTTACATTACATGTATTTAGAATTACACAACGAATCGACATAATACACATACATAAAATTTAACTAATTTACAATGAATTTGCGTTAAAATAAAATAAAATTACATACCTCTGGCAAATGAGTATAAAAAAGTACAAGCATTCGATTTTACATTGCATTGATTTAGAATCACAATAGGAATCTATAAAACCTAAATAATATATTCAAAATTTGGAAAAACTTCAAAGAATTAAAAAAAAAAAAAAACCTACCTCCAAATGCAAATCTCCAAATTCTCCTCGAATTCGCTTCCAAAATCCACTCAACACAAGCAATGCAAGCTCAAATGGTTGTGTGAGTGACAATGAGGGAGTTGAGGGCCTTAAAAAGAGTCAAAACCGTGTAAAAGAATGTTTTTGCATGTGAAAAGCGTGTATCCGTATACAGCTGGCGTCGGCGAGTATTTAGCACTGCAGCTCGCGAGTTAACTCGGCGAGCCCTGTTTGGCGAGTTTTATGGCGATTTAACCGGTTTAGGTTTTTTTGAAGTTTTCAAAAACGCGAGTTTTTCAGTTTTCCATCTTTGAAGTTTTCTTAGTGAGTTTTCCATCTATGGTCTGTAGAGAGCTTTACCAAGATGGGGTAAGGGTCATAGTGTTACGTGGGGACACATCCCCCAAATTACAGGGACGTCGCGTAAGTTTTGAGGACGGCAAGATGGGGGAAACGTTCCCCCACATTTCCTACGCATGAATTTTCAAGGGGGTCCACAGAATATTAGGTGATGTTTCGGAAATGTCCCCATATTTTTTTTTTTCAAGGGGCATCTAGACATCCCCGACGTTTTTGGTTTGCTGCTCTCTTTTTCAAAACTGACTTTTTAAAATTAAAAAATAAAGCAAAATATTGTTATTTCAGATGATGATTCTGATTTTTGGGACGTTTCAAGGCACTTATCTTGAATTTGTCACATAGTTTTGCCCATTGAATGGTTCCACACGACTTAATCACCTTCTCTGCAAATTTCCCGATGTCTAGTAATGGATGGCCTCAATCTAGCTGCACCATTGCGTTGGGCTCGAATAAACTTGAAAATGAAATAAATTTGGGAAGGACCTATTGTACTCTTGTAGTGTAAGATTGTTTTTGGAAGCCACTCATTTCTATTTGAAAAAAAGTCTTATGTATAAATCTAATTAAAATTTGTTTTTGGAAATCACTCATTCTATTTGAAAAAAGTCTGTATGTATAAATCTAATTAAAATTCACTTTTGAAGCTCCAATCATTTAACAAACTTATAATTCCTATATGTATTTGAAAAAAGTCTGTATGTATAAATCTAATTAAAATTCACTTTGGAAGCTCCAATCATTTAACAAACTTACAAAGCCTATATGTATAATTCTATATGAAGAGAAAGGTTGTGTAGATGATAAAAGCAGTAAGGCATAGATCAAAACATTTACCGGTTAACCATAACCCAATTGTATTGTATTACAAATACATAATAAGAATCAAGAGTGATATATGAATACAAAAAAATCGAGTACAAATGCAGATGGACTGTCACAGACTGCTATTCATAATTTTTTTAAATTATTTGTATATTTTTAATATTTATATATATTATTTTAATAGCCGTCCCCAGATTTTGGAATTTTTCCTTGTCCTGGAGTCTTAGCTAACTATGGGTAAGAATCATGCAATCAACAAATAAGGGTTTTCACACAGCCTATAACAGCCAGAATCCATGGTGCACCACTATAGGTTGGGGATTAGAAAGCTGGCCAGAAAACCAATAGATGAGGTAGATCTAGAGTTTGAAAGAATGTAGGTCCAACACAATGTCCGCTACCCTATGCTGTTTGCAACAATAATTGGAAATTTGGAACTAAAGCATACAATAAGTTAATAACAAAATAGCAATAACATCAATTCAACAACAAAATCTAATACATTTTTGTATTTTTTGATATAAAAAGAAAGGAGTTGGATAATGCAATTGATTCATGTATGAGCAATATGAAGTGCATCACATAAATATAAGCCCTAATGCAAATGTAACAGGCTGAGACTATATATACACCCAATCCCTCAGTATGCAAAGATAGCAATAATATAGAAATTTTCACCTCGGGTGACAAGGTGCGCCCTCAAAGCCGCTGTACAAAGACTACTAGCCTATTTTCTATAATTCTTATTTGTGTGACAGTATTGTGGGAAGAAGGATTGTGTCTACAATCTAGAAGACTGGAGCAGATACATGGGGAGTCTTGTGATCCCTACGAGTAAGCCTAGAGAAATGTGAGGTAGTGTGATATGTAAGAGCAAAGCTTAAAAGTCCATTATATCTGCTTAAAATCTGGCAGCTCTGAAATGAATAGTTGTAGGAAGCAATAAGAGCTAGTATACCGAGCGATAATGAGAGTGAGTGCAAAAATGTTAATGTTCTAGAGATTGATAGGGGTTAGAATTGTTTCTAAGATTAGACTATATAGGACACCTAAAAATTTGGGAGGGACGTGTCACCATGTCACTAGCCTAAGAGATAGGGAACTAAAAGTCGATAATCTATGAAACTAACCACTAACAGTTCCCAAGACCTAGATAACTGTTATGAGTGGTCAAAATGCTGATTTTTTTAAAACGGGTGATCTGCCTTGAGGGCAGACCCTGATTTTTTGTTTCTCCAAAATCAGCAGTCAAGCTGCCTGCAGCCCCATTTACAGGGAACAAAGAGGAATAGCCTGAAAAATGGAAATAGCTTTGTATGATGCAGACCACAATCACAGGGGCTTAGCTCGAAACCAAAATAGAGAAATACACATATGTTGAGAGAGGACCAAGAAGCCACCAATAGCTGATAGCTCATCTTCAAAAAAGCACCATATTTGTTCAGAGGATATCAATGTAATTGTAGTTGATAACCACTACTTCAAGCACCCCCAATAGAAGCTATGAAAATAGGCGGGCAAACAGACAATATTAATAGAAATGAAGGCTTGGGTTTAAGCCAGTCCTTTAGACCCCTTCTAGTTCTAAGCAGACTAACGAGAGATCCATGACTTAGAGAAATGTGGTAATTTTAATGTTTTAATAATTACTGGGTTGCAAATAATTACTATTTGCAACAGCTAGTTTATCTGATTTCTTCCCGTATGGTGGACTCATTGGTATCATGTAATTTGACTAGATTATCCATATAAGGAGCTCTGAGTCTGCAATCCTATAATAGCATTTCTGTCTGCTGATGGACCACATGGTGTGGTCCTATACGTCAATTAAACAATCTACAAAGTTTTTTACTAAAAGCTTGTTTTCAATCCTATAGATTGTGGAAGCCTTAATTTCTAATATAATTGTACTGTCACCTAGTATCCTAGCAATGTCTCGAATTGATTATAGAAAAACCTTGTTTTCTCTTAGTGTAAATCTGAAAGCTGCTGCCAAGCAGAATGACAAATATTGAGAACTTTCTGCAGCTCCTCTAGTATCGAGTGTACTTCTAGACAAGAAATGGGAGATCCAGATTGTCATCAATAATATAAGCTTGTTTGGAAGAAGGGACCATGAAAAGTTTGCAACCACTTGATAGGGAGTAGCTCAAAATCATATGAGCAACAAATAATGTGAGACCAAACATGCCCCCATAAAAATTGTACCTGCCTTACAGATAATAACGGTTTCATTAAAAGCTCTTGCAAAGATGTTAGAATTTAGGTTACCTTCAAGCAGATTTTATAATTAAGAACAAGTTTTACATCTAATTTTGAGTTAATACTCTGGAATGGAATTTTTATGGTTCGCCTAATAAAGGATAGATAAACAACAAAGCTTACCCTTAACCAAGTCTCTAAAAGAAGGGATTTCTATTTCTAAAAAGCATAGCATAGGAGGGCAAAAATAGCTACATCCTTTTTATGGTATAATTTTCCGGGTAATTAAAACCAGGTAGGAAGCATTTCCTCTACGAACTTTAGGCCAATTCCCTTCGTTTAAAAGATTGCCACATATACAAGTGCGAATTGTTCATGTCATATGCCAGCAACGCAAGCTAAATGTTCTCTCTGTTGTTCTATGGCTTCACATGAGCCAAGCTGTAGAGTGGATTTAATGCTTTTAGTAGTTGTGCATGCACCTGAAAGGGTGCTAGTTCAAAAAAACAACTCACAAAAATAGCTACATCCTTTTTATGTTATATAATTTTACAGGTTATTTAAACCAGGTAGAAAGCATTTCCTCCACAAACTTTAGGCTGATTCCATTTGTTTAAAAGATGTCACATGTCCAAGTGAGAATTGTACATGTCATATGCCAGCATGGCAAGCTAAGTGTTTTCTCTCTATTTTTTTATGGCTTCACATGAGCCAAGCCGTAGAGTGAATTTAATGCTTTTATTTGTTGTGCATGCACCTGAAAGCGTCCTAGTTCTAAAAACAACTCTTATAAATATCTACCTCTCAGCATATTCTTAATCTACAAATACAATAGTGTAACTCGTAGAGAAAGTTTGCAAAGAGTAAAGGTATGGAGTTTGCAGATTTCATTATTGATTGCCATCATATATTAGCCTCCCATCAGCTCATCCTCAGTAATGAATGAAGAACCTTCTACTAGCACTCAGACTACCTTCACTGACTTCATTCAAAGAAGAATGTGACACCCAAATTCCCAGGGATTGTGCAAGCTAGGAATATATACAGGAATTTCAAAGCTTCTAAGGAGAAAGATGGCTGGGGCAGCAATATTTAGCAGAATAATTCAGCTCAGGCAAATGTGATTAAAAGCACACATATCTTCCCTAAACTGGTAGGGTGGTGTGCCACAAGGTTTAATCTGCAAACCAAAACTATTTAAGAAATTAAGATGACAATGGAAATGTAATCTTTCCAATTGCTTCACGCATTATGCTAAAGATTCCATATTCCAACTAGATCATCAATCTAAAGCTATAAGACAAAACTAATGTGTGCCAAATGGAAAAGCACTCACAATTGTTAGGCAAACAACTGGATTCTTTGCCTGGCAAATGCAAAAGCGAAGCACCTTTAAAAACCATACACTTCAAGAAGCTCTCAACAAAGCACACCCACATCTGCAAAATACTAGGTGAGCCCATAAAGAAGAAATTCCTTGTTATTAAATTTCCTATTTTACTAGACAATTTAAGCGATCACACTTGGTATGATTGGAGGAAATTGTTTCCTGGACAGTGGCCTCTCAATTAGCATCTTTCAGCCAAAGGCAGGAGATTATGCATTTCTATTCCAGCAGGAATTCTCACACTTGAATTGAATTGTGATCTAGATATAAAACAAGCAGGCAAGGTTGAACATCAGTGGTATCCATAAATGCATGTAAAAGAGACTGGAAATAAGTTCATCCTCTGCAAAGTAATAGATAAGTTACTATGCCAAGCTTGTTATCTCGTCATTGCCTGTGAATCATCAAGGTTGATGCAAAATCCCATTGGTATTATAGCCTGATCCATGGAATTCCCACCTATTCAATTGGTATTAGAGAGCCTGATCCATGGATTCTTTGCCTGATGAACACAAAAGTGAAGCACCTTCGAAAATCATAAACTTCAAGAAGCTCTCAACCAAGTACACCCACATCTGCAAAATGGTAGGTGAGCCCATAATGAACAAATTCCTTGTTATATAATTCCTATTTTAGTAAATAATCTAAGCAACCACACTTGCTATGATTGGGGGAAACTGTTTCCTGGACAGTGGCCTCGTAATTAGCACCTTTCAGCCCAAGGCAGGAGCTTATGCATTTCTATTCCGGCAGGAATTCTCACACCTGAATTGTGATTTAGATACAAGACAAGAAGGCAAGGTCATATATCAGTGGTATCCATAAATGCATCTAAAGAAGACAGGAAATAAGTTCATCCCCTGCAAAGTTATAGACAAGTTATAAAGCCAAGCTTGTCATCTCATAGTTGTGCATGAATCACCAAGGCTAATGCAAAATCCTAAATTCAATTGAAATTAGCTGAGTAGCTGATACATTTTGGATACGGGAGCGGGTACGGAATATCCGATACGCGGAAACGGCAAAAAAAAATTGGGCTCGGATATGGCAGTACAAAAAATATATAAATTTCAGCCTTCTAAATAAGAATTAACAACATATTATGCATATGAAAAACAAAACAAGCTAAATAGCCACAACAAACTACTCATACATTCATAATTTCAATTGTCCCTACCATATCTAGTTGAGGTGTTTATTACATTTATGATTTATCTCATACATGCTATTTTTATCCATGTTTATGATGGCTTGTACTTGGTACCTTCTGTAGAATAATGGTGCTGCGAAAACTGTAATTTCTGCTGTAATGATATATTAAATTTAAAATATACCTTCTGTAGAATAATGGTGCTGTGAAAACTGTAATTTCTGTTGTAATGATATATTAAATTTAAAATATACCTTCTGTAGAATAATGGTGCTGTGAAAACTATAATTTCTGCTGTAATGATATATTAAATTTAAACTATACCTTCTGTAGAATAATGGTGCTATGAAAACTGTAATTTCTGCTGTAATGATATATTAAATTTAAACCAAAATTTAAAAAAAAAACACAGTTTTGGGCCAGGAAATGCCAGGATATGGCCAGGCAGGTCCGGATACGGCTGGGTACGTCTGCAGAAGTACCCAGCCATACCCGGACCTCCGTGGCCAAGCTGCTCTCCGTTGCCGCTCCCACTCCCAAAACGTGTCGTACCCACTCCAGGGGCTCTAGGGGTGCCATATCGGCTACTTAGGGTATTAGAGAGACTGATCCATGGAATTCGAACCCATCAGTCAGTATCAATAAACACAACATTAATAGCTGTTACATTAACAAGCTTGACATGAACATAAGTAACAGCGACTAGAATCCCTCCAATGAGGTGGTCATTGGCAAGTACCTCATCAATAACGACAACATTGACAAGCTTGTTGATGACAAACCAATATCTAATTGTTGATCAACATCAACAAGCTTAAAGTGTCATCTAATCAGAGGTTTATTTAGAGGGCACTGATAGGGTTCCATAGATGTCTCCAAAAGATAAGTATTCTGTCAAGCATGGCATAGAAAAGAAGTCCATGAGAAATAGTTGCTGAAAATCCAAATCTTAGAAACAAAGAAAAAATGATCCCTTCCAGATGCAAGTGAAGTCTAATAATATATTATTCAGAGAGCTGACTATATGGTGCAAATCTAATGGACAAGAGTCATTCCCTGTGGCACGGACAAAAGAATCAAAAAACGCAACATAGAAATTGTGGAATCACAAGAAGGATAGGGGTGCACCAGAAGTTAGAATGCGCGAGTTCGAGCAATGAACAGCATTGGCACCAAGCAGTGAACCCCCAGCCAATTTAATAAAGAAACACTTTGATTTGTAACCATTTCACTATGCACTTTAATGAGACATATGTAAGTTCCTGTCTATCTGCAGGTTGACAAGTGACCCTAAAATTCAACAAATCAAATTGAAAAGTGCTTAATGTGTCCACAAAAATCAAAAGTTAAAACCTAGTGAGTGTACAGACGTTGCCCGCTTTTGTGGAGCAGTAATGGTTGCAACTTGAGACAAGGGTTAGTATGACAAGAGGATGAAATGGTTTTTAAAATAGAGGAATTGAAGAGATAGATTTGACTGAAATTGCAATAGTCCATTGAGACATTGGTACAAAATAAGGTAATAGAGGACCTTTGGCAGGCTTCTAGTGACAAAAAAGATTTCATCAACATGAGATTAATCCAATAATCACCAACATAGAACAACAATACATTCAAAAGAAAAATCTCTATGTATAAGAGGTGTGAACTATATCAGTTTAGGTTAATTTTTCCTCATCTTATAGTTGAAAAAGAAAATGGAAAAATATAAACCCAGAAGAGTGCCTATTCTAGCTATGCAAGTAAAGATAAGAAAAGAGTGAGACAAATATTATAATGCTTTGTCCTATGTATCAGCAAGTAAGACTAAAGAAAACAATCGAATAACACTTTAAGTTGTAGTCTAGTTCATGCACCAACTGATTTATGGGCCAAACCTATTGGAAAGGAAATGTCTGACAAACAAATTAACCTGCCACGAATTTATCGTACTTGCTAAAAATAGTTGTGTCGACATAATAGAATAATCAAAGTTCCATATACATAAACTTCAACTCATATCTGGCAGAACATAATACTAAAATTACTATCTGAAAGTAATTTATGTAGCTGAAGAAAGTTTGTGTTTGCCAAACATTGGTGATACAGAGATTAATGGGCTCCGTTACAAGGAAATTTGATACCAAACAGAATTCACAAGAATTTAGATCCCCCATAAGGCCCTAAAGCTTCGATGAAGTAGGCTGGCCTTCAGACTACTGCACCTATATACTTAATGCTTCTACTTTGACAAAGCAACTGATTTTAAGTCGTTTAGACACAATAACCTTTTAATCAGGGCCCTCCCTTTATTGCAAATAGGAATGGGATTTTAATCAATAGTATGTTTGACTATTTTTCAAGTATGAAAAGTGTGAATCCCGATTGACTTTAGCTTATTCAAACAATCAATCTTTTGGGTTGAGGACTTCCCTCAACATCCTCAACTCTCTACAACAGTATCCTCAACTGCCACTAAGGACCTTCAGGATCTCCCTTGACAATCAAGGGGAGAAGAGGGCATTCAGACTCATATATATGGCAGGTATTAATTTCACATTATGTTCATTTAGCCTATTTTCTTGAATAGCCAGGAAAAAAAGAAAGAAGTCAAAATGTAACCAAGGTAAGGAGTTTTCTTGGTGCTGTACCAAAAACAAGGAATTTCATATTTTCTCTTTCTTCTATTGCAGACACTCTACATTGCTTGAGTTCCACCAAAGACGGGCATTCACATATGGAAAAGAGCAACAAAAATCTTCTGAACAGCTCAAGTATAAAATCAGCCATGCATCAATCTTAGCATTGCCAAATCTAAGGAAGCCATTTGAGTTGGAAGTAAATGCATCGGGATATGCCATGGGAGTGATCTTTATGCAAGAACATAATCCTGTTTGCTATCATTCACATTGTTTGGCAAAACAGTTTGGAACTATGCTACAGGTAGTAAAGAGATTTATGCACTTTTAAAAGTCATTACAAAGCAGAAGTACTACTTTCTTGGGAAAAAAACAATCGTTCAAAATAATGACCAGTCACTTCAATACTTGCAAACACAAACAAAACTACAACAAACTAAGCATTTCAAGAGGACGGGATCACTTCAACAATTTTAATTTTGTATAAAATGCAACGAAAGGGGTCACCAATAAAGTGTCTGATATGTTATCGTGGCCACCACAAATAAAGTTTGGGGTCATTTTCTTATGAGGTGTTTTAACTTAAAAGAACATTAAGCAGATGACGGGGACTTTGGTGAGAAATACAGGCTTATAAAATAATTTGTTGTCTTATTAAAAACAAAGGACTATTAGTACAATGAGAACCAGGCTGAATTCTACATCAAGGGTAATCTACTCTAAAAGATGAGAAGGCTATGCATACCTAAGGAGGATTGTAGACTTCATCTTATAAGGAAGTTATATACTTCAACAATGGCTGTCACTTTGGAGTAAGCAAGAGGGTTGCCAACCTAAAAGGTATGTTCATTGTCCAGATGTGCATAATGATGTCTCAAGAGTCGTGGTTCTTCGAGGTTGCCTCTTGTGTAGTACAGGAAAACAAGAAATAGAAGGTTGGGTTTGTATGTTCCTTTACTGGTTGCTACTAGGAACAGGGAAAGAATCCCCCACGGATTTCTTCGGAATACCACCTATGACTAGAAGAGGTTATATGTTGTAGTATATAGGTTTAGCAAAATGTGCACTTATTCCTAGTGTTGAGTCTACTAACAGTCAAGAAGCAGCCCTCAAGTTCTTTCACCATGTTGGGGTTCACTTTCATTTACCAAGACCAATTGATACCAATAGGAATACTAGATTCTTGAGTATGTTTTCGGTCACCTCGTGGATTAAACAGATATCAAGTTGTCTAGATCCATCTCATTCCAGCCCCAAACCAATGACTAAACCGAAGTAGTCAACCACAAACTTGTTCTTTTACTAAGGAGTTGCAACCATGATCACCCAGAAATATGGTATCAATGTCTTGATTACATTCAGCATACATACGATAGAACAATCCATAGCAGTCCTCAAAAGTCTCTATTTGAAAAGATCTACGGCTATCCGTCTCAAACAACGTTCTACCTAGTGCTAAGCAGTCCAAATCAGCCAAAGGAAAAAGTGAGCAAAGAAGCTCACCAGGCAGCAAATTTGTAAAAATATTCAAGCCATACATCAGTTGGTGCAAGAATAGCTTATGAAATCCCAAGAAAAGCACAAAGTTAAGCACGATCAACACCAGAAACAACATGGTTTTCAGGTTGGGGTCATGATTTGGCTTCAAAAGACTTTAAGGTAAAGGTAACAATCTCAAGCCAATATATTGCCTGGTATAATCTCCAGTACAGTAGCATGGGTCTGCAGTAGTGAGTAGATGGGGTTCCCGGGTTAGCAGTCAGTTGAACCCTCGATTTTACTCAACTCGGCTCTGTATGGAACATTTGAGCTTCCTTGATGAGGAAGAAGTGAAACAGATTTTACTTCCTCCCATCAAGGATCTATCACCCGATTCACTCAAAAAAGTGGAAAAAGATACTGTTTTTGGACAACAAGAGCGGGCATACCAGAATGGGAGGAACTCAGCACATGCTGGTTTCTCCAAAGGGCCAGATCCCTACCAACCCAATATGTCTGACTAATAAGGACATAATGAAAGTATAATTAAACCTTGCTTCTTCAAATTGAGTTCTTGTGGGACCAAAAACCTTCCCACTAGGAGGAATGATCCAAGAGGTTCTATGTGGCAATCTGTCGACATGTCAAACGGGGAGAAACACTCAAGGTCAATAAGCCCGACAACGGTTCCACAAAGACAGCTGGGCTTCAACTTAAGATTTGATTTTGAGTGGGTGACACTCAAGGACAACGTATGCACCGTCATATATTCACCTCCAAGCTCGATCCTCGACCGTTAAGGGATTACCCCAAACGTGCGCTACAGCCGCGGTCGCATTTCGGTTACTCACGATCCCACTAACCGTGGAATGCTCTAATGTACGTACAGACATGGGAGGCATCCACCCCAACGTGCCAAAAACATACGCCCGGTAACACCCATAGTTGTCGTTGCCTCTGCGTACCCAACAAGAGGGTCTTCCCAAAACTCAAGGGACAATCATCTTCAAAATGATGAGAGGAGCAAGAATCTCTACCCTGAAAAGCCATAGTTATTTGTTTCAAGTTGTCTCCGCTCCTTTTGCAACAAGTAGGAACTCACCTTGTCAAACGTGAGTGTTTGACTTTCAGCCATTAAATGGAGTGCCTCCACAAATGACTCATACGAAGAAGGTAAGTTGTTCAAAACCAGAGCCACCATATCATCGTCGTCCACCTTTTTGTTGATGGAAGATAACTGGTCTCGGAGGTCTTTCATCCGAAGTAGGTGCTCAAACAACGATCCACCTTCTTGTAACTGCAGAAAAGAGCATATTCTACAAGTATAAAACTCCACTCTTTTTGACGTCTGATATTTACCCTTCAGATTGGCCCACAACGTGCTTGCTACAGTAGCATTCCGCACTTCCGGTATCATATCATCCGACACCAACAACTTGAGAAGCAATAACGCTTCCTTATGACATTTGTCATAATCCTCAAAGTTCGTCGATGGTCGACTTTCATCACCCTTGATTATTTTTACACAATCACAAAACTCCGTGACCATTAAAATCTTATGACTCCAAACATTAAAATTAGTGCCCGTTAATTTTTGTGTCTCTGCAAAGTCAAGTGTGATATATTTGCCATTTTATTATTCCAAAGTAATGGAAAATAATAATTTGCCCCACACTTAATAAAATATCCTTTTTTCAGCAAATATATTTAATTAATTTAATTTCTCCAACATATAGTATGAATACCTTTGTTGAAAAAAATATATATTATTTCAGGGTATTAATTCACCGACCTTTCAAAAAGAAGCATAGAAAACTCGAAAACAATCCTGCCTGGCACACGACTTCAGCAAATTCCAACGCAGTATTTCGTTGTTTCTCTTTCTCCCCACGCAGGCTCAGAAACACTTCACGATTGTTCACGTTTTTGTTCCTTTCTTCACACGACTCAGCATATGGTGAACTGGTCACGTTTTGCTTTCGTTTTGCCTTCTGCGACTCACGTTTTCCTCTCGTTTGCCCACACAACTCAGGCTACAGGATTTGCGACTGCCCTGGCCACGATTTTTGGTTGTTCATCTGTTCTTCGACCCACGACTTTACCAAAACCGACTGTATTGTCTTCGAACTGAGTCACGATTTTGTGCAAAAACGACTGTGTTTTTGCCCTTGTTTGCCTTTGACGTCTCTCTTCCAATGGACGTCTGCCCTCCTTTTCCTTTGCTCTGCCCCTCGCGTCTGGTATTTTTCTCCAAATACCCCATGATTTGCCAAATTCGTGCCTTTTAGGGCTTCCTCAAACTGCAAACTTGGACGCTCTGATACCAATGTTAGCAGATGCAAAGAGAAGAAAGAATTAGAGAGAAGGAGAGCAAACTGCACTGTTCAAATGACACAGGCAGAGGTTTATTTATTGAGAGGAGGAGCAGTTACATTTAGTTACAACTATTTGTTGGTTATCAACAACTGCTTGGAACCGTACATCTTTATTCTATATAAAGTGCTATATTTTAACAACTATGTCATGTGTTTGGCTCTTGTTGGTGCATATTTCTAGTTCTTTACTCCTGCAAAGTCATCCATAGTTCTCAGACCTATTTAATGCATTGTTATTTTCTGTATGTGATGATTTGTTAGCTTAGTTAGCACTTAGCACAAATTTGTCAATCACTTTTTGTGACTGTTTTCGTTTTAGTTGAGGGGACATGAGGATTTTCAAGCAGGATTTTGCTCTGCTTGTCAAATCCAAGAGCACACGTTCCTCAACAATGTTGTCTATGCCCCTTGGAGTGCAGGTCCAGATGTGAGCTTTTCTGGCATTTATAGGCAGAGATTTCCTTGTAAACCTGTTTTGAATATGATCTAATTTAAATGTTCTCAGATGTACTTTAAGATGCACTTCTAAAAATAAAAAAGGTGTAGTTTCATATGAGAGAGGAAATATGAATGAGATTGAACAGCATCCTATATTTAACCAATAGTTGTTGGCTGTTTCATGCTATCGATATTCAGAAACGTATCTAAGATTGATGACTTTGTGGTGGTAACTGATCATACACCATTACCATCCTTCCACCAAAAACTTAAATCCAGACAACACCATTGAACCATATTTTTAATAAACATAAATAAGAATTACTAAAATAAGACTGAAAAAGTAAAGTAGCTACCAATACAATCTCCAGCGCATGTATAGTGTATGCAACAGGGAACACTAAAAGATTACATGAAGCTCGGGAGCAAGATGGGTAATATGAGCGGATACTATCATTAATCAAACGAAGTAAAATATAAGACAGTACCGTGGCATAATGGTTACTACAGTCTACAGGTAGAGTCAAATTGAAATACAAATTATTGAAAAAACATTATGACAGTTCGTTATCCACTCATACGGGAAGAGATAAACTTATTGCACTGCAAGTAATGTCTACCAGGGAAATATCAGAGGACATAGAAAAACATATATACCAATCATTAATCAAACAAAGTAAAATATAAGACAGTACCATGGCATAATGGTTACTACAGTCTACAGGTAGAGTCAAATTGAAATACAAATTATTGAAAAACTTTATGAGAGTCCGTTATCCACTCATACGGGAAGAGATAAACTTATTGCACTGCAAGTAATGTCTACCAGGGAAATATCAGAGGACATAGAAAAACATATATACCAATGATATTGTCTCTGTTCTCAGTATCTTGCTCACTCTCAATCTTCTGGAAGTAACATTCCTGTGATTGACTGATTTACTTGAACTTCGATATTTATCATCTTGGCATTTCCACTCTTATTTACTTACCTTGCATTTTCCGAAAAGAATTTGCTATACATTCATGAAATATAGTGGAGTAGTTAACCTAGAACAAAGTTAAACATGAGAATCTCAGTCCTGTAAATATTTTAGAGAAGAAAATAGATTCTAGGGCACAATTTTTAAATACACTGTCATTTGGTACACTATCTTTTAAGCCATTCTAACAGGTCCACTAGTACAAGCCCGCAACAGGGCAATATCTAGACACACTCAAATTCAGCCTTGTCCTCACACCCACCAACTCTCAAATTTTATGCACATGAAAAGTTGCCAACAAAGTACATTCTTTATAAACTAGATCACCGCACTGTTAGTGGCATAGAATAGCTTCAATAAAATGTTAAAAGGATACATGCAAGCAAGAACACACATGCATGTACACACAGTACACACATGTTTAGTTTCATATGAACTGGAAAAGCTCAAAGAAATAGAACGTATACCTCTGTCAGTGACCAACTAAGCACCAGGTTGCTTACAAGCCAACTAGTCCTCACCTGCATACATCACAATATAATCCTGAGAAATATACCAAACTTATGATTTCATGAATACAATGAATAGTTATTAATTACTCCCATTAATATTATAAACTGGTACAGTAATATACCTCAGGAAAACTATACAAGATTCCCCACGTAACAAACAACCTTGAACCTATCTGAGGAAGAGTTGCTGAGATGGGAGATCTTACAAGCCCTGCAAACAATAGAATCATAATAGCCAAACCCTTAATAGCAAACTTTCAGGTCACCAAATATCTAAGTATTCAATATCCTCAATAAAAGTGATTTTTGAATAGGGATAACTCACCTACAAGACCATGCAGTATCTTTGGAACACCAAAATATTGCACACCCAAAACACATACACTCACAAGAAGTTAGAAAATTCGCAGTAAAGTAATAGCCAAATCGAGAAAACGTCAAGATTAAGAGTCACCGGGAAGATTGCCTTACTTCCAAAATGGCTGCTGTTTGAGCTAACTGCAGAGGTTTTTCAACTGCTTCATAAACTGCAGTAGGATTAGACTCTCTCAATGTTTTCACCGCAAAATAGAATACCTGCACCCTGTAAAAATAAACAATATTCAAATGGACAATGATGCTAAGGTTCTAAAGAAAGAATGAAATAAAGTCCATGGAATAATGTAACAAACACTAGGACAGATGTGAGACACAATGGAGCGAGGAGGTGCACAAAAAGGAGGTGCCTGTTGCTAAGACACACCAGACTAATTCTGGACATTGAGGAGATGGATTCTAACACAGGATTTTTCAAAGCGAGAGGCTTGATAGGCTGTTTTTGAGATTTCTGGCCTACAGCTGCTGATTTACACAAATGGGTCGCTTAAAATGGGTCTCTTATAGATGTAACTTTGGAGGATCTGTGCATGTTAGAAGCTGCATTCCTTCCTCCAGGTTGTTTTTTGAAATATGAGAATTAAACCAGGGTCTTGGGGAATTAGAGAATCAAGGAATCGAATCCACATATTTACCAAAGCTATTACTAGGGAATCCCCATTTTTGCCAGTAAGAGTCCAGGGAAATTTTGGAAACAACTTCTTTACCACTTTCAACTTCAAGCAAAACTGGCCACACGAAAAGGCAAGCAGTTTTTGTTATCTGATCAGATTCAGCTCATCAAGTCTACCCTAGAAGCAAGGCATATCTACTTAATGTCAATCCTCGCTTGCCTCCCAAAAACATCCAAGGAAATTTCCTTCAGTGTGCTACCAATGAGGATAGGAAAATCCTCTGCTCAGTAGGTCAAAGGCCTGTCATCCCTAATACTGAGGTGGGGCAATTATTATGAACTGTTTATGGATGAATAAGGCTCTGGGAGCCAAGCTATTCTGAAGGATCTATCAGGATAAATATGAGCTGTGGAGCAAGTACTTGTGTTCCAAGTGCCTTGGGTCTTTGGATGGTATGATTTTCCATTCCCCTTTGCTGGGGAAAGGATCAAGCATTTGGAGTTTCAACTCCTCTAGCAAATTTAGCTAAGCCACTTCTCAGATGGGATCTTGAAATAAATTCTAACATCTCCTCTTGAGAAGAGAATTTGCCTCTTTGATAAGCCCCTGAATCAAATGTTGAATGTCAGACTCTAGCTGCTGGTCTAAGGATTGCGAAAGTATGAGATCTGATCTATAACAACTTAGTAGCTCTTTTGGATCTGCTCTTCTCATGGATGGAAGTGGTTTGTGTTTGGGCCTTTTCTATGACTTTACTAGTTGTTTCTCTGCGGGGTTTAAAACTGTGGCCGAACATTCTGTTTGGCCCAGCATTTTGGTACGGGAGGAGTTTCTAAATTCTTTCTTCAGGTGTCCAGTACTATCTATTTGGGATTGTGAAAACATTTTGGAGATGTGATATTTCCACCATGGTATGGATCAAATGGTGGAGGAAGTTGAATCTGTTCAGATCCTAGCATACATACAAGAGATTCTGCTTCTAGGCTGTGTCTAGAAGGATATCAGTTAGTCTTTGCCACACTATTTAGTCGATTTTCTCTTCTTAGCCCCAGCTTTAGATCATTCTGCCTTTTCTTATGCTCTACTGATTATCTCAGCTCTTGATGTTGTGGATTGGTGACTAGCCTTGAGTGACACTCTCATATCTGTGGCATGACTAGAGGATTTATTGATGGTGATTGATGTCTCTGGTTCCTGGCGTTGTGCATTGGAACTTGGAAGCAACCTATCCCACTCGGACAGATTACAGACTATTATCTTTTAAAGATAAATGCTATATGATCTTATCCTAGTTCAGAACTAGTATGTTATTTTGTTATGTACACTGACATCTTAAGGGTTGAGTCTAGACATGTCTTCTTTTAAGAGGGGAAATTAGCAAAGGCAGAGGATTTCTGCCCAAAGTTGGGAACAGAAGATCCATCCTCCAGAAAAAATATTTCAGCCGCATTTGTTGTACATTTTTGTCATGTACCATCACACTCTTGGAAACGTGTATTACAATGCTGTTTTTGATTAGAGGTCCCAGACTTTTTTGGTCTTGTGGATGTAAGAGAAATTCTTCTTTATGATTTGGGGCAGCACTTTGTGTTTCTGAGGAAGCTCTGTTTCTAATAAGATCTTCTTCTTAACTTCTGGTTTTGAGCCTGTGATTTGAAAAGCAGGGATCCACAAGCACCTTGTTTTTTGGATCATTGTTGCGGGGTGTTGTTCATGGTTTTGGTTGCAGAGTTTGAAAGCCCGTGGATCGCAGAAATTTTTTCCTATACATGGTTGGGCACTGTTCCCTGTTTTCGGTCTAGTCGTTACAAATAACAGATGAAATTTTACAATCACTCCATAAACACATGAACCCAATTCAGATTCGTCATTTCAAATCAAATCTATATGCAACTCAACATAATGAAAGAAAAGCAGATTAAGATACAAAAATCACCAAATTTTGTGACAAAATAACTCCATGTAACCCTCTTGTAACATTGATATAGCTTTTCTATTCGCTGCAATAATATAAGATGCATTTCTCAACTAAGACAATAAAAAACTAAATAAAATTGAGCACTTAGACATGATAGGAAAATGTTCTCACCAGCCTGCACAAACCAACCAGTTGTAGATTGCGAGATACAGCCTCCTGACAGCTGAAAGAAATCCTGCCATTGATGCCCTCAAAGCTTGATAGCCCCCGATCCTATTCTACACGTATCTCAGATGAAGAACACTCTGGTGTAGCAAAAGCCCATATAATTGACCCAAATAATTTAATTTCTTGCTCTCAAATTCAAATGGGTAGATGGGGCAGTTGAACGCAGAGGATAAAGTATGAACCCTATCATTAATTCTGCATTATATGCTGCCTCTAAACGGTCTACGTTTTGCATTTTATTGCTCAACAACCTTTTGTGTTTCGGAGTTATTTCTGCCCATCTAATTCCCCCGTATCAGTTAATAGTTTTCAGCTACTCGCAGGACCTAGTGTCATTTTTAATTGTTTTCCAAGTGTTTTCAATTTATTTGTTCAAAGTTTTCAATTTATTTCAACGAAGCTATATGTATATCAATTATTAATTATTAATAAATATATAGATTAATTTAAATTATATATTTGGGAGATTGCACATAAATAACATTTTTATAAATCTTTGACCTCCTATGATGATCTATAGGTAGGCAGAGATCAATCTTTGCACCTTCATGAACAACAATTACCCATCCCATTGTCAACCCAAAAATGTCTATTTAATCATTTTCACTCTATTGTCTTCATAGAGAGAACAAAATAGACACAAAACATAGGTAGCTAATTGATAATATTTTTTTAAGTTATAACTAATATTGGTATTTTATTAAAAAAAAAATTACATAAAGTTTTATGGTGGTTTTTTTCTCTAGTGCATATTTTATTTTCTATATTTTCTAAATTGCATTGTAATTATATATCTATGTGGGATTCTCTAATTGATTGAATCTAAATGATTTTAACAAACTTAATCTTTATGAATCTTTTGGGCTTTGTTTTACAATTATAAACCAACAAAAACAATGCTACATTAATCAATTTTATAGTTTATCAGAGATACAATTATTTTTCATAAATATCGGTTGTACACTAATCAATTGTATCTTCACTAATCAAATAAAAGATCTAGAAACACCATTAAATTTTATTATTATTTTGGTAAATGGTTTTGTATGGGGACCATACCCCGGGGACAACAATAGGGTCAAATTCGAGATACAACAATAGAGAGCAAGAACAAGAGATCTAAGAACCTAGATAAGTGATGAAGCACCAAGAAAGAGAAGAAGCTAAACTACCCTACATAAACAGACTACAACAAAGTAGGCTCAAATGACAGGCAACTGAACCTGAGAGCAAGAGCAGTAAACACAAAGACTAGAATAGAGGGTCCTAGCCCGAGATAAAACAATAAAAGCGAGAGATAAGACATGAATCATTCTTTGTCCAGACCGATGGTGGGTTTTAGTTTGGTTCCATTATTTCTCTTGTCCACCATTGCCCATTCCTCGTTACTTTCTTCCGTGGAAACCAAAATAACAACTTCAAGTGTGTGCGATAGGAATGTGACCCCGAATGAAGGACGAAGGAGCACAATCCATCGTTGGTTCAACAATGACCTTTTGATTAGTGGGAGCCTAAACTAAATCGGCAGAGCCAAGAATATTTTTGGTTTTTCATTGGCAGAGGGAGTGTCTTCCCTTTTAGGGCTCAATGAATCTTCAACTAGATCTAAATGGGGACTAACCATGAGATGTTTAGGAAGAGAGTCCTTCCACCATGCTCGTTTTTCACTTCGCTTTTGCGTCTCAAATGCTTGCGATCGTCTAAAAGATACCTTGTTTGGAAACAACGCCGCATCTAAAGGTTAAACCCTCGTAGTGGATCCTCTGCATCTAATGTTATCATCGATTTGTAAATTGATTTATGTTGGAAGGTTTAGAGAGGTGTCAATATCCACCAAGATTCTAGCATAAGTTGTATGGATCTGATCAAATGTTTTAACATCGATTTTTAAAAGATCTAAAGTATCACCTTTGGAAGCCAGGCATGCATTGTTCCAAAGTTGTAATGGGAGTCCTGACAATCAAACCCATACATGGTAGGTATCAAAAGAGTCTTTTAGAGGATCAAAAGACGGATACCATGGCTTGAACATGAGCCCGTGTTCACCCCAAACCCTAATACAAGTCAAAATTAAATCCCTTTCTTCGGGGTTTCAAAAATGAAACAATGAAATAAGCTTTAGCACATGGGTAAAGCTCAATCTTACCTTTAATCTTTTCTCTCCATCTTTGTGAAATCCAATCGTGGAGCTAAGACAATTTAGGCAAAAAATTGTGAAATCTGTAGATGAGTCCAAGTTGGGAGAGATTTTCTTCTTCCTTGAGAAACTTTTGTAATACATCCTCCTCTAGCTTCAATACGAAGTCTTTTGTGAGTGCTTTAGTAGCTTGCATACGATTCAAGGGCATTAAAGTTTGTGAGAGCATTAATATACTATTTAAAATTATAATTAAAAAAATAAAAATATTACAAAAAAGGAAATAAATGACTCACTAGTGCAAGCTTGCAATTCTGTAGAAAATGAGTTCCAACTTCCAACTTTCAGACTTCCAAGTTCAACATTCAAGTTTCCCCTTTCTTACAAAATCCCAAATCAATGTTTGTTAAGATTTTTATATTTAATTAATAATATATTAAGATATTTTTATTATTTTAATTCCAAAATTTCTATTTTTGTTGATATTAATTGTCATAAATCTCATAAGTTCATAACTGTGGAGTAAAATATAATTTGACAATTTCCTTAATTATTTTAGCTTTAGTATACACACATATATTTGACGGTTAAAATTTGAGCATACATGTCATATCGACGTTTAAATTATATTTTCACTATCAACCATGATGGTCATATTTTAAAAGTGGTTGTATTTTGACATTTAAAATGACTAAAAACGTCTAAACGTCTTCGCAAAATCCAACGTTGGGGAAGATAATTATATGGAGAGAAAATGTTGGAGAGAAAGTAGGTAATCATCTTCTTTCTTTTGGTAAGTCACATATGGACCACATGGCATTTATATGCACCGATGGAAGGAGAAAGGGGTGCAATGCGCAAATCTTTGAGGCAATGTACTCTAGGGATAGCTCTAAAGGTAAGCCCTGTCAATCAATATTCTCAATGGTCAACCCAACTTTTCCATTGATAGCATTATTATTGTTAGGAATCGAACATGCCACATGCATTGTTCTTGTTATTTTCTTGTTTCTCAATAAAATTGACAACTTTGTTCACCTTTCTCTCGGTGAGCATTTTCCTTAGGAACTTAAACTGTCACTTAGTAATGGTATTTCATGTGAACAAGAAGAGTAAGAGGATTTAGAAGAAAAATTACATTATTATTCGATTTCGTGCACATTCTCTTTCTCACATTTATGTCATGGTTGCAATGAGGGATTGTTTACATGGAAAATGGCGAAGGCATGGACTGCATCTACAACAATGGACATATGGAAAAAGTTGTTGATAGTGAGATTAGTGATCCATACCATATACATTGTCATTCTTCCTTCCAATAATAAATGACAAAAACATATTCATTATTATTGTGGTTATTCATAATACCAAACGCCATTCGAGATATGGGCATTCAAATTATATGGAATTGTGTCGATATGGGACTTAAAATTGTATAGAGCTAGCATTCCAATGCGGGACCTCGAGTAGTGTGACAAAAAAAAAATATGAATATTGTATGTTTATAATCTTGATGACATGAATGTTGTGTTAGCTTCTTTGGCTAAGCGAGAACACAACAGACACTAGGACTCACCTTTGGCCTCACATAATTTCATTAAATCCAATGAAACAACAACTTATTAAGGCATTCACCATCTAAGCAAGCAACAAATTTGTCGATAAAAGGCTTGAGAAATTTTGTCTTGGATTATCTTTCCAACAAAGCCTCATCTATGGCACGAGGCATGCACAACGTAAGTGGACTCAAATTAGATCCAACAAGGGAAGCCAAGGAGATTGTGAATGCAATGTTTGTTGAATATTAAATATGTCTTAACAACCATCGATCTAAAAGCCTTAATTTTTAATAGTTTTCTAATTTTTGGAATTAAAACAATTATATTATTGTGTTTTAATAATATAAGCATTAAACAACAATAATAATTTGTTGACAAATAAAAATAGAAAATACTTCAGAATAGAAAAACATGGTATATTAAGAATAAATTTTGACATATATTGTAAGGTCACAACAAATTCGATAATTTTAAATATTATTAATAAAATATAGGTGGGATACCTCAAATCATTGGGAATGTTAACTCCCGACACAACTAATTAAAAAATTACTTTGATTGTTATACAAGATAAAATGCCAAAGCAATATTTACAAAATTAAAATTCCAATGTCGTTGAAAAGTTTAGAAGGAAAAACACGTGTACACATATTCACCAACACATAAGCATTGAAGAGATATGTTTTTCCCTAGTACCATTTTATACATCACGATTTTGTACGAAACTATGTAGATTTCTTCCACGCAATTTGGAATAAATATACACGGTCCACAAAATAATTATTTAAGTGAATTTAGTCCAACTTCATCGCATAAAGCCACACTATTCCTTATACTAAAAATTTGTATTTGATCCATTTTTACACTTTTTCTAAGTGCAACATACAATATATAAAAATTATAAAGAGTAATGAATGTAAGGTGATATTTTGGGTAGGCCATCAACATTATGATGGAATATAATAAGGAAATATTTTGCTTAGATGTAACCTTACAAATGCTTATGGTGGTTCAGAGATATAATGAGCTTGATCGAGTAGTGTGCATGGTCTACAATGATATAAAATCATAGTCTTTATGGCATGTTCACCTCGCTTCGGAAAACACATAGAATTCAGGCCAAAGGTGCTCTATATATATTTATTTGTGAGAAAATGAATTAAGAGAATTCAACCCGTAGAACCAAAGTAAGTATATTATCATCCACATATAACCAAATAGGTCAATAGGAAAGTAAAACATCACTCGACTTAGATTAGAGAGAGGGATTATTCGACATGTATCCCCCACTAACTAAAAGGAAAACAAAATAATAGTAAAATGTTTGGTAATAATATGTGAACACAAAGAAGTAGTTAGTTATATGATCAAAACACAATACTCGTCATTAACTAATAGAATTGGATCATACACCAAATTTTTGAACCACTTTAGTGTTCGCCCAAATATGTCCATGGTGCAAACCAATAACCAACCAATAGAATGAATTTATTTAGATATTAAAAGGACAAGAGCTTAAGTAAGGACTTAAGCATATCCTCACTTGTTTTTATCAATCTCTTTCCTTCATAACTCTCACTCTTAATGCAACAATGTCATTGGAAATATAAATAAATTACTAAATGTTGGCCCTTTCAATGTTCACTTAAAAACAAAATCCAAAATTAATGAAAAAAAAACTAACACACTCAAATATAAAGATAAATACAAAAATTAATTTTCAAAGAGAAAATTTATAACACGTGAAAAGAATAAGCAAGCAAAGTTATCTAGTTGACCTTCATTGGTGTCTTTGAATGGTAGTGGTGAAGAGCATGTTTCAAAATTTGATGTAGCAAATGAATAAAAGATTAAAAGCCCCAACCATGCCATAATTTTAAAACAACAAAGATAGCTCGAAATAAATAGTTCCTCAACAATAGCTCTCCTCGACATTCACGTTAAACTATAATTTAAACGACAATAAAAATGTAAAATTCAAACAAGAAAAATCCATCAATAAACATTAAATAAAATGTGCCCCCACATTAATCTAATCCCATTACATGTTAAGCTAGCAATTTTTCTTCATCCTCTCACTTGATATGTAAAATAAAATTTGGGTATGCAAGCAACCATCATACACACAACTTTATGAATTCATTCTTAAAATCCACAAATAATAAAGATGACATAAATGAGATTAGGGTGCTCGATGAAGAGCCACCTTACACGTCGCGACCCTCTAAATATGCATGCATAATAACACATCAATGAAAGAAAACATGCATCGGTAGAAAGATCAAATGAACACAAATTCAAACAAAAACAAAGGTTTGGGATATCAATTCAAAGAAATAACACCATCAAACCGATCGACAATGATACAACTGACCTCATACAACATAAGTAATATGACGATTCTCCTCTATGATCATGTTACTCAAATATGGAAATGCCTTCGTGTATAGTAGTCGACACTCAAATTACTTACACTTCAATGTGTTGTGTCATGTCGATCACTTACAAGACATGTTACTGAGAACCTTAAGCTCACATCCACACTTTGCTTCGAATTCCCCAAAAACTTGAGCTAATTTTCTAAGGCAATCGTATACTTATATAATCATTCATGTCACCACCTAAGACTCCTAAACTAGTGGAATTGAAAATGCAAAGTCTAAAGGACAACAATAAAACACAAGTGTTGGTCTTTCCTTAAACATTTGCATTCAAACATTAAATTATTATATAGTTCGTAGCTCAAACATAATTGCATAGATGGTGTTGCACACTAAAACAACTATGCAAAAGACCCGACATCAATGCGGAGGGGATACACACACAAGAAACATTACGTAACGGACTTTTGCACTCTACAAAATATGAGAACTAATTTTTCAACTATTTTTTGTTGATACAGTAGTTCCTATTGACCCAAATCCCTGTGCATCATAAACCTTAGGTAGTTTTAAAGCTCAATTTCCTACTAAAGGGACTAGTACACCATGTTTTGTAACCTCCACATATACTTATCCAAGTTACATCTTCATTTTTATTGCCTTTAAACATAACCAAATACTCTTTATATTCATTTTTGCATGTTGTCTTGATTATGGTATCAACCGCTCTTGATTCATCACAATCTTTCTCTGGAGTCTATCTTCTTTAATCTACTATGTCATCTTCGTATGTCGATTCCTCATCACATTCCCGGGTTTCTCGACATGGGTACAAATCCACCACATTAAAGACATTAAAGATATCAAATCCTTTAAACAACTTGACCTCATAAGCATTTTGTGTAAATTTCCTAATGATTTTGCATGGCCCTATCTTCTTTCACTTAAGCTTATTGTATGTTCCCCAGAAACCTTTCCTTTTGTAAGTATTCCAAGAACATGTCTCCAATTTGATATTTAACTTGTCTTCATTTCTCATCCACATGTTTTTTTCAATGTGCATGCATCCTCTACAAATGACTACGCACTTATTGGTGCACTTATTTCATATGTTCTACAATAACTCTTGCTTTAACACTCCTCTCTTCATTTTACGATAAGTCCTAAAACTACGTACCTCATCTTTGGTTGTTCCCATATACAATTTAGAATGGTGTTTTTCCCATACTCCTGTTTAATGAATTTCTATAAGCAAATTATGCCCACGTTAAGTTCAAATCCTAAGTTTCTAGCTTATCTTTGACCAAACATCTAAGAAAATCTCCAATGCTTCTATTCATAACTTTTGTTTGTCCATCAGTGTGTTGATGGTGTGTTGAACTAAATTACAATTTTGTATCTATCTTCTTCCACAATGTTTTCTACAAATTATGAATTAATGTGGTATCTTGTTAGCCAATATCTTGCAAAATAATACACACGGTCTTACAATTTCCTTAAAGAAAATACTTACAATATGCATTGCATCACTGGTTTTCCTGCAAGCAATAAAATGTATCATCTTTGAAAATATGTCCACCACTAAAAAAATAGAATCAACATCCCTCTAAGTCACGGGCAATCCCAAAACAAAATCCATACTTATATATATTCCCAACGCATCTTTAGAATGGGTAAGGTTAGTACAACCATGTGTTATAAGGTCTTCCTTTAGCCAACTAACAGACACAACATGTTTGTGTGAACTTACGCTCATCTCGTAACTAAAACTAATTCAACCCTACTTGCACCAAGGTTTTATCCAAGCTAAAGTGCCTCGTTAATCCTCTAACATGTTCCTCTCTTACCAAAATTTCTTGCATAAATTGCAATATGATAATTGTATGCCTCTAAATAGTAATCCCTCCTGCACAAAGTAGTTCAACCAAGGTGTCATTTCAACTCTTATGGGTATTGCACATGCTTCCTTGAAATATTCATCACATGCATACAACTCATCCATAGATTTAAAACCCACGACATCTACTCTCACCTCTAAAGAAAAGACAATTACAACTATTGAGTGCATCCACCACCTTGTTAGAATTTCCTATTCTAAGCTTCAACACAAATGTGTATCCTTATAGGTACTTTACCCACTCTATATGTCTTTAATCTAATTTTCCCTAGCTATTAATAAACCGCAATGCATAATGGTCCATGTATAACACAAATTCCTTAGGCAAAAGGCAATGTCTCCACTACTTCAATACTTACACAATTGTGTAAAGTTCCAAATCATAACATTATATTTCCTCCTCATATCATTCAACTTCTCATTAAAATACACAAGTGTATCTTTTTTATTTAACACTATACCAACGGATATACCATTAACATTCCAATCAACATAAAATACCTCTCGTGAAATTTGGAAATGGCAATTCCTTGAAGGTGTTAGTGCAAAAACACAAACCCCCAAATGAGACCTACTTTTTGCAAAAATGGGAAATTGAACTTTCCCAAGATGTGGGATTGCAAAATGGGAAAGCTCCTTAAAGGTCGGTTCCTTATTCCTCTATTAGTGCATACGTGAGAACTTGCAGAGGATCTATTTCTATACCTAATCTAAAACTTGCCAAGGAGACAGGGATAAAAGAGTATAAGAAATAAGAAATAACTAAACTACCAGGTGATGCACCAAAGGAATGATGAACACTTATTTTGCCAATAGACACAAACCAACAAATACATGTAATAATCAAACATAGATAACCAGATTTATAATGAAAGACTAGATGTGAGAAAAAGAGACAGGAAGGATCTAGAATCGATCACAAACGTGTTTTATTGCTCTGATTGATACAATACATTACAAAATAGCCAAGAGGCAAGAAATATATTGCAACTTTGATGGAAGGCCTAAAATTCCACAAATTCCTTTGCTAGAAGAAAAAGGGAGCCTATAAAACAAGGAATGTCAACCCTTTACAATGAATCTTGCCCCCATTTTTATAGATTTGATCAGAGAGAAGAGAGAGAGAGAGAGAGAGAGAAGTGGGAAAATTAGGTCAAAACTCAACCACTATTATTAATGCTTCTGATAAAATCTGCCCCCAAATCCATCTTTACTGCATCAATCCTTGGTTTGGCACCTTGAAGGAAGAGGAAACGGTGAAACAGATCAAATCTGATCTGGTTGTTGAGGCGAGAAGATCCTGCATTGAAAGCCCGAAGATGTTTTCTCCATTTTTCTTCACCTAACCTCCTCAAAAATAAAGTCTCAAACCTCCATGGCATGGGTGAGGCCGAGATCTTTCCAACGACATCAGATTTTCAATATTTTGAGCCCTGAGTTGAAAGATATGCCCCTTGAAGTTTGTATCGGGTCCGTATAGGAGGGGGAAAACAACTTGAAAAATGGGTCCCCTTTTGATATGGGACACGTGGCAGCCAGATTGGAACAAAAATCGGGCCTACGGGTCTGCAATTTATCTTTTTCCCTTTCCTCCGATTCCCGCTTTGGCTTTGACTCGGGCCAGATGCTGACTTTTTCCTTAGGCGGAGTTGCGGGCTATTTTGCAACTTTTATCCTTTTGAGATAGCAGGGGAAAAAATCAATTTTCCCCCGATGCCCTCGCTCTCCCCTAGGACACGCGGTAGTCTGGCGCTCATTTAGAAACCTTTTCTCTATTCACCCCTTGAATCAGTGTCATATTGACACTTGGCATTCTCACTTACACCTTTATACTTAGCCAATTTTGAAGCCTTTTCTATCCACCTTTTGACTTTGTTTCCTCTTATGTGGGATCGTGGTCGATCCAATATTTGGCACGGGGTGAAAAATATGGATAACAATTTGGTGACTCAGGGGTATCTACCTGCTAGATGAAAAGACCAATTGCCTTGTCGTATCCATTGGGCATGGAGTCGAGAAAGATGGTTTGGTATTGATTTTGCCTCTGATTCATGAGCCCGACTGCTTACACTCTCAATTTTCATAAGAAATCTGAAATGAAGGTTTCTGAGAGTAGAAAATTGTTTTAACCGAGGTTTCATCTGTCTTTCCAAATGGACTGCACAAGAGCCACAAAACAACACCACACTATATACAAAATTTGAAATCATACATGCTCCAAATGGAACATGCAGAGCGTGCAAAGCACTTAGGAGAAAAGCAATCTACACTACAACAAGACAATGTGCATAAGCACTTAGAGGAAAGAGAAAACTAAACTAATATGTACAGGGTGAGAACTCCCCTTTTAGTAGTAGTGTTTAAGATAGATCCCATTTACTGGAATCTGTAACTCTTCACCCTCCAATGTAGACAATTGGAAAGCATTGCTACTTTTGCATCTTGTGATCATATAGGGGCCACTCAGATGGTGTCAAATTTGGAATGCCTTCCTGGTTTTTCTCGATTTGCATCCCATTTCAAAACCAGTCTCCTTCTGGAAGGTCCTTGCTTTTGTCTTCTTGTCAAAGCATTTCTTGATTGAAGCCTTGATTCTTCTCTATTGCTTGGAGAGCATGCTCTCTGGTTTCTTCTAATTCTATCAGCTCACATACCTGGCCTCCATTGGTCCAAATTCAGACATCTCTAGTTGCTTCACGAGCTCCAATGCTGGAAACTCAAGTGATATAGGCAACACTGCCTCTTTCCCATAGACGAGCTTGAATGGAGAGCTGCTGTAGATCTCTTGGGTTATTCTATCAGCCCATAAGGCCGTTTTGAGCTTTGTGTGCTAGGTCCTCTGATTCTCATCAAGTTTTCTTGATGATCTTTAGTAGGTTCTTGTTTGTGGACTCAGCTTGGCCATTACCTTGAGGGTAATAGTTTGATGAAGTACTCAAATAAGTCCCATTCTTGATGGCCCATCCTGTGATCTTGGAACCTATAAATGCTAATGCATTATCTGATATGATGGTGGCTGGCACTCCAAATCTGGTCACTATCCCTTCATAGAAATCTAGGATACTAGACTCATTTGCTTCCTTGAGTGCCACTGCCTCGGTCCATTTGGTGAAATAATTTGTCACTGTCAGGATCCATTTGTGACCTTGGCTTGAGTTTGGATTGATGACTCCAATGAAGTCCAATCCCCATTGCATGAAAGGTTGGTCGATTGAGATTGGGTGCAATGGAAGTGTTGCTAGCTTTTCCTTGCCCTTGAAGAATGCACAATTCTTGCACCTTTTGATCCATGTGTAGTAGTCACTAAACACTCTGGGCCAATAATATCCTGCTTTCATGATTTTGAGTGTTGTCACTCTTGGAGAAAAATGGCCTCCAACTGCTTCAACATGGAATTCTTGTAGCACTCTCTCCACCTGATCTGTCCTAATGCATCTCAACAGAATGCCATTGATGTCCCTCTTGAACAAGACACCATCAATAAGAACATATGGGATGGCCTGTAGCCTGAAATGCCTTCTTTTTCTTTACTCATCCCATGAGGACACAGGCTTGTTTGAAGGAAGTGCACCATATCTTGGGTCCAACAAGGAGCAGGTACATCATCTCTCCCTTCTTCTTGATCTTCTTGTAGAACAAGAACAACCTCCTTTTCACTGTCTGTTTCATCTTGTTGACCTGAGGCTAGTTGTTCACACAACCCCTTCCCATGGACCAGCTTGGTGACCTTGATCTCAATGTCATATTCCATGACATGGGTGATCCATCTGCATGCTTTTCATTCAGGTCCTTGCTGAGAAGGAATTCTTTAACTCTGCATGGGAGACCAATAGTTGGATTTTGTTGTTTGAAACCAAATGCTTAAACTTCTTCAATCCTCGATTAACCACCAGGACCTGCTTCTCAATGAAGGAGTACCTTACCTCATAATCTTCCAGACTCTGACTGAAGAAAGCAATTGGTTGTTTTGTACTTTCTTTGTTCTGCTGCACCAAGATTGCAGAAATTGTGTTGCTGCCACCAAAGGCATACAATATGAAGTCTTTGGAAAAATCTGGGTTCACAAGAGTTGGGGCTTGTGATATGGCTTCTTTGATAGCCTCAAAACTTATTTTCCTTTAGTTGTCCACCTGAATGTTAAGCTCTTCTTCAACATCAATGTTATTGGCTTAACAAGGGCAAAGCAAAGTTTGGAACAAACCTGGACAAAATTGATTTTTCCCAAGAAGCTTTGGAGAGCCTTCTTGTGGCTTAGAAATGGCAATGCTCTTATTGCTTGAACTCTCTCTAGGTCAATTTCCAATCCTTCCTTTGATACAATATGGCCTAGAAGTTTACCTTCATGGGCCAAGAATATGCATTTTTTGGGGTTCAGTGACACCCCAAAACTCTGCATCTTTGGAACACCTGCCTTAAATGGAAGAGATGATCTGTTGCATTTTTGGAAAACATTGTAATGTCATCTAGATAGATCAACACTATTTTGTTGATCAGCCCCTTGAATGCCATATCCATTTGCCCTTTGAAAAGTGGCTCGGCATTGGATAATCCAAATGGCATTTTCTTGTAGGCATAGGTGCCCCATTTGGTGGTGAAAGTTGTTTTGAATTGATCATCTTCTTTCACCATGATCTGGTTGTACCCTGAGTAGCCATCTAGGAGGGAGAACCTTTCTGACCCAGACACTACTTGCAAGATCTGCTCCATTGAAGGGAGTGGGTAGTGATCTTTGAGGGAGGCTCTGTTCAAATCTTTGAAGTCAACACACAACCTGATTTCTCCATTTTCTTCTGATTGGGACCAGATTTGCAACCCAACTTGAGTGTTTGATTGGAAATATGATGCTTGCCTCTATCAGCTTGTTCAGCTCCTTCTTCATCAGAGGCTCAATATGTGGGTTGACTGGTCTCTTCTTACCTGATGGGCTGAGTAGTTGGATCTAGTTTGATTGTGTGTTGTGCTAGTTTTGGATTGAACCCTCTTAGGTCTTCATAACTCCAAGAAAACACATCAGGAAATTCTTGGCAAAGTTGTATGAATTCATACCTTTCTTGCTTGGTGGCCACTTTGCCAATTTGAAGTGTTTTGTCTTCTCCAACTGGGATTGACTCTGAATCTTCTCCTTTGATCTGCATGTTAGCCTTCTCTTTTTGAACTGATCATTAGGATTGAAAATGGATTCCAGTGTCACTAAGCCTTTGGGAAGCTTGTTTGTATGTAGTTGTACTATCTAATTCCCATATTGTTGCTCTAGTCTACTCTGGTTTATAGCTGAGAATTCAGCTTCTTCTTGTAGAAAGTTAATGATCTATTGATCATTCTCAAACACCTGCCAACATGTATTATTATCTGGCACTGTTGGCCTCACAACCACATGGATATGTGGTTGTTCTCTATCTCTTTTGATGTTGTCAACCACATCAACGTTTCCCCGACTGCTGCAAGTCTATCAAGTAACTTCATTCTCCTTCCTAGGTATGGACACAATACTGAAGGCCTCAAAATCCTCCATGAGATCCCATACCCTACTCTTGTAGTTCTTGAGCAGGTCATTTTTGACAAGCATTAAGTCCTCTGACTTGATTGGAAACCAGTTCACTATCACCAAACACTTGCAAGTTCTTGATCCCTAGCTTCCTTGCCCAATGAAGACCTTGGACTAAAGCCTCATATTCAGTAGTGTTATTTGAGCAAGAAAACTGGAATCTGAAGGCTGAATAATATCTCATACCTCTTGGGGGACACAATCATGGCTCCTCCTCCAGCTCCTTGTCTACTCCTTGAGCCATCAAAGAATAATTGCCATACCTCATTGTCATCCTTGCATTCTGGTTTAATTAGGTCAGGAAGAGGGTGGTTCTCTTCATGTAGGTAGTAGACACCTAGCTCAGATTCTTCCATCTCCCTATAGGGGTCAAAAGCATGACTTTTTTGGCCCAATCATCAAGAGTCAAGTCTGGGATACATCCCACCTTGGTATTTTTGCTTCAGAAGTGCTTAGGAGGTCCTCTTGATCAAAAGTTGAGTAGTTGGTGTTGATTGGGCTAGGCACATAGGATTCAATATGATAATCAGCAATAGGTTTAGATCTGATTGTGGCCTTCACTCCATACCTTGTCCTAAAGAGCATATGTGACCAATCAGTAGATAGGTAGCCTCCAATTTTGGCAGTGAAGTCCCTGGACAAACACAAAGCAAAATGTGGTGGCAAGTCTATGATTGACATGTTTTGCAAAACAGTCACATTAGGGAAAGCGTGTAGAGTGAGACTCAGATCCTTGATGATTCCCATAGTAGTCACTATTGTCCCATCTAATTGGACTACTCCTCTAGAGATGACCTCATATTGGAGACCCAACTGATCAGCTATTTGTTTGGGCATCACAGAACTACTAGCCCCAGAATCAATCATACAATTGTGAACCAATTTGTCTCCAATAATCAATGAGACATAGAAGGGAGGAGGTCTTAGGTTCTTACCTTGTTTTTCTTCATGGTTTCTCCTGGTTGAACTTGCATTGGCAAGCACTCTCTCTTGTTGGTTAGGGGGTGATTTGAATTTGACCAATTCTGCATGGTAGTCTGTAACAGATCCCTCTGTCCTGGAATGGCTAGGGACTCCCATAGTGAAATGTTCACACTTGTCCTTTTCATTTGCTCAATAATATTGAATGAGCTATCTTTTTGTTGTCCCTTCCCAGACACATTCCTTTCTTGCACATGGGTTGTTACAACCGGTGGTGCCTGCCTGGGTTTGGAAGGTGGCTTGGGTTGGTTCTGTATGTTTGGAGTTGCACTTGGAACACCAGGACCTTGTGGAGTGATGGAAGGTTGAGGGTTACCTGAATTCAGTGGTTGGCCCTCTCCAATATTTCTCCTTTTGGACCGTGTGTTGGCAGCCACACCTTGAGGAGGGGACTGATTCATCCCACAGAAGTCTTCAGCCTACCAATTGACAAGCATAGTCTCATTTGGGGGCCACCTTGTTGAGCTCCTTGTTGTTGATCTTCCTCTTGGCAGGTTCTTGTGGCACCATACTGGTTTGCACCATCAAGGCCTGATTTAGAGCACCATTAAAGCACGTTGATTGGTTATGTGGCTGATCGCATGGAAAACACCAATCATATTCTTGTGCCATATTGTTTTGTGTTGGGACCAATGCTCTTGATGTTGAAGTTGTGTTAGGATCATATGGCTTGAAAGGTCTAGTAGCTTGGGGTTGTCCTTGGTTCTAGCTCTGGTTTATAGTCTGAGGTGGTGGCCTATTCTGCTGATATTGGGGTCTAGCTTGATATTGAGCCTGGGGCTGGTATGGCCTGGAACTCTGAGCTTGTTGTCTTTTGATGGTCACTAGCTCATTCCCAAAGTTCTGAAGTTGCTTCATCACTTCTGAAGCTCTTTAGAGGTATTAGATGATGAAGTGGAAGCTTCAGCTGAGCTTTGACTCCTGGGGGTGGGTATAGGAGCTAATGTAGGTGCTTGGCTAGTATCTGGGCTTCCTAACTCAGGGTACAGAGGCATGGATGGCCTAGGAGTGATTTTTCTAGCTTGAATCAAATGGTTCTCAGCCCCTATGGAGAGGCTATAGGCTGCAGGTAATGTAGTGCCCCCATTGATTGAATCATCAGAGAAATATCAGAATTTAAAGCCCTAAGAAAGTATAAGAAGGCACCTTCATTAGTGGGCTTTACTTGCGTTGTTGGAATCCTATCCCAAGTCCACTGGAATCTGAGGTTGAAGTTTTAGCTACGTTTGGGGCTCTCTTGATTGTTGTTAGTTGCTCCAACAAAGACAAGTTATCACCTTTTTCCCCAAACTGATTGTGAAGAGCCATGCACAACTGGTTCCTAATTTTGGATAGAGCCTACTTCAAGACTCTGAACCATTGTGAAGCTTTCCCTTTGAATGAAGAGGTGAGCAACTTGACTGTAATGTCCATCTCATGGATCTCGTGGATTGTATAGACATTTGTAATATCTTGGACATGGTCACCAGGAGAAGTTTGATTTTCCCAGTGAAATATGGGATGCTCTTTAATGCTGCAATCGGAACTAGGTTTTGTGCATTCAAGGCGAGTGGACTACTATCGGTGAAGTTGACATATGGATTTGGTTGTGCCATTCTGATTGGCCTAAGAACCCTTGCAGACTGAAAGAAAGGCCTTGCAGGTGGAGGTGTTGACAAGGTTCTACTTGGTGGAGATGGAGACCTCTGAACTCTTCTTCCTCTCCTTTCTCTGCCTGGGGATAGACACAAGTATTCAAATATACCTTCTTTCCTTGCTCTAGACCGGGTTTTCTCATGAATCTCCCAAGCTTGGGCTGCTGAAACTAGTAGATTTGTTTCTTTTGGAGTCATTAGATGTATAATTTTAAGGCTTCTTAAAATCAGAATCACAACAAGTGTACATCAATCCCTATTGTAATAAGATGGAGACTTCTTAGTCCCACCAGGCATGTGCCAAAACTATTAGTGTGAAATCACAACACCCCCAAATGAGTCATCGGATCTGCTTTTCTAAGGTAGACTCATCTGGTGTGATTGCATAACATTGAACTTTCCCCAAGGTGTGGGACCTTGCAAAATGGGAAAGCTCTCAGATTAAAGGTTGGTTCCTTATTCCTCTATTTAGGTGCATACGTGAGAACTTGCAGAGGATCTATTTCTATACCTAATCTAAAACTTGCCAAGGAGACAGGGATAAAAGAGTATAAGAAATAAGAAATAACTAAACTACCAGGTGATGCACCAAAGGAATGATGAACACTTATTTTCCAATAGACACAAACCAACAAATACATGCAATAATCAAACACAGATAACAGATTTATAACGAAAGACCAGATGCGAGCAAAAGAGACAGGAAGGATCTAGAATCGATCACAAACGTGTTTTATTGCTCTGTAGATTGATACAATACATTACAAAATATCCAAGAGGCAAGAAATATATTGTGACTTTGATGGAAGGCCTGAAATTCCACAAATTCCTTTGTTAGAAGAAAAAGGGAGCCTACAAAACAAGGAATGTCCAACCCTTTACAATGAATCTTGCCCCCATTTTTATAGATTCGATCAGAGAGAAGAAAGAGAGAGAGAGAGAAGTGGGAAAATAGGTCAAAACTCAACCACTGTTATTAATGCTTCTGATAAAATCTCCCCCAAATCCATCTTTACTACATCAATCCTTGGTTTGGCACCTTGAAGGAAGAGGAAACAACGAAACAGATCAAATCTGATCTGGTTGTTGAGGTGAGAAGATCCTGCATTGAAATCTTGAAGATGTTTTCTCCATTTTTCTTCACCTAACCTCCTCAAAAATAAAGTCTCAGACCTCCATGGCATGGGTGAGGCCGAGATCTTTCCAATGACATCAGATTTTCAATATTTTGAGCCTGAGTCGAAAGATATGCCCCTTGAAGTTTGTATCGGGTCCGTACAGGAGGGTGGGAAAACAACTTGAAAAATGGGTCCCCTTTTGATATGGGACATGTGGCAGCCAGATTGGAACAAAAATTGGGCCTACGGGTCCATAATTTATCTTTTTCCCTTTCCTCGATTCCCGCTTTGGCTTTGACTCGGGCCCCGAATGTTGACTTTTTCCTTGGGCGGAGTTGCGGGCTATTTTGCAACTTTTATCCTTTTGAGATAACAAGGGGAAAAAAATCAATTTTCCCCGATGCCCCACTCTCCCCTGGGACACACGTGATTGGTGCTCATTTAGAAACCTTTTCTCTATTCACCCCTTGAATCAACGTCATATTGACACTTGGCATTCTCGCTTACACCTTTATACTTAGCCAATTTTGAAGCCTTTTATGTCCACCTTTTGACTATGTTTCCTCTTATGCGGGATGCTTCACAAAACATTACTTTCTCTTTCGTAGCCACCTTTTCCACACCCTTCTTTGTATGGTCTTCAATATGATCACAAAACATCTTCACTTAGAAATTGCTTATCAAAGAGTAACAATACTTTCAGCGTTGCTTCTCCCCTCTCATATAATGGGTTGAAAGTGTACTTCCTTCCATCATTTTCCATTGTGTAAGTGTTTACCTTACCATCATGTTGCACCTTCTAGTCCAATTTCAAGGCCTACCAAGTAACATGTGACAAGTGTTAATGTGCATGATGTCGCACATCACTTTGTCTTCATATTTCCCAATCTAGAATTTAGCTAGACATTTTTTGACAGGTGATTTGAGGGGTTATATTGGGGGCTTCACCCATGGTAGTTTAAATAAAGGTACAAAGAATTTATAGTAAAAAGAGAGAGAAAAAAGTGTATGGGGAGTCTTTGATAGATTGGAGAAGAGGACATAGATACAAGAGAGAGGAAGAGTATAATACATTGAATATATCATAATGAGATATAAGTATACGTGTAAAACAAGTGTATACATAAAAGTAAGAGAGTACAAATTTTTAAAAACTAGTAGTCAACTCATGATGACTCCCAAGACAAGTCAAGTGCCTCAACTTTGATGTTCCAGATAGGATTAGAGGTAGTGGAGCATACTTGCTAAAAAGATTCTCCTTACGTTTCAAAAATTGGAAAATTACCCCAAGCTCCCATGATGAAGGCTACTTTATATGTAAAACTTATTGAAATGCCAAGTTCACAAAGTTCATGTAAAGAACACATGAACTAGCAAGAATGACATCCACATGCATGTCATATTGCTTGGTAGCCAACCATTTGTCACAATAAATCTTGCCCATGAAATATTGTCTTCTACCTCTCGAACGAGTGGTACGTTTTGGTGGATTGTTCTCCTATGAAGACTTAAGAGCCACACAATCACTACAGGGGCCTTTATGCTTTCTTCCATGTCTTGGAGACCTCTAGACTAACTCTTCCGTCACCGAGAAATAACAAGCTAGGGATGCAATTAAGGATTATTTGTTTGACAAAGACAAGAAAGATTGAACAAGGCTTCAACTTGGGATGGACTCTATCAAGCCTTCATTTAAGAAGAAAGGAAAAATTTAATCCAAATTATGAAATTTGAGTTGTGACATGAAGATTTCCCAAGCTACCTTTAGTTCCTCCTCTAAGGGAAAATAGGAATGTGGGAATACATTATGGATGATAAGTGGCATCATTTAGAATGCAGGAAATTAACACAATGTATGCACTAAAAGATTGGTAAATTACCTCAATCGTCATCACTTCCACTTTAAGTTAATCGATAAAATCAATAGGGCCAATAGTGTCGAGGGCATAGCGGATAAAGTCATTACTCGTCTTATCAATGCAAGAGAAATATTTTAGAAGGGTCGAGACATTTGATTGAATTTAAACACCTAACATGGACTAGGAGTGAGAGCCACCAAATCTGCAAGGAACTAGAATGTTTATGGGAATGATTTTCATAGCCAAAGTGAGGATTGATAAATATCAAACCCCAAAATGGTAATAATTCCCTATATCATGCGATGGAATTGAGATGACATTAAGATCGTGGTGATATCTCAAGGGAAATGTGAAATCATGTGATGGAAATAGGTAAAACACGTGTGAGGTTAACACCATCATGAGCGTGTCAACTTACAATCCCAAGGTATAGTGAAATTTGGGGTAAAAAATATGTGGGCTTGGATTAGGCATTAATCAATTCATTAACATGTGATATTATCATGAATTTTTTATCAATTTATCGCATCCATGTAAGAGAACAAAGAGAATGGTGACATTTTAACACCCCGGGTGGCAAAAATTCAATCACTACATTAGTAGATATATGATAGTGAGGATTGAAATTTGATCAAAACATCTTAATGTTTTGTGGGTCGTCAAAGCGTGAGATGTAGTCGAGTTTCCAACTAAGGGTACTATTATTTTTCAAAGCTTTAATAATGATTTTGGAGTCCCTTTTAGCATAGAGTTAGTAGGCATTGGACATTCTACTATTTTTCCTCATGTAAAGGCCCTCAATATGTGTAATGGTTCTCAATTCATTGTTAGTGGCTTTTGGTCGATGACCCGAACATGCCATAATAAGGTTTCCCTTAGGATATCTCAAGACATATTCGAAACTAGATACACATAGGTTGCCTTTTGGCACCACCAAATTTTAATTCAACCCATTGAAGGGGGTAACATCCATTTAGGATGGTAGATGATGTTATATTGCTAGATTAATGTGTTTCTAAGCATATCAAGAGCCAATTTTGTAAAAAATTAGATTCCCTTTGAGTTCAATATATTATTAGTTTTTAGTATAGAGTTGACCCACTCAGAGATCACTATCTCCAACTGTGTGTGAATCTTTCCCAAACCACTATCTACCCTTCAAAATTTCTTTTATTCCTTTCAAGTCATATGTTATAGAGTATTTATGAGGGGATACTTCTCAAAATGGGCGAGGATTGAATTTAATGGATATTGCCACTTTCTCAAAAGATGGAGGATAGACCTACGAAAGGTCCAAGAAAAACAAACTTTTTGGAACACCCAATACCATTTTATGACAATAAAGGGGCTTTAGAGTAATATGTGGCCCATATATTATTTCATGCTCTTACACGTGATACATTTTCTAGGGCCATAAAATGCCTTTTGGTAAGATTGTCGAATGTTAGTATAATTTTTAAGGCATCAGATGCACCCAAAATTACGCATGCCATATACATTGTTGGAAAATGGTTACAAAAGTCCCTAATGATGATTCACTTCCTTTCAAAAGATGTTTGAGCTCCAAAACCCATTCACAATGTTTATTTGTAGCGTAAACATCATTAGCCTTCCCGCACTTTTTTCAAAAACTTCGCTTCTTTACGTGCATGTTTTTGGCTTTTATCCATTTAATGTTAGAATAGATTAATGTGTTTCCAAGATATCAAGAGCCGCCGCCCGCATGGGAGGCGGTTTCAAAACTACCACCAAGCTGGGTGACCTTTCAAGTCATATTATGTTATAGAGTATTTATGAGGGGATAACATCCTAAGTGATTTTTCCAGATTTCATCATGCATGTTTTTAACACGTGAAAATTCACTTAACTTCACTTTTAGGATGCATATGCGTGAGCCAAATTGTCTAAAAATAGTTTTGATTGTTTGGTTCTCCTTCCCTCTTTGTATCTTTGCATGTGCTTTAGTTAGTTAGAACTGCCTCTTCTTGCCTTATGCATGAAGGCACATCCCAGCCCCAATTCTTATATATTCCATGCTTGTGTTCGAGCAAAAGGCCTGAGATTTTTTGTGTATATTACATAGTATTGTTGCCACAATCTTGCTTGGAATTGCATAGCCAAGCTCAGATCTCTCGTGTTATCTCTCTTCTACTTACATTGCAACCAGATCGCCTTCAAGCTACCATTTTTCAAGCGTCTTCTTTTACTGTTGTTCTTACATTCCCAATTCCTTGGACTCATATGAACACACAAAGAAAGAAAGGATCAAACTGAGGGGACAGATACAAATACAACCAGATTTGCCAAAGCTCTTACCTATCTAGATTGGAATTGTGTGTTTGTTCACTTTATTTCTCGATTGTCAATTTCAAATCATTAGTTTCAATTGCATATCAAATAGAGTAGTAAAATTTTTCATTTCAATTGATTAGACAATTATAAGTAGATCAAATCATTAGAAAGTTTGCTCTTTAACATTACTGAGGAAGTTGTGGGGAACAATAACTCTTTCAGGGTCATGATTTGTTCTTCACCTCTGAGGTAGGGTTTGAAGGGTTTTTATTAGATTAGGTTATTTGTTTTAGATTTAGATTCACATATTCACACAAGTAACCAACTACATCCGGCTGATTACTTGTCTTTAGTTTGTTTATTAGATTAGAACGCATTGCTTAAAAAATAGAAAAGATAAAAACATTTACTTTTATTAGATTAGTTTGCTTTCATTGTTTTCTTTGATATATTGTGAAAACGCCAAAAACATAGATTAGATTTCCTTTTATAGTTAGTTTGTTTTATCAGATCATTTCAATTTCATTATGTATGACCATCAACGGCCCACAATAAGGAAAGACGACAACAGAATCCCTGGTCCCACAACCCAACGGGTCGGAATTGATAATTGACATTAATACAATTTTACGTCCGATAGTCTTACACACCTGCTACATTCGCTAAGAAAATAGAACAAATAAGCATGCTAAACATCGATGCTAATCAATCCTATGTTTATTGGACTGCTCCTGGCAACAAGGTTTGATTACGCACATGACCATACGAGGGCCGTAACCTCCACGAGTCTTTGGTTGTGATCCTCAAGTCCCACAACCCAACGGCTCTTGACTAATTAGACATTGACACTAGTTTGCATACATTAGTATTCAAATCTTCACCACTTCCACCAGACATTATTGCACAACTTTCCTTATTGAACATAGCAGCCGATCAGGCTAAGACTTTCTGGACTAGACCGGAAAATCACCCATAGTCCTTGTGGCTCCACTATGTCTCTCATTCTCACTTCCATGACCTTGTCTGGAAATCCATACGAGGTGCCCGCATGTCACTTTCTACATGTTTAACAACCAATAAATAGAATCTCGACAGAGCTCGATATCGATTGGAGTCTCCAAGCAGCTATTATATCAGACCGAGCCATCACACCGCTTCAGGTTAGGAGAGAATTCTTTTCCTTAGACTCGCAGATCCCGATATTGCGCGTTGAAGATATAAGATTTCCCAATTAGCTTATTCATCATCATCTCACTCACATCCACTTCCATTCTACATCGATTGTCTTAAGCACGAACTTGAGAGGTTGGAGTGCGAAGAAGGTCACGTGTTGATTTTTCATTCGTGATAGGCACCCTACCATGTGATTGATTGACCTTAAGGAGTATCCATTTACTCCAAATTCTTTTGGGGCCAATGCTCCATGGGCAAGATAATTATTCGCAAGATCATCGGATGATAAATTTTACCGATTTCACATATACCAAAGTTGGAGTCATTCCATTTAAGAAATCTTGTTTCCTTCAACTAGTAGGCACAATTAGAAGAGGACGTTGGAGACGAGGGACACCTATGCGAAATCACCATCTAAGGTAGAACAATCCTTCTACCTACATGTAGGCTAGTCCTAATTACCCATTGTAATAACAAAGTCTAGCAATATAAGACCCCAATGTTATTTCAAGGTTAATTGGATTTCATTGAGATCCACGATCGACTCCAAAGGAGGAAGCCCCAACCATGAATTAGACTAAAAGTTTATCTTTTCTCCAAAACCAACCTCCTGGTTAATTTCGCTTGATCCTCGCATACGGGAGCATAGGGAATTCCAAATAGTTGAGCAACTTGGGGATTAGTAGTGGAAAATATTCTTTCAGAGACATGGAGTCCAAATATTTAGCTCAAATTTGCTCGGTCTATAGTTGTTTCAGATTGGAGTACACTCTCCATAATATTTTGGCCCCTAATGCAACATTGTGCATTCCAAGGTCTTTTAAGTTCATTCCTCGGTTTTTTGGGGCCAACATACCCTTTTCTAATTGAGGAGATGTAATTTGATGGTATTTGGCATACCTTGCTAAATAATTTTTGTTATCTTTTCCATGGAATTGAGAACACTAACTAAAAGCTTTAAAACATATAAAATATATGTAGGAATAGCCTATAAGACAAATTTGATCGGGAGCCATCTGTAGCCAAGGAAAGTTATTTTCCTTTATAGGATGTGAGTTTAGCCTCCATCTTCACATCATATTTTTCCAAAGGTTTTTCCTCATTGCACTAGTGAATAGTGACATCCCTAGGTATTTTCCAAGGAGCTTATCGATCTTAATGCCTATAATATTGGATATATCTTGTTGGATGTTGTAAGGAACATTGAAGAAGAATACATGTGATTTATAAAAGTGAATTTATTGGCATGGTATTGTAGCATTCATTTGTAGGAGAAGTTTGATCTTTCTTACTTTAATTAGTTTTTCTACCCCGAGGATGAGCGTGTCATTAACAAATAAAAAGAGAGATATGGGTGGTGATTCTTGGGTAATTTTGGACCTTAAAGTCCACCAACCTTTAAAAATCCTTAAATGAGTGGTTGAGAGCTCCAACCATGATTATAAAAAGGAAAATATATAATTGATCACCTTGACGAATGTCTTTGGATGATACAAAAACTTAGTCACCTTCCATTGATCAAGAAAAAAGGCAAGTAAAAGAGATAAAGTTGGAAACCCAATTGTACCATTGATCGAAGAGAATCCAAACTTTCATAAGATCTTCCCTAAGAATTTCTAGTTGACTTTTTCATATGCTTTAGAAACATCAAAACTTCACTACCACACCTATGGAATTTGAAATAAATAGAGAATGGATGACCTCATGGGAAATAATTACTTCATCCAAAATTTAGTGGAGGATTCCATGAAATTAGGAGTGGTTCTACTCGGTTGAATCTTTAATACATTGATTGAATTATGTCATCTAAATTATATTCATGTAAAAAATAAGTTGTTTCTGCCTAAATAAATTGTGTTTCATGATGGATTTGGTGTTGAATAGGTAATTCTATGAACTATGCAAATCTTGTACTGATTGTGTGAGTCTTGTGCTTGATTGAATGAGTCATGCGCTTGATTGAGCGAGTCTTGCACTTGATTGAATGAGTCCTGCACTCATACAACTTCTTCTATATCCATCCATTTACATATGTTAGCGCCAAAAATCAATTTATATCAACAAATAGAAATGACATATAAAATGACCAAGACACGTGCTCAAAACACATCTTTTAGTCAAGCAAAAGTTTTATTTATAATAAGACTATTATTAGTTTCTATACAAGGTAAGATGGAAATAGTAGAAAAAATGGGGCTTGGAATATGGATTTCTAAAGGCTCATCACAACCCATGAAGAAGTGCATGAAATCCACCCTTTGAATGAAAGCTTTATTGTTATTTTAGGATGTAACAAAAAGGTTCAAGGATCTTATGAATTGAAACTCGTAGAGTACATAAGGAAAAGGCATAGTGACATATTTGATCAATCTTCATACAAAGTGGTGCATGCATCATGCCAACCAAGATCCTAATAGGATGTTCTTCCATGTCTCTTTCCATTGAAATGGAAATTGTGAGAGTGGATGGTGACGAGAATGAGTATTTTGTTGATAAAGGACGTATGTTCTCTATTATTGCAATGATGGGATAAAATTGTGAATGTGTTGTTCACGAGTGTTATACCTTTGCTTCATCTCCAAGAGTAAGTGATGACACTCAATTCAGCCAACACATGTGTGTGGTGAATCAAAATATGGAAATGAAATAAGAAAAGTGTTCTATAGTGGTTAGGTATTCTCGTGAGAGGAATTTTCAAGAGAAATCAATTTGCATATGTTAGAGAGATGGTGAATGATGTTCACACGGTTCAAGACTTGGTGTAATACAAAATGAAAGTCAAAAGTTCATTTCATCACTTTCTCATTGTAGGAGTAAATGCTTGAATAAGTGTCATAGGGGTCATTGGATCCGGTGAATTCTCTATGTGGTATCAAAGAATAAATTTTTCATTTTATTTTTTTTTTTCAAGCCATGTGGAGTTGTCACAAAGCCTTGGTATGATCAAATAGAGATATTCAATCCACATAAGCTTCATGCATTTAGTTCATTGAACCATAAGGGTTTATATAAGCTTGTATACTCCCATCCTTCCCTTTATACATAGTTTTATTTTCCCCTTTTGGCTTATTCCCATTCTATTTACTTATGAGTTTTTGTGTGTGTGTTAAATAAACACAACTTGAGAAAGTGATCCCTTAAGTATGTGTTGAGCCTAAATCTATTTCCAAATGGATAAGGCATTGATCATGAAACACCCCGAGATTCTAGAGTCGAGCCATGTCTTGTTTGTGCTCTACTCAATCTTCACCCAATCTAAGCCATGTCCCCAAACAGATCCATTTGTCACAAAAAAATAGACTACATGAAACATTCTAAATTGTGCTCGAACACATTACAATGTCCCAAAAATGAATTTCAAGTACAAACACTCTAAGTTAATCACCTCATATTCACCACTCTAGTTTTGGCCCAACATTGTTTTATTACTTTGTCTAAGTCAAATTTTTTCAAATCATCTTCGTTGATCTAGTTCGTGTTTCACAAGAACAATTTAGCCTCTCCACGGTTTTATTTTACATCAAGTATCACCCCATGCCTTTTTGGTTATGAAAACTATTTGCTCATACGTCTAAGTTTTGTGTTAGTGCTTGTTAAAGTATTATAGATCCACCTTGGGAACTTTTGTTATAAAAACACATTAAGGGTAGGTGAATCTATTAATATTTCAATTCCAAAACATGCCTCTAAATGTGCTTTATACTAGTATTTGGTTCCAAAAGCATTCTCCACATACTCTTTTTGTGTAGTAGTTCTCATCTGCATCCAAATGTGTGCTCTTGTATTTTTTTTTGGTTCTAAAAGGGTCTCACATACCCACTCATGGTTCTTGGAACCACTTCCACATGTGTGGTTGGTTCCTAAACTCGTGATACAATGTTTTCTTGCTTATAAACTACCATCTAACATGTTTTATAGCCTTAGTTTGTGTTGGTTTACATGCATATCATTATATGTGCTTGACACTCATGATAGGTCCCCATTGGCTTTAATGTATGTGCTTGGATTTGAAGTAGTGTGCTCGACATGTATTGACTCTCAATTCATCCTTCCACATGGAGATAATATCGTTGGTTTTGAATTTTTATGTTTTAAAATACATCGGGAGGAAACGCTTCAATTTTTATTAAGTTTATGTAAACCATGACATATGCACTTGGATTTTTAAGAGGTCATGTGGTATGAACTAAGAGTTTTTTATTTTGTTTCCCCCTCTCATATGAAATGAAATGAAAACTTTTAACATCCACGAGGCTAAAAATAGCCTATGAGACAATAAAACTAGTTTCTTTTAGTTTCATCAATTCTGATCTTCTTTTGTTAATCTTGATGATGAAGTCCCCCATTTTAGCTATCAACTCCTCATTGAACATAACCTGTAATGAAAATGTCGTGAAATTGATTACATATCTCGAATGAATGTCATTATAAGCATTGCATTCTATAATAAAGTGTTTTTCTGATTCCACTACCCCATCCAAACAAAAGACATAGAGTCTCTCTTCCCATTTTTCTTTAGGCCTTTTCCATCTACCTGTTTCGCATCTAAGCTGATGGGAGTTAGTCCTTAGTTGAGCTATGAGAATCTTAGCTCTCCAAGGGATGAGGGCCCCTATGTAGGCCTTTTTTTACGATCACAAGTGTAGTTAAATTCTTCAAGGTAGTATCTTTTTTTTCTTCCTCTTTTATCCCACATAGCTTTGTGGACCTTATCTATTACAAATGCTTTTATTTCTTTATTGTCCTTGGGCCATGCATTCCATTCAATATTCCATATTTTCATCCACTTGATGTTTTGATTCACCAATGACCTTTTTCTTCTGCATAATGGCTCTTTGAAGACTATGTTGGGCCACTTTCTTGTTGTCATTTGTTCAATTTTGTTGAGGTGTATTAGAATTCAAATCATAGCAATGACTTCGATTAGAATTGCACTGTTTCAACTAAAAGAATCTCATAAGGGACAAAAAATTCAACTTAAACTTGCTTGTGATCATATGTTTTTGAATTCTCTCAATTTGTTTCCATTTTGATAATGGTATGTTGTTGGCCCATATTTCACACCCATAAAGTACAACAAGAGTAACTAATAATTTAAAAAGGGTTTGAGTAGTTTTCCAATCCCATAACTTGCTTTCTCTGCATTTGTTTTGTAAAGCATAAAGGGCTTTCCACCAACCTGTCATTCTCTTTTTTTGCAATTCTCCTAAGTAAGTTTGTTGTTGAATTCAATCCCCGAGTATTTTTGAAGTCAATCCACATATAAAAGAAATGCATTTGTTCTTAAGTTACTTGTTTTGTGCACTTTGGGAAGAAGGAGGTAACACATATGTGCTTTTGGTTCCCAATCACCCTTCCATGTGCATTTTGGTCATTCATTCGATTCTAAATACTATGGTTATGTGCGCTTTGAAAGCATAAACTTAAGTTTTAGTTCATCAAGCACATAGATGATGCATTTTTTGCATTGGTTTAGTTCCCAAACATGTTGAAAACTCCACTTTTTATTTATTTGATATGTATGTTTTAGTGGTTGATTGGTTCATAAGTTCTTCATAAAGTGTGTCTATCATTGGAGGATGTTCTCAAACAAGTCATAATGTGTGCTCAAATTCTTATTAAAACACCAATAAAAAATTAACATGTCATACGAAGTTTAAGTGATTATTTTAATCATTTAAACTTGATACTTTTCTCTCCACACATCTATTCACGTCTCCTACTTTTCCTACATTTTTATAAAGACAAATTTGATCATAACTTGATTTTTACTTACCCGGATGCTCTGAAATTTCAACCACGTGCTCCACTCCTATACACCTTCATGTTGATTGTGATTTTGCATTGTTTGGTAGTATATTCTATTTATTTGGGTCTCAGAGGGTTTTGGAGATGTTCACACTGAAACTATTCAAATATGTTTCTACTCCATTTTCATGGTCACATATGCCTCCCAAATCATTTTAATAATTTTTGTATTCATTTCTTTGGAATCTAGAATCACAAAGCGGTGAAACAAAAGAAAAATTGAAGAAGTATCAAGCACCAAATGGATGTATACAAATTATTTGACCAAATGCATGGATAAAAATCCATAGTTCCGCATTTTTCTCTACCTCTTGGATGTGCTACGAGATCAAATCATTTTGGAGGATGTTTTAATTGATGTAGAACTCATTTTTATTGAAAACACAATTTGATTTCAAACAATCCAAAGGTCTCTTTCCAAAATGTCATCTAGAATTCAGTCATGCTTCACAGAGATGAATTATGATCCTCATATGCAACCTTCGTGGTCAAAAATTGCTTTAGAAAATAAGGATCAATTTATTTAAGTTCATCCACCTCGTCTCTCATGGTGGTTCCAAATGAAACAATGCCCCATTTTTGCAAGTTGGAGAATTTCTACCTATTTATTAGTTCAACCAAAAAAATATTCAAATTATGAAATTATAATTAATTATTTCGCTTTTATATTAATTAAAATAATTTAATAAATGGATTGTAAAATGAACTCAAGTTATTTTAACTCGAGTTAGGGGTGGATTAAGTTATAGAGTGGTTTTATAACTACTTTTTTGGGATGTGCCTATAAAAGGCTTGATCATTATTTTTAAAAGGGTTGGTATTTTCTCTCTTTTCCTTGAATTGGGAATAACTTATCGCAACTTTGTGTGTATCTATTTTGACTCAATTCCATGAAATATAGAATGTTAACTAGGAATGAGAATCATGTTGTTGTGCTTATCATCTTCTAATTATTAACTTTTCTTACTATTCATGACCGAAGACATATTTTAATGTTTATTCATTGTAAGGGATGCAATGATATGTAGATTTGTGCTACTAATCCATGTTTATGGACTTTATGACATATTTACACAATCCGCTAACCTCTCGAGACTTTTTTCTTCTAATTGATTCCTATTCTCTATGGAATTGTTAAGTTTTATCTTCTATGTGAACAAGAGAGGCTTTTATTTTATATTTTCTTTGAGTGATTTGAATAGAATTCGACATTCTTATTTTGTTTAGGGTTTCTCCTTTTCTTCCCTCTTTCTCTTTTCTCCTCTCTTTCTCCTTTGAAATTTATCTCCTTTGTGCTTACATGTTAAAACAACCAAAAATCTAAATACCCCCATCACACAAGGAGCTACCTCTCTCAAAGGTAGAGGAACTTTACATTATCAATAAGTGATTTTCCTAATTGTTGAAAATTTTATATTACCTTCATTGGGCCATCCTAAAAATATAAAATGACGTAAATATCTACCAACGATACTAAAACCCTAGGGCTTGAACATTTATGAAACCCTTTATATGATGCAAAACACCCTCAAATCCTAACCATGGGTAAGAGATCCTTGTAAAAAGGCTACTAATTGAGTTAAAATGACCATGCACTACATACGTTGGCACTACTTTGAAGAGGCCTCAAACTATGCGTAGTTATCCATCTAACATATGGCATTTGTGGATGTAATTACTTTGACAATTCAGTCACTTGTAAATGAGAAACAATCTCTTGACATGCTTGAGCTTGGTTTTAAAGGTCTATAGAATGGGAAGTTCGACTCTCGAACCTAGTTGGGAGTGCTTGAAACCTATGCATTAGTTGCTCTTAGGTTGTGCTTACTAATGTGAAGGAATTTAGGAGATATTGTAATGCTTTAGGAATGTATTTTACAATGAGTGTTGTTGAAAGTGTCATGTGATTTCTAGGTGAGGTAAATAAGTGAGTTAGACTTGCTTTATAGGTGTTCGTAGGTTTAATTTGCATCAAGGCTCGCTTTATGAGATATAAAATGACCCATAAAAATATATCAAATTATAAAAGTGTTCATTGGGTTAACATGTGCCAAATTGTGATGTTTTAGTCCTAGCTAAACAATCCTATACAAGCAATTCACGAGAATTTGTAACTTTTTGGGAATGATTCTTGGGGAAAGTATACCATTTGGACTAATGTAATGGGTAATTATTTGGGTATAGAAATGAGTCAGCAAAGGAGATGGAATAAGTCGCCTATCCTGGAACATGCATGCATAGTATACTTTAGGGTGAGAGGCCACAAGTTGTAATTTTTAAATGATAAATTACCAAAATTAGGTGTTTATACTATTACAAACCCCTTGGGTTTTTTTAGTCTCGTGCATGTTTTTTCTCCTATGCCCCTCCATTTTAGTAATCACATTAGCTATACACCCATTTGATTTAACTCTAAATATAGGTAAATAAGATAAGGTGTGAGAATGAGATTTTATTTATTTAAGGGTTAAAGGGTTAAGAATAGGTTATACTTTCATAATATAGCTCTAAAGTAATTTGCAAGTTATAACAATAGATATGATTGTTAAAACACAAGAAGAGGAGTGCACCTAGATAAACATAGAGACAAAGATGTGATATGTAGTGCGGAGGTGAGATAATAGCTTTGTTTTTGGAACTAGAATGTAGATTTGGGTAGGTATAAAATTGTAAAACCTATACTAAAGCATTGTGCGAGTCTAGTCATCCACAATTAGATTTTAAAAGGGAGTACACTAGCATTATTTAACTTTATATGCATATGTGACACTCTATGATGACCCTCGCACTAAAATCCCCTGGTGTCGCGTATTTGTAAAACTTTCATTAGACGCTAAAAATTTCATTATGGTGGGAGATCATGCAAAAAATGTTAGTGTTTGTGTTGAAATGCCCCTTCATCAACTACGTGGCATTGCTCAGAATAAGCCTCAAACCATACATAATTCTCCACCTAATATGTGATACCTATATGAATGAAACTACTTTGGAAACTTGATCACTTGATAATATGAAACAATGGTTTGTGTGTTTAAGCTTGGATTGAATTTGAAGGTTTATAGAATGGAAAGTTTGAATCTTGAACCTAGTTTGGAGTACTTCATACCTCTGTTTGGGATGCTCCTAAGTGTGCTACTATTTTGAAGGGTTTTAGGAGAGTGTGGAGTGTGGAGTGCATTTTCAATGGGTTTTGTAAGGAGTGATCTTGAAAGTGTTAGTGAGGTAGATAGAGGAGTTAGACATGTTTTTATAAGCATTTGTAGGTTTAACTTCACATTAAGGATGGCCTATGGGATATGAACTAACCCATGAAAAGATATATAATTGAAAAAGTGTCCACTTGGTGGCTAGGTACAAAACCATCAATTTTAGTTTGAATCATTGAACGGTTTAGTCTCTAATTAATAGTCCCAGATAGGTAATATGTGGGATTCTATAAAGTTATGGGAATGATGCTTGGGAGAAATATATTATTGTGGAGTGACGCGGTTAGTTATGTGAACTCACTGAAAAGTGTGAATAGATAAGAAAATACATGTAAAAGAAATAAGGATATATCACCTAGGCTTGGAATGTGTACACAATTCATGTTTTAAGTTCAAAGTCAAAGTTTTCATTGCCAAATGGTAAATTGCTAAATTTAGGTGCCTACATTTTCCCCACTTTAAGTATGAAATGAAAATTACTTGTTTAAAATACCCGAGTGTGTACATACACATTATTTTTTCTCAAAGTTGTAGATTTTGCCTGAATGTTGGCATGCTTCATAATGAAACCTACAATACGTAGTGTATTTAATGTTTGTAAAATAATTAAATTGTAGCTCAACTTTGAAAATATGTTTGTAACTTGAAAATTGAATTTGTAAGTAGTAAAGTGGAGAGATAAAAGCGTGGAAGGCATACACATGTTTTCTTTTCCAAAGGAAGAAATTTCAAATATGTCACATTTAAATATTTATATTGGAATTGAGTTGTTGAAGGGTTACAAGTGATCACTACCCAATTTTGTTGAAGGATATGCCAAAGCCATTGAGGAATTAGGTGTCACTCAACCCAACACCGAAAGGAAATGTGTCGCAAGACTTTGTATTTGTCCTAAGAAGTTAAAAATAAGGAAGGTTACCAAAGGGTTTTCTAGTCACCCTAATATATTTTAAAAATGAGAAGATTTTTTTCATAAGGTTTCCTAGTCACTTTGATAGTCTTCTAATCCTACATACCACATTGTTGCAAATAGATATAGGTCCAAGTGAAAAATAACACAAAGTTGAAATGGAATGACTGGTCTCATGCCCCTACGATGTGACGTCTCATGAGTATCAAACATATAATGTTGAGTATAGAAAAAAGAGAAAAATTACTATACCACATGTTTTCATGCAAATGTGCAACTTGAAAATTTTAAACTTTTAAGAATGACAACTTAACCAAAATTGAAAATTTTGCTCTCGAATCTTCCCGAAACCCTCTCTTGGTTAGTTTCGGGTAGAACAGAGCCAATTGTTAAAATTTCACCTAGATGGAAAATGTTCGGTTAACAGAACTGTTAATTGTGTCATCCATATTGATTTTCAGACATTTCAAATATGGTGAAAAAATCAATTACATGTGTTTTAAATGATGTCAGCCTAGAATGTGCCATTGACCTTGTCGGGATGGAAAATGTTAGGTTGTGGAGCCTGTTTTCATATGTGAAAGTGTTTGTACACTAAGAGTGTAAATTTTTGGCCTCAAATATGGTGCAAAAATCGGGAAACGTGTTTTATATGTGTTTTTAAATGATGACGAGTTTTTCCCATGGTTTTGATAATGTAAAACTAACATTTACTTATCATATGATAGATGTACAAGAAAATGTATTGCAGATGTGTTTTGAAAAATTTTGCTTCCAACGGATCTGGGTATTTTCTGGCTTGTAATAAAATCGAGCAAGTGATTCTTGGTGGGACTAGCCCAAATTGGGTGAACCACGTTAAATACTATCTCTTTGTGTTGTGTTATTTTATCAATTTTATTTGAGATCTGTAATAATTTTTCGCATATTAGCATGCGATGGGATGGGAAAAAAGGGCTCAAACTCATATGGATGTGGTATTTGGAGTTAATAATGTAATAGAATTGATTTAGTAAATTTTAGGAAAGTTTTGAGGTTTAGGGAAAGACCTGAACAAAATCGAGTTTCTAAGGTGTAAGGTGGGAGTCAAAACAAGTACTGATCTTTCACGGATGATTTCGAGAGCTTCATAAGGAGTTAGAGGAAAAAAGTAATCATTGGAAATATTGAAGGATTTTCTACATGATGGAACTTCACATTTTGGATAAGACTCGTGCATTTCTCAAGACATCTCGGCCAATGCACATACCTGTTGTCCGAGAAAAAGGAGATTTTTAGGTTGTTTAGGGAAGAATTGGAAGATATCCATTGAATATTCTTTTAATTCTTCTATGAGTCAAAATCATATAAGATTTCACTAAAAATACCCCTTAGATCTTTTGCAATCAAACCCTCGAGTTACCTCTCTTGCAGTAAAGTTTTCACATTAGTCTATTTTCTAAGGAACAAATGCATGACTGAATTTTGTGTCATGTTTGTCCCTACCCCAAGGGAACAAAGGGATAATAAAATTCACCCCTTCTCATATTTTCATCCAAATCTTCACATGACCTCAAATTAGTCCCCAGATTGATAAACCGCCTATTTTTAGCCCCCTCCATCTTGTATTGTGAAGGTGACACTCTTGTTATCCATATTTCACCCCGAGCTGAATATTGGATCGAATCGACCCCACATAGAAGGAACCTAAGAAAACACATTCAAATCCTGTAATTGGTTGCAAAAAATATTCAGCAATGAAGTGGTGGAGATGAAGAAAGAGCAAAGGATCATGTACAAAAGAAACGACTTATGTTGGGCCATCTCTACGCTTTAAATCCATTCTCAAGTTACAGGTAGGAAGAACCATCAAATAGCAGGGTTGGACAAGTAGGGAAGATGCTACAAAGGAGCCAGAAGTAAGAAGAAGGAAGAATGACGAAGATTGAAGTCCTCGGGCTCGAAACGGTTCAGGAAAGGCCCAAAAACAACTAAGTATGGAGGAGGCAGTGGAAGAGACCACGTGTCCTAACGACACTTCTCCCAAAGTGAATCCAAAGGAGGAACTCAAACTTGCCGGCCCTCCACGTAGAAAATGGTCAAAGAGAGTCAAGGGTGGAGAGGAAAAGCTTCAAAATTGGCTAAGTATAGAAGTGTAAGCAGAGAGTGCAAGTGTCGGCTGGCGCATTTCAAGAGTTGGGTCCAAAGGCGGAGACCCAAATGAGTGTGAGCTCGCCACGTAGCCCAAAGCCTAAAAATGAGAGGAACCATTGAAAATTCCATAGTAGTAGAGGTGACAAGTGTCAACTCGGCGCTCCTCCAAAGGAAACTTTGGGTCGGGTTTGCAAACAAGCGTGGTGCCTCCACGTGTACCTCAAAGGGGGGCAAGGTTAGTTGAATAGTCAATGCATAAAGCGGACCAACGGAGGATGACAAGTGTCTTAAGGGTGTTGTTTCAAGGGTAAAATGGAGAAAAGGTTCCCGAGTGAGTGCAAAGTGACACGTGTCCCAGGGGAAAGCGGGAATCGGGAAAAAGTTGATTTTTGCCCCTTGTTACCTCAAAAGGGAGTAAAAGTTACAAAATGGCCCGCAACTCCACCCAAGGAAAAGTTAGCATTTAGACCCGAGTCAAAGCCAAGGTGGGGAGTCGGGAAAAGGTGAAAATTTTCCTTTCATCCAAAAGGCATAAAGGTAAAAATGGGAGCGCATTTCCCATCCAACCAAAAGGAGCCACGTGTCTGTGCGGAGCTTTGAGGGCTGTGGGAATTTTTAAGTTTTGTGTTTTTTGCGCAAAAGGATAAAAGGTGAATTACGAGACCCGTGGGCCGAATTTTGTTCCAATCTGGCGCCACGTGTCCTAATCCAAAAGGGGGACCCATTTTTCAAATTGTTTTCCCACCCATTTGTATGGAATCGATTCAAACTTCAAAGGGCATATCTTTCGACCCAGGGCTCAAAATATTGCAAATCTAACACCATTGGAAAGATCTCGATCTCTTCTACACCATGGGAGTCTGAAACTTTAATTTTTGGGAAGTTAGGTGGAGAAAAATGGAGAAAAATGTCTTTGATTTCAATGTAGGATCATCAGTCTCAACAACTAGATCAGATTCGATCTATTTTCACCATTTCCTCTTCCTTCAAGGTGCGAACCAAGGATCGATGCAAAAAGATGGATTCGGGGAAAATTTTTAGCAAAAGCATTAACAATGGTGGTTGAGCTTGACCATGTTTTCCCTCTTCTCTCTCTCTCTCTCTTTCTTCTCTCGATCGAATCTATAAATTTTGGGGTAGGATTCATTGTAAAGGGTTGGATATTCTTAGTTTTTTGAGGCTCCCTTCTCCTTCTAGCAAAGGATTTGTGGGGTTCAGGCCTTCCATTAAAATTGTAATATGTTTCTACCTTTTGGCTATTTTGTAATGAACTGTATCAATCTATAGAGCAATAAAATATGTTTGTGATCGATTTTAGATCCTTCTTGTTTCTTTTGCTTCTATCTGGTCTCTCATTATAGATCTGGCTATTGTGCTTGTTTATTGTATGCATTTTATTGGTTCGTGTCGAAGGCAAACTAAGTGTTCATCATTCCTTTGGTGCATCACCTAGTAGTTTAGTTATTTCTTATTTCTGTATTCTTTTATCCTTGTCCCCTTGGCAAGTTTAGACTAGGTATAAGAAATAGATCCTCTGCAAATCCTCACGTATGCACCTGAACAGAGGAATAAGGAACCATCCTTTAATCTGGAGAGATTTTCCATTTTTTTAAGGTCCCACCTTAGGAAAAGTTCAATGTTATGTAATCACACCAAATGACTTTTCCTTAGAAAAATAGATCTTTTAGAACTCATTTGGGGGTGTTGTGATTTTGCACTAATAGTTTTTGGCATGCTCGGTGGGACAAGAAGTCTCCATCTTATTAAAATAGGATTGATGTACACTTGTTATGATTCTGGCTTTTAAGAAGCTTTAAAATTGTACATCTAGTGACTCTAAAAGAAACAAATCTACTGGTTTCAGTAGTCCAAGTAAGTTCATGAGAAGAATACAAACACGGTCAAGAACTAGAGAAGAGGGACTATTTGTCTATTTAGACTTATCCCTAGACAGAGGGAGAAGAAGAAGAAGAGTCCAGAGGTCTCTATCCCCACCAAGTAGAGCTTTATCAACACCTCCTCCCTGACAGACCATTCATTCAATCAAGAGGAGTGCTCAGGCCAATCAGAATGGCTCAGCCAAATCCTTATGTTAACTTCACTGGTAGTAGTCCACTTGCCTTGAATGCACAAAATCTAGTTCCTATTGCAACATTAAAGAGTATCCCATATTTCATTGGGGAGAACCAAACTTCTCTTCGGGTGATCATGTCCAAGATATTGCAAATGTCTACACAATCCATGAGATTCATGAAATGGACATAGCAGTCAAGCTGCTCACCTCTTCACTCAAAGGGAAGGCTTCACAATGGTTCAAGAGTCTTGAGGTAGGCTCTATTCAAAATTGGAATCAGCTATGCACCACTCTTCACAACTAGTTTGGAGAGAAAGGTGACAATTTGTCTTTGTTGGAGCAACTAACAACTATCAAGAGAGCCCCAAATGAACAACTGACTGACTTCAACCTCAGATTCTAATGAACCTGGGATAGGATTCCAATAGTAGTAAAGCCCACAAATGAAGGTGCCTTCCTATACTTTCTTAGGGCTTTAAATTCTGATATTTCTCTGATGATTCAGTCAATGGGAGGCACTACACTACCAAAACCTATAGCCTTTCCATAGGGGCTGAGAACCATTTGATTCAAGCTGGTAAAATAGCTCCTAGGCCATCCATGCCTCTATACCTGAGTTAGGAAGCCCAGATACTAGCCAAGCACCTACATTAGCTCCTATACCCACCCCAGGGTCAAAGCTCAGTTGAAGCTTCCACTTCATCATCTAACACCTCTAAAGAGCTTCAGAAGTGATGAAGCAACTACAAAACCTAGGAAATGAACTAGTGACCATCAAAGAGGTAGGCACAGAGCTCCAGGCCATATCAGTCTCAGGCTCAATATCAAACTAGACCCCAATACCAGTAGAATAGGCCACCACCTCAGACTACAAATCAAAATCAAAATCAAGGACAACCTCAAGTTGCTAGACCTTTTAGGTCTTATGATCCAAATACAACCTCAACATCAAAGGCATTGGTCCCTGCAAAACAATATGGCATAGGAATATGATTGGTGTTTTCCATGCAGTCAGCCACATAACCAATCCATGTGTTTTAATGGTGCTCTGAATCAAGGCTCTAATGGTGCAAACCAGTATGGTGTCATAAGAGCCTAGTCAGGAAGGAGATCAACAACAAGGAGCTCAACAAGGTGAACCTCAGGAGAGACCATGCTTGTAAATTGGTAAAAGGTGAAGACTTTGTGGGATGAATCAGTTCCCTCCTCAAAGTGTGGCTGCCAATACATGGTCCAAAAATAGAAGCATTGGAGAGGGCCAACCACTGAACTCAGGTAACCCTCAACCTTCCATCACTCCACAAGGTCCTGGTGTTCCAAGTGCAACTCCCAACATGCAGAACCAATCCAAGCCACCTTCCAAATCTAGTCAGGCACCGGTTGTAACAACCCATGTGTAAGAAAGAAATGTGTCTAGGAAGGGGGCAAAAAAAAGATAGCTCATTCAATATTATTGAGAAAATGAAGAGGACAAGTGTGAACATTTCACTATGGGAGTCATTGGCCATTCTGAGGGTAGAGGGATCTATTATAAACTGCCATGCAGAATTGGTCAAGTTCAAATCAACCCCTAATCAGCAAGAGAGAGTGCTTGCCAATGCAGTTCAACCTGAGAAGAACCAAGGAGAACAACAAGGTAAGAACTTGAGACCCCCTCCATTCTATGTCTCATTAATTATTGGAGACAAATTAGTGCACAATTGTATGATTGATTTTGGGGCTAGTAGTTTTGTGATGCCCAAACAAATAGTTGATCAGTTGGGTCTCCAATATGAAGTCATCTCTAGAGGAGTAGTCAATTAGATGGGACAACAGTGACCACTATGGGAATCATCAAAGATCTGAGCCTCACCCTACATGCCTACCCCAATGTGATTGTCTTTGCAAAACATGTGTCCATCATAGATTTGCCACCACATTTTGCTTTGTGTCTGTCTAGGGACTTCACTGCCAAAATTGGAGGCTACCTGTCTCATTGATTGGTCACATATGCTCTTTAGGACAAGATATGGGGCAAAGGCCATAGTCAGATCTGAACCCATTGTAGACTATCATATTGAAACTTATGTGCCTAGCCCAATTAATGCCAATTGCTCAGCTTTTGATCAAGAAGACCTCCTAAGCACTAATGAAGCAAATACCAAGTTGGAATGTATCCCAGACTTGACTCTAGATGAGTGGGCCAACAAAAGACATGCTTTTGACCCCTATAAAGAAATGGAAGAATCTGAGCTGGGTGTCTACCTTCTACATGAAGAAAATCACCCTCTTCCTACCTTAATCAAGCTAGAACATAAAGATGACAATGAGGTATGGAAATTATTCTTTGATGGTTCAAGGAGTAGACAAGGAGCTGGAGGAGGAGCTATGATTGTGTCTCCCAAAGGTATGAAGTATTATTCAGCCTTTAGATTTCAGTTTTCTTGCTCAAATAACACTTGTTGAATATGAGGCTTTAGTCCAAGGTCTTCATTGGGCAAGGAAGATGGGGATCAAGAATTTGTAGGTGTTTGGTGATAGTGAATTGGTTGCCAATCAAGTCAGAGGACTTAATGCTATCAAGAATGACTGCTCTTCAAGAACTATAAGAATAGAGTATGGGACCTCATGGAGGATTTTGAAGCCTTCAACATTATGTCCATACCCAGAAAAGAAAATGAAGTCTGTTGATAGACTTGTAGTAGTTGGAGCAGCCTTTGATGTGGTGGACAACATCAAGAGAGACAAAGGACAACCACATATCCATGTGGTTGTGAGACTAACAATGCGAGATAATAATACATGTTGGTAGGTGTTTGAAAATGATCAGCAGATCATTAATTTTTGCAAGAAGCTGAATTCTCAGCTAATAATCAAAGTAGATTGGGACAACAATATGGAAATCAGATAGTACAACTACATACAAACAAGCTTCCCAAAGGCTTAGTAACACTGGAATCTATTTTCAATCCTAACGATCAATTTAGAAAGGAGAAAGCCAACATACAGATCAAAGGAGAAGATTCAGAGTCAATCCCAGTTGGAGAAGACAAAACACTTCAAATTGGCAAGGTGGCCACTAAGAGCGAAGGAAAGGTATGAATTCATACAACTCTGCCAAGAATTCCCTGATGTGTTTCTTGGAGTTATGAGGACTTAAGGGGTTTTAATCCAAAACTAGCACAACACACAATTGAATTGGATCTAGTTGCTTAGCCTACCAGGAAGAAGTAGAGACTAGTCAACCCACATATTGAGCCTCTAATGAAAAGGGAGCTGAACAAGCTAATAGAGGCAAGCATCATATTTCCAATTAAACACTCAAGTTGGGTTGCAAATCTGGTCCCAGTCAGAAAGAAAAATGGAGAAATCAGGTTGTGTGTTGACTTCAGGGATTTGAACAGAGCCTCTCTTAAAGATCACTACCCACTCCCTTCAATGGAACAGATCTTGCAAGTAGTGTCTAGGTCAGAGAGATTCTCTCTCTTAGATGGCTACTCAGGATACAATCAGATCATGGTGAAAGAAGATGATCAGTTCAAAACTACCTTCACCACCAAATGGGGCACCTATGCATACAAAAAAATGCCATTTGGACTATCTAATGTTGGTGCTACTTTCAAAGAGCCATGGATATGGCATTCAAAGGGCTAATCAAAAAAATAGTGTTGATCTATCTGGATGACATCATTGTGTTCTCTAAGAATGCAGTCAGACCACCTTTTTCACCTAAGGCAAGTGTTTTAAAGATGCAGGAGATTGGGGTATCTTTGAACCCTAAAAAATGCATATTCTTGGCCCATGAGGGTAGGATTTTAGGCCATATTGTGTCTAAGGAGGGTCTGGAAATTGACCCAGAGAGAGTTGAAGCAATAAAAGCATTGCCATTGCCAAGCCACAAGAAGGCTCTTCAAAGCTTCTTGGGGAAGATCAACTTTGTTTGAAGGTTTGTCCCAAACTTTGCTTGCTCTGGTTAAGCCAATAACATTGATGTTGAAGAAGAGCTTAACATTCAGATGGACAGTTGAAGGAAAGGCAAGCTTTGAAGCCATAAAGAGGCCATATCACGAGGCCCCAACTCTTGTAAATCCAGATTTCTCCAAGGACTTCATATTGTATGCCTTTGGTGGCAGTGACACTATCTCTGCAATCTTAGTTCAATAGAACAAAGAAAGCTCATAACAACCAATTGCTTTCTTCAGTCGAGTCTGGAAGACTATGAGGTAAGGTACTCCTTCATTGAGAAGCAAGTCCTGGTGGTGATCAGGGGATTGAAGAAGTTTAAGCATTTAGTGTCAAACAACAAAATCCAACTATTGGTCTCCCATGCAAGAGTCAAATAATTCCTCCTCGTGCAAGGACTGAATGAGAAATGTGCAGGGTGGATCACTCATGTCATGGAATATGACATTGAGATCAAGGTCACCAAGCTGGTCCGTGGGAGGGGCTTGTGTGAGCAATTAGCCTCTGCTCTACAAGATGAAACAAATAGTGATAAAGAGGTTGTTCTTATCTTACAAGATGATCAAGAAGAAGGGAGAGATGATATACCTACTCCTTGTTGGACCCAAGACATGGTGCACTTCCTTCAAATAGGTCTATGTCCTCATGGGATGAGTAAAGAAAAAAGAAGGCATTTTAGGCTACAGGCCATCCCATATGTTCTTATTGATGGTGTCTTGTTCAAAAGAGACATCAATGGTATTTTGTTGAGATGCATTGGGACAGATCAAGTGGAGAGAGTGCTACAAGAATTCCATGTCAAAGTAGCTGGAGGCCATTTTTCTCCAAGAGTGATAACACTCAAAATCATGAAAGCAGGATATTATTGGCCCAGAGTGTTTAGTGACTGCTACACATGGATCAAAAGATGCAAGAATTGTGCATTCTTCAAAGGCAAAGAGAGGCTAGCAACACTTCCATTGCACCCAATCTCAGTAGACCAACCTTTCATGCAATGGGGATTGGACTTCATTGGAGTCATCAACCCAAACTCAAGCCAAGGTCACAAATGGATCATGACAGCAACTGATTATTTCACCAAGTGGACCGAGGCAGTGGCACTCAAAGAAGCAAATGAGTCTAGTATCCTAGATTTCTATGAAGGGATAGTGACCAGATTTGGGGTACCAACCACCATCATATCAGACAATGCATTAGCATTTATAGGTTCCAAGATCACATAGGATGGGTTGTTAAAAATGGGACTTATTTGAGTACTTCATCAAACTATTACCCTCAAGGTAATGGCCAGATGAGTCTACAAACAAAAACCTATTGAAGATCATCAGAAGAACTCTCGATGAGAATCAGAGGACCTGGCACACAAAGCTCAAAATGGCCTTATGGGCTGATAGAATAACACCAAAGAGATCTATAGGTAGCTCCCCATTCAAGCTTGTCTATGGGAAAGAAGTAGTGTTGCCTATATCACTTGAATTACCAACATTGGAGCTTGTGAAGCAACTAGAGATGTCTGAATTTGGACCAATGGAGGCCAGGTATGTAGAGTTGATAGAATTAGAAGAGACTAGAGAGAAAGCTCTCAAGCATTGGAGAAGAATCAGGCTTCGATCAAGAAATGCTTTGATAAGAAGGAAAAAGCAAGGACCTTCAAGAAGGGGACCTGGTTTTGAAATGGGATGCAGATCGAGCAAAACTAGGGAGACATTCTAAGTTGATGCCATCTGGAGTGGCCCCTATATGATAACAAGATGCAAAAGTAGTAATGCTTTCCAATTGTCTACATTGGAGGGCGAAGAGTTGTAGATTCTAGTGAATGGGATCTATCTTAAGCACTGCTACTAAAAGGAAGTCTCACCATGTACATATCAGTTTAGTTTCTCTTTCCTCTAAGTGCTTCTGCACATTGTCTTGTTGTAGTGTAGATTGCTTTTCTCCTAAGTGCTTTGCATGCTCTGCATGTTCCATTTTGGAACATGTATGATTTCAATTTTTTGTACATAGTCGTGGTGTTGTTTTGTTGCTCTTGTGTAGTTCATTCAGAAAAATAGATGAAGCCCTATTTTAAAACAATTTTCTACTCTCAGAAATCTTCATTTCAAGATTTTCTTATGAAATTTGAGAGCACAGGTGGCGGGTCATGAACAGAGGTAGAAATAGTATCATCCTATTATTCTTGACTCCATGCCCAATAGATATGACAAGGCAACTGATCTCTTCATCTAGCAGGTAGATGTCCCCAGTGAGTCACCAAATTGTTATCCATATTTCACCCCGAGCTGAATATTGGATCGAATCATGACCCCACATAGAAGGAACCCGAGAAAATGCATTCAAATCCTACAATTGGTTGCAAAAAAAGATTCAGTAATGAAGTGGTGGAGATGAAGAAAGAGCAAAGGATCTGTACAGAAAGAAATGACTCTGTCGGGCCGTCTCTATGCTTTAAATCCATTCTCCAAGTTACAGGCAGGTAGAACCATCAAATAGTAGGGTTGGACAAGCAGGGAAGATGCTACAAAGGAGCTAGAAGCAAGAAGAAGAAGAACAATGAAGATTGAAGTCCTCGGGCTCGAAACGGTTCAGGAAAGGCCCAAAAATAACTAAGTATGGAGGAGGCAGTGGAAGAGACCACGTGTCCTAACGATGCTTCTCCCAAAGTGAATCCAAAGGGAGGAACTCAAACTTGTGCTCGGCCCTCCATGTAGAAAATGGTCAAAGAGAGTCAAGGGGTGGAGAGGAAAAGCTTCAAAATTGGCTAAGTATAGAAGTGTAAGCGGAGAGTGCCAAGTGTCGGCTACGCATTTCCAAGAGTTGGTCCAAAGGCGGAGACCCAAATGAGCGCAAGCTCGCCACGTAGCCCAAAGCCTAAAAATGAGAGGAACCATTGAAAAGTCCATAGAGTAGCGGAGGCTGACAAGTGTCAACTCGATGCTCCTCCAAAGGCAACTTTGGGTCGGGTTTGCAAACAAGCGTGGTGCCTCCACGTGTACCTCAAAGGGGGCAAGGTTAGTTGAATAGTCAATGCATAAGCGGACCAGTGGAGGCTGCCAAGTGTCTTAAGGGTGTTGTTTCAAGGGTAAAATGGAGAAAAGGTTCCCGAGTGAGTGCCAGAGTGACACGTGTCCCAGGGGAAAGTGGGGCGATCGGGGAAAAGTTGATTTTTGCCCCTTGTTACCTCAAAAGGGAGTAAAAGTTGCAAAATGGCCGCAACTCCACCCAAGGAAAAAGTCACATTTAGACTCGAGTCAAAGCCAAGGTGGGGAGTGGGGGAAAAGGTGAAAATTTTCCTTTCATCAAAAGGCATAAAGGTAAAAATGGGAGCGCATTTCCCATCCAACCAAAAGGAGCCACGTGTCATGCGAGCTTGAGGTTGTGGGAATTTTTAATTTTTATTTTTTGTGCAAAAGGATAAAAGGTGAATTACGGACCCATGGGCCCAAATTTTGTTCCAATCTGGCGCCACGTGTCCCAATCCAAAAGGGGGACCCATTTTTCAAATTGTTTTCCCACCCATTTGTATGGAATCGATTCAAACTTCAAAGGGGCATATCTTTCGACCCAGGGCTCAAAATATTACAAATATGACACCATTGGAAAGATCTCGATCTCTTCTACATGCCATGGGAGTCTGAAACTTTAATTTTTGGGAAGTTAGGTGGAAGAAAAATGGAGAAACATCTTTGAGCTTTCAATGTAGGATCATCAGTCTCAACAACCAGATCGGATTTGATCTATTTCCACCATTTCCTCTTCCTTCAAGGTCGAACCAAGGATCGATGCAAAAAAGATAAATTTAGGGGTAGATTTTAGTAGAAGCATTAACAATGGTGGTTGAGCTTTGACCCACATTTTTTTCCCTCTTCTCTCTCTCTCTTTCTTCTCTCGATCGAATCTATAAATTTGGGGGCAAGGATTCATTGTAAAGGGTTGGATATTCTTAGTTTTGCAGGCTCCCTTCTCCTTCTAGAAAAGGATTTGTGGGGTTCAGAGCCTTCCATTAAAATTGTAATATGTTTCTACCTTTTGGCTATTCTGTAATGAATTGTATCAATCTATAGAGCAATAAAATACGTTTGTGATCGATTTTAGATCCTTCTTGTTTCTTTTGCTTCTATCTGGTCTCTCATTATAGATCTGGCTATCTGTGCTTGTTTATTGTATGCATTTTATTGGTTCGTGTCGAAGGCAAACTAAGTGTTCATCATTCCTTTGGTGCATCACCTAGTAGTTTAGTTATTTCTTATTTCCTGTATTCTTTTATCCCTATGTCCCCTTGGCAAGTTTAGACTAGGTATAAGAAATAGATCCTCTGCAAATCCTCACGTATCCTATCCCTATGCCTAGGGTTTATGTGGTACAATAAAATTTTCCCCTCTCCACTTCTTCCCTATTCTTTCATACGATCAAATTTGAGTTTTACAGTGTTAAACAAACCTTTTCTAGCTCCCTCTGCATCGAATCACATTGTGCCATTTTTCATCACTGGGGTAGGGCACATTTTTATGTCCCTCCTATCCCTATACCAAGGGGAGAAAAATTAGACCCCTCTCAGCCCCTAACTGGTCTTTCATGTGACCCAATCTCGGCCCGGTGCTTAATGTCTTGTATTGCCTCGTCCCCATTCATCCAACCACACTTGTGACACATGATAGCCCAGAATGAGGCACATTTCACCCCATACCAAGAAGGTTGAAAACCCTAGCTTTTCCCTAGTTTCTTCTACCCGACGTGTGTAAATGTGATTATCAAAGCCTGAAAGTGCATAACTATCAAGTTTTTTTATAGAAGCTTCATGCCATGATTTTCAAAGCTTAGAGACTCCATTAATTTTGTCATCCATCTCTAGACCCAAAACTATAAGTTTGGAAATCTACTTTTCAAATTCAAGGAGTTCTAGGAAGCAAATCATGATGAAAATGGAGTACGAGATCGCGACGAAGAGCCGAATCTGAAAATAATGTTTCCATTGCAAACCGAGGCCAAAATTATCACTTACTAAAAATATAATATTTCATGCCCTTCACATGCTAAAAAGTAGTAAGAACCTCGAATGGAATGTTCGATCACTAGAATAATCAAAAACGGTGCAAAAGAAGGCGAGGGTAAAATTGGTAATTTTGCCGAAAAAAACAAAAAGCAAAAAAACACTTTCTAAAAATAGTAACTTGCTCAAAATAGCAGCGAAATCATCAATGAAGGATAATGGAATGTACTACAAGGTTTAAAAGGTCACATTTGAGAAAAATAAGAGACGTCCCAAAATAACGAGTCCTGGTCCTACCTACTAAAAATATAAAGTATCTGTTTTGGATGCAAACTTGATTGCGATTGGCTCCATTTTACCTCATCACAATGCTTTTAGCATATTCATGGCGTGGTAGAGTTGTCTCATATTTTAAACAAGGAAACTCATTCTCCACAGGAACTCTGAAGCATCATTTTGAGCTCAATTGTATCGAAGTAAGCAAGAAACATCTCGGGGTGCAACAGGTGAGAGCGAGAGGAACCGAGCAACTGGAAAGGAATTAGAAGGCGTCAAGAAATACATTACAAGATTTCATCATGTTTATCATATGAAGTCATCACCATCTCCTTTGGTGAGTGGTTGAAATGATCTAGGTGAGTAGGTGAGCTTAGTGAGTTGGTTGAGACAAGCTTGGTGAGCTGGTTGAAATGAGCTCGGTAAGCTAGGTGAGTGAGTTGCTTATGGTGAGGTTGTTGAGGAAATCTTGGTGAGCTAGTTGGTATGAGATTGATAATATGGGTGACTGAGTTGGTTGGGGTGAGTTGGTTGAGGAGAGCTTGGTGAGCTAGTTGAAATAAGCTCGATAAGATGGATGACTGGTTGAGATGAGCCAAATGAGCTAGGAAATAGCTCATCTTTCTTCTTTAGGAGCTCACATCTCACAGGTCAGTAAAGGTAGAGTTTTCAATGTTGCAATGTAGTGTGCGGGATAGGAATGCAAGTTTCAGGATGTTTAAGCATCATGAGAAACAATTGTGAAAGCCTAAGGAGCAAGAGAGTGATCCTCACTCTCATTATGAGATCAAGAATGCATCATCATGAGTGATGTCCATGTTCATCCCAAGCTCACATTGGGAGGTCTTATAATAGTGTTTCTAAACACTCATTCGGTGGTCTAAGGTGTTTGTGCATCTGGAAGAAGGAGGAAAGTGAGATCATCATGCCTTTAATCAAGTAAGTTCTATATCAAAAGGAGCTTCTTCAACATATCAGTCAATCCCTTTCCCTTATCCTCTTCTCTCCCTTTATTCTAATTCTTCATTATACATAATCATGGTATTTTATCCTATCTACTTAAGTGACAATATGTAAATTGTAAAAGTATTCTCTCAAAATTATAAGAGAGATACTTAATTTGTCTCTTGTAAGGGAAATTAAAAGGCCACAAGTGGAATAGGAATATGAAGAGTCATGTGGGAGGTAGGTGAAAGGTCAATTCATAATGTTATAAATTAGGATGGCTTCCCCATTCCAAAGGATCCTGAAATCCTAAATTTTAGTTCTTGGTAGTAATTGTGGATTGTGGTTTAGATGTTGAGCTTTGTATCACCAACACAAGAAATAAAAGCTACATTTCTTCCATTTCCCTTTCTCATGTGTTCCTTTATTTCCTTTCTTTTTTGCACTTTGCAAGCATAGTGATCAAGAAGGAAATTTGCATCCTTGATAGATGAATCTATGGAATTGTGTGTCTTTAATTTATTTGTCTCACTAATGGCTTACATTGTTGCTTTCCTCTTAATAAATGTTGAACTACTGTAGTTATTAGGTGTGAACTTTGTTATTACATACTCACAAAGATAACCTTCCCTTTCCCACTTTCTCTCCTTTATCCCTTGCCATTGTAATTTCCTCCCTTGTACCCCGTACAAGCACTTTTCCACTGTGTTTAGTGAAGTGTTCCTATATGATCCCCTAACCTACTTGGACACCCCACAACAATAAATTATATTAGAATAGTTAAGATTCAATAATGGGAGCCTCCCCATATATAAGAAGGAGGGGCGTAGCCTCGCGGATGTTGGTAGAAACACATAATTTTCCATGCGAAAATTATTTCACCACCACCCCCATACTCTATGGTGAAAATTATGTTTGAGTTACGTCGTGCTAAAAATAATAAGTATCCAAACCCCCACATTTTGTACTAAAACACTCTAAACTATGTAATTTGTTCTTAAACTTATATCAAAATCTTGTGACTATTTATGAGGATTTGTTTTTTGGTAATTTGTCGAAAATTTTACCCCTAAGATCAAAACATCCATCTTAGATTGTAACATCGGAAGTTTTATCTCTATGTGTAATTTATTCTTGATTTAGATCGATTATCTTACCAAGTATTTATACCCCATTTCATTACGTTCTGTGTCACACATACATATACATACACATATATATATATATAATAAACCCCATTGAATGTCCCCACCTTTTCAAGAGAGTGAGATATGTGAATAGAAACATCAACTCAAAATAAATTACGTGTATCCATGTTAAATGCATTTGATAGTCAAATTTGGATCACATAAAGGGTTGTTGTAGGTGACCACCATTGAGATCTTTTCATATAAGGGTATGTATGGCATGGCATACGAAAAAGCTAACAAGCAATAAGAAAATCAAATAGACAAGTAATTTGGCATATAAATACAAAAGAAATGTCACCGTGTTAGCCATAAAGATGGCCCAAGCGGTTGCAGCAAGGGACACAAAATTGACACACATCGATAACAAGTATGAATAAAAGGAAATAAAAGCCACAAATAAGGGCACCAAATTGTCACAAAGACAAACATAAAAAGGTCATAGGACGCATACACGAGAGTAAGCATATGAACAATCAAGTAAGTGAATAAAGTAAAAGATGGTAACCTAAAGGTGAATAGATCAAGATAAGTCGGTGTTGTACAAGAAACATGGGCTATCCATATTAGTAAAAAAATGTCAAATAACACAATATAAGAAATTGAGTCTAATGAGGAAGTGAAAGTAATTGTATTGAAACAAGAGGACCTAAAAGTAGTGTAGGATATACCCTTAGATTAACAATGCCATTGTGAAAATTTTAGTTCGACACCTTTCATCATGATGTGTCCTACATCACGCTCAAAATACCTCACGAACCCATGTGTGTAAAGATTATATATAATATGTTATTTATCAAATTGTATGACAAATAATGTGTTTAAAGTAAAAGATAGAAAAAAAAAAAAAGTCATATATAGGTACTAACTTTGTATTTTGAAAATCTTTGGAGTTTCTATACTTAACGAAGTATTAGAATGTTTGTCGTATTTTAGAATATTTGTATAAAAAGAAGCCACCTTGTGATGGAATTAAGAGGGTGGGGATCCAAATTTTTATCGAGTGGGAGGGGTGTAGACACAAAATCACGCACTTGGGTACATTTCTAGGTCCTAATCACATACTACTATTCATATGATTCATAAGCAAGAAAACTAGTAATTGACTACTATCTTGGGCCTCTTTTTTGTCTTTCTTGCTTTCTCTTTGGTCTTACACACCCTACAACCAATTCGATACTTTATTGCTTTATCTTTCACGACTACGGATGCTAGCGCCTAGGCACATAGAGGGGAAATTCATTGTTCCATCCACGCATCTACTTATATTGGTACATCTAGCTATCACCCGCTATCACGCATACTTACGCAAGGGATTCTTAGGGCACAATTCTATCACACATGTACAAGAACTAAATGGAGTCTCGGATATAGTACAAGTGCTCGGTTGTAAGTTCGCTCGGTCGGGTGACCACTGAGGGTTAGCCTGACTCCCCATATTGCATCTTTTATTTTTGGGATTTGATGTAGTTTGAGGGTTTTACAAGTCATCTTTTTTTCAAGTTAAAAGTGCATTTTGCAATCATTTGGGGATATAGAAGCAACCAATAACAACTATCGGTGACCACTTTGTGATACCAAAAGATCATTTTTTGAGCTCTGCGTGGTTTAGGCACCCTCAAAAGCACCTAGTCGACTCAAGCCCAAAAAATTATCAAACATACAACAGTCTTCCCTTCCGTTCATTAGTCTTCTAGTCCATACGAGTTCCCAAGGAAAACGTAAATAAACTAAGTTTTTCTTCTTCCGTCTTGCACTTAGGGTTTCATGTTACTAGCTTATTGCTTGCGTAATCTTCTATCAAAGAACTATTTATCATAGTTTACATTTGTTACTGCTAGTATAAGGTTTACCAAAACAAAATTTTGTTAAATCAAGGAGCAAACCTAAAATTTGCATGATGTACACTATGAGTAGGATGTAGGAAATTTTGGCTTGAATAATTGAGTAGATGGAATTGATTTGAGGTTCACATAATCTTGATCAATGCTTAGTTTTATCAACCTTCGTGAGGTAAGAGGAAGAGATATAACTTAGACTCGAGCAATAATTTAAGTGCGTGTACTAACGATAATAGGGAAAATAAGAAAGGTACACATAAGATAACTATATCCACTTGAAGGGGCGATGTGATGTGTGTAGACACCAAAATTTGATATGATTGTCCCCCATCCGCATTCGCTCCCTTTCATCATCATCTTGCACCTTCACACCCCTCATCTTATTCGAATTCCTATTTCCCTCCTACAATCCCATTTATTTCATCTAATTTCCCACTTTCCTATCTTAATCCTATTGTGAATTTTATCTCTCATAAACCATCCCTAATCGCATTTAAATACCCCTAAACCCATATATTATCCTAATCACATCCCATTTAACATCCTGGACTCTCATCTACCCTCATTTAATGCATTTCCACCCTTTAACCACCTTTTATCATCCCTATGCAACCGTAACCTACCTAAACAACTCGAAACCTTAATTTTACCTTCTTAGGCCCTTTTGTCTCGAGCTATACATCATCACACCACCAAAATTGGTAGTCAAATATCGACGGCGACCACTAGCAAGTCATCATCGACCCTATAATTATACCACTATCCCCTCCTCAAGAGGATGAAAATTTGGATTTTAATTCGAGTTTTCTTTGTTTCTTTCTCTTCTCGTGAGCAGCGATCATCAATTTGAACTATCAATTTGCATGCCATCCTTGATATAAAGTATAGTTTTTACTTAGAGCCCTACCATTGTTTCATCATTCTTTTGCATCGTCTTGCATGTCTTCTCATTTTCTTATAGATTTGCGTGATATCATAAGCCTTCCTTGTCCTTTTATTATAGCCCTTTTGTTATCCATCAACTTTGCGAAACCCCAAATCTAACCCGCTCACCGTCGATCCAACCTAGTCAAAGTCGTCGACTGATTTACATCAACCCTATTTTTTTCATTACGCCTCATCTGTCACCTATTTTCTAGCATCTTGAACACTCGGGTCCTCTGTTTCTATGATCCACAAAGACCCATATATCACTTTTTGTCCTCGATCACCATCGATTTATCCTGAATCTATTGTTGTCGACCTAATCTGCATCCTTAATTTTTTTCATTAGATATGTTTGTTTCTTACATCCTTATGTTAATTACCTTTACGCATCGGATGCAAGACAACTACAACATCTCACAATTAGACAAGATCCTCTATTTTCTACATCTTGGACTCTTGAGCCATGTCAAATTTCTCTTTAATGGGATCCTTTTATCCTGATCGGGTTTGATTTCACTTGTCTCAATTTTATCACCATCTACATTATTTGATCTATTATTTATCATATTTTTGATTTCTATTCAATCTTGGTTATCTACCACATCATGTTTATCCATCATCTTTTATCGGTCTTTTAATCGGCGTGGGTTGACATCCTCCCTCGAAGTTGTTACTTCTTGGGATAACCTATCGAGACAACCCACGATCTTATCTAGTAATATTTTTCTTTTCTAGTTGTCTCTTTGTTGTACAAGGTTATCAAGTTTGCCATGGAGAGGATCTTTGCACCCGTATCTTGTTCATCCCGTACATAAGGAGTAGCCTTAAACCCTCCCATGTTTTAGAGTTTCTTATTTTCTTGCACACCATTCCATTAAGCTGGAAATAGGAGCATAAAATTTCTTCAAACATTTTGGCATACACACTGGTGGGACCCACCCATCTTCTTTGGTGATTTCTTTCTTTATTTTCATTATTTCATTTCCTATTATATATTTTTCTGTACACTAACTCCGTAGATAGAGCTTATTTGTTTACGTGTGTGGTAGATTGCTTTCTTGGCTCAACAACGTATGTGCTTAATTTGAAAGAAAAGGAAAATAATGGTACCCGGGTATTCTCCTTTTTATCCCTATTTTCTCCTTTTTGCATCATTTATCCTTCCTTTGTTTGTATGTTCTCATCGAATATCACATTTAGTTTGGGATCTAAAAAGAACACCTCTTCATGTTTGTTTGCTCACATAGTTTAAGTAGGTGGTAAATCTTTTACATTCACACTTCTTCCACACATAACCAAACTAAACAAATAAATTTACACATAAAAAAATATCCTACCAGGTGGATCTATTGGGATTTCATCACCCAACAAGGAAGTCATAATCCCGGTAATATGACCACATAACAATTTTTTTAACTATGGTATATAGGCTAAGGGTAATGGTGTGTGAACTATGGGGTAATACAAGCAATGTATAAGTCATCACATATTTGTACCTCGCGTATGTTTGGGTATATGGAGGACATTTGTCAACAAACCCCGAAACCATCCTGGATAAACCACTTATTTAGGTTGCCTTTGAACATCTTTTCTTTTCTTTTCACACTTCTCTAAATAAATAAGATAAACAAAACCTTGATTTGCTTTTCATATTAACAATATGTATAAGTTTTGTTTATTTGTTTCATGCCCATTATCACTCATTCTCAAGCCAAAACATGGAACAATCTAGCTCACCCAACAACATCCCCACCTCAAACAATATTTCCTAACAAATTATGTGTTATGCCCTTAACCTATTGCTTGTATTAGGATATGAGTAGTGACTTGTGGCTTACCATATCATTTTATTATGTCATTGATACTTTCTTATGCTTAGTTGGATGGCCTTGGCAATTTCCATAACACAAGAATAATATTTATAAGGGATTGTAGGTAGTAGTTGATCATCATTGGAGCATTTGAGTCTTATTGTATGGTTTAGAGGTTGCCCCCTCGAAGTGGCGAAGCTATTTTAATTGCATATTGAGATCATTTATCTACAATATTATGTTCTTTGGTGTTCTATTTCTACTCATAATATGAATTATACAAGTAATTCCATTCCAAGTGGTATTAGAGCTGCGATCGAGCCAAAATTAGGGCAAAAACCCTAATTTTTTGTTTCTGCTATATCTTGTGAACTGAGAAATTTGGTCGATATTTGTTTTCTGGAGTTGTTAATCCTTTCAAGTAAGATTCCCTAAAAAATAAGAATTTTTGCTTTATTTTGCAAAAGTTATTGCAAATTTATGGTTTTTCATAAAATCACTCCCTAGATGCAATGTGTGGAATTTTAAAGGTTATTTACATTTTAGGAAATCTCTCAAAAAATTATTGGTAGTATCTTCTTTGTGTGTTTTCCTTTTCACCGAATTTGTATCGAAACCCTAAACCCTAGAGTTTGACATCATGGTGGGGCCTTCCACAAGAGCTAAAAAGAATACTGTCACTCTGGGTAAAACACCAGATAAAGATGGGGTAGTGATTTAAGAGTTGGAGTCAGAAGGGGTAAATATAGATTCCTTAACACTAGGGTTTACCTCAATTGATCATAAGGTGAGCCAACTCAAGTATGAACTACTGAAATCTCCAATCTGAGATGGCTTGTAAAGGAGACATAGACCAAATAAATCAACGGTTGGATGATATCATGCAACATATAAAGGGTAAAAAGTCTATCTTAAATCATCCCCAACTCAACCAAGGAGGATCTTCAATTTAGAATAATGGGAAAAATAACCATGTTGGATCACTTTTCTAGCCCAATCAGAATCCAACTTATGCGTAACCATGGAACATGATGCCGAAAGTGGAGATGCACAAATTTGATGGGAAGGATCCACTGAATTGGATAAATCAAATGGAGAACTTCTTTGAGTTACATCAAACCCCATTAGGAAAAAAGGTGACCTTGGCATCCCTATATCTTGAACCAGACCAATTTGTTTGGTATCGATGGTTATGTGCTCAGAGGCAGAAGAGTGGTCTTAGTGTCACTTGGATAGTTTTTACTGAGGAGTTGCAATTGCACTATAGTTCCAGTGTTTCAGATAACTACTTTAGTCAATTGGAAAAGTTATGACAAACAAGATCAATCAAATATTATGTGCATCAATTCCTAGAACCTATCCTTAAGGGTGGAGAATATTACAGAAGAGAACCTGAATGACTTGTTTCTTGGGGGTCTTAAGGACCACATTGAGCATGAGGTACATATGTTTAATCCACTCAAGATTTTGATTCTATTATCATGGCATATAGAGCAGAGGAAAAAATTCTTTGCAGTAGGAGGCAACCTTTCACTAACACCAAAGACCATAATACCCCTTCCCCATCATTCACTCAGCCAATTAGACTGACTCCTCAATAAATGGAAGAAAAAAGAGAAAAAGGATTATGTTTTAACTATGACACCAAATATGGACCGGGACATAAATGTGTCGAGAAGAAGTTATTCTACATTGAAGGAGAAAATGAGGATGAAGATGAAGCTAAAATTATAGGAGAAGTTGAGGAACCAGTAGAAGATGAAGTAGAGGATCACCAACCTACAATTTCTTGCCATGCATTTTTAGGTATTAGTACTCCTCAAACACTCAAGGTTATTGGCTATCTCAAAAACATAAGGTGACGATGTTGATTGACTCGGGGAGTACTCATAAGTTCATAAATAATATTGTTTTGGGTATCAAATGGCTCACAACCTTGGGTACTATAGAGATTAATTTCAAGAATTTTTCATGAAATTTCATTCGGAAGGAAGGACAATACACGGTTGAAAGGGATGGTAGCTAAGTAGCACAAATTATTAGCTCTCATCAAATGCAAAAGGTTCTCAGAAAAGGAGTAGATGGATTTGTAGCAAAGTTATTTTCCATAGAGGTACAAAATATAGAGTCTTCAATGCCACCCAATCTTCAGAAGATTGTTGATGCTCACTCATCTATTTTTGATGCAATTCCAAAGGGACTACCACCAGTTAGGGATCATGATCATGCCATTCGGTTGATTCATGGAGCCAACCACCTAACATCAGACCATATAGATACCCATATTCCCAGAAAAGTGAGATTGAGAAAATGGTGTAGGAAATGTTGAAGGCAGGTATCATCAGGCATAGCCAGAGCGCATATTCTTCCCCATTGGTCATGGTACGTAAGAAGGATGAAACATGGAGGATGTGTCCAAATTATAGATAACTTAACAAGTACACTATCAAATATAAGTTTCCTATTCTAGTAATCGAGGTTTACTTGATAAATTGCATGGTGTTATTTATTTCACAAAATTAGATCTTCGTTCGAGGTACCATCAAATTAGAATAAGAGAGGAAGATGTTCATAAAATGGCTTTCAGGACTCATGAGGACCATTATGAGTTCTTGGTAATTCCATTTGGTCTTACAAATGCTCCCTCAACATTTCAAAGCTTGATGAACACTATTTTTAGGCCATTTTAAAGGAAATTTGTATTAGTTTTCTTTGATGACATATTGATTTACAGTAAGACATGGGAAGAACACTTGCAACATGTAGATAAAGTGTTAGAAGTTTTCAAGAAACATAAGCTTTATGCAAAGCCATCCAAATGTTCTTTTGGTGTACAAGAGGTAGAGTACTTGGGTCACATTGTATCCCATGAAGGTGTCAAAGTTGATCCTCAAAAGATCAAAGCTATGGTGGAATGGCCAAGGCCCAAAACTCTAAAAAAATCTTTGAGGGTTCCTTGGACTAACAGGGTACTACAAAAAGATTTGTGAGGGGATATGGTAGAATCGCATCTCCACTCACTAAATTGCTAAAGAAGGATGCCTTCCATTGGATAGACACAACCACTAAATCCTTTGAGAAGTTGAAGGAAGCCATGTGCACCACCCTAGTTTTGGCTACTCCCGACTTCTCAAAAACCTTCATTGTTGAGTGTGACACTTCAGGATCAGGATTGGGAGTAGTTCTAATGTAGGAAGGAAGACCAATTACATTTGAAAGTCTCCAATTCAAAGGAAAATATTTTCTCAAACATGTCTATGAGAAAGAAATGATGGTTATTCTTCATGTGGTCAAGCAATGGAGGCCCTATCTAATGGGTAGGCATTTCAAGGTGAAAATTGATCATAATATTCTCAAATAATTTTTAGAGCAAAGGTTATCATCTGAGGAACAACAAAAGTGGGTAACATGAATGTTAGGTTATGATTTTGAAATCATATAAAAAAGGGTAAAGAAAATGTAGTAGCCGATGCGTTGTCAGAAGGGATACATCCGCAGACCATTACTATGTGCAATGTCCATGTTGAAGGTCGATTGGGTAGATGAAGCAAGATTGGAATGGGAGAAGGACAAGGATACACAATCTCTAATACAAAATATCAAGCAAGGCTCTATAACATCTAATAAATTTGAGTGGAAAGCTAATACCCTATGGTACAAGGACAAGTTATACTTGTGCAAAGATTATGAGTTGAAGCATAAGATTCTTGTAGAGCTACATGCATCGCCTGTTGGAGGACACTCTAGGTTTTTGAAGACATATCATAGAATAAAAAGAGAATTCTTTTGGGAAGGACTTAAGGGTGATGTATAAAAGTTTGTATCAGAGTGTTTGGTGTGCCAACAGAACAAAGGTGAAACCATTAAGACACTAGGTCTATTGTAACCATTACCAATTCCTAGCTAAAGATGGGAGGAGGTATCCATGGATTTCATCACAAGATTGCCTTTTCATCACAAAATATGCCCATTTTTGTGCCTTGTCACACCCATTTGTATCTAGTATAGTCGCAACTATTTTTTTGAGACAATTCAAAAGCTACATGGAACCCCAAAGATAATTGTAAGTGATCATGATCCTATTTTCATGAGTAATTTTTGGACAAAATTATTTGCATGTTTGGGTACTCAACTAGCTCATAGTTCATCTTACCATCCTCAAACTAATGGGAAAATGGAAGTGGTTAACAAATGCTTAGAGGGGTATCTACATTGTTTTGTATCAGATAAGTAGGAACGAATGGGTTAAATGGCTACCACTTGCAGAATGGTGGTATAACACATCTTTTCATACCTCTTCTCAAATGACCCCATTTTTAGCATTATATGGTTACCATCCACCATCTATCACTTCTTCCTTGAGGGTGCAAACTAAGGTCAGAGATGTTGAGGAACACATTTAACATCAACAACATGTTTTGGTTTGAAGGAGAATTTGGCATGACACAAAATAGGATTTGAAGGAGAATTTGGCATTGACATAAAATACAGGATGAAACAATAGAAACTAAATGCGAGAAAATATCAGATCTCAAACAGAATAAATAACACAAGTGAAAGACATTTTTGTGCGTCAATACCAGATCCGTTTGCTATGCTCGTCAACAAACTCTACAATTCACACCCAAATTCAAAACACTCTGCAATACAGTAGATGTATCATATGCATAAAGCAATAAATAAAAAGGACAACAAAACTTGCTGGGCCTAAATATTATGGTCCTTATCGGGTTCTACAAAACAATGGGTGAAAATTGGAAGTGTTGCTTATAAACTAGAGTTGCCTGAAAATCTTCACCCGCATACATCCGATCGGGGGCTTCACCCCGAAGATTCATGTTTAAAAATACCTAAAGAAGGTTATTGGACAAAATAATTGGTGATTTTTTGTGCGTCGCATCCTTACAAGAGATACCATAACTTGATGAGGAAGGAAGAATCATATGGAGCTAGAGAAGATTATGCAAACACGTACTTCAAGAGGCTACAGATTCCAAGACATCAAGGAATATCCGATCAAAAGTGGAAGCCCAAACGAGGCATAAATGAGGATGCGACATTGGGAGGATGAAGATTTTCTAAGAGGCTAAGAACCAAAGACATCAAGGAATATCGATCAAGTTGGAGAATATGAGCATAGAGGATGCGACTTGGGAGGATTATTCATTACATTGAGGACAACATTGGTTTTAAGGGGAAGGGCATGCTACACCCTTAACTGTTGCTTGTATTAGGATATGAGTGTTGACTTGTGGCTTACCATATCATTTTATTATGTCATTGATACTTTCTCATGCTTAGTAAGTCGGCCTTGGTGATGTCCATAACATAGGAATAGTATTTATAGGGGATTATAGGTAGTAGTTGATCATCATTGGAGTATTTGAGTCTTATTGTATGGTTTGGAGGTTGCCCCCTCGAAGTGGCGAAGCTATTTTAATTGCATATTGAGATCATTTATTTGCAATATTGTGTTTTTGGTGTTCTATTGCTACTCATAATCTGAATCATACGAGTAATTCCATTAAATTCCACACTTGTCATTGTTTCCTCTACACCTGTGATCACCACACCTTTGGTTTCCCAACCCATTATTTCTATGGTTCCTCTTTACGAGACCCATGTCATCTAAAATAATCCCCATATTGAAACCAACCCTTTTCTCTATCATCAATTCATTCCCTCTAGACCAACTACACCCCCATCTGCCACTTCCTTAGGAGCCTTTAGACCTCCCACCATCCCTCGTGGATGTGTGGAGTTTCAGAACTTCTTGATGCCAATCATGTTGCCCTTCATGATTATCTTTCTCATAAATCCACCCATCTCCCCATCGATGGACCTCCCCTTCAACAAATTTATGCTTATCCCCCACATTTTGAATCCACTGAAGTTCTTACTTCCCAACTTGTTGTTTTCTTTCCTAGGGCCATGAATGAGTTAGCGTTAGCCTAACATGAACACAACCCTTGTGAGTCTTCCACCATGATACCTCAATCCCATCAATTTACTTAATTAATGATCCCCATTCCACCCAATTTCCTCGCATCAATACTATCCCTACATCTTTTATCCCCATCACTTCTTCATCTACCATGGTCATCAATGCTCCTACTCAAACTTTTCAAGAATCTAACTTACTTCCTCCACCACTTTTGTAACATGTTTAAAACTTGGTACCCATCTTCAAATCTCAAGTCCATGCTAATGTTTTTACCTCACAACCCCACCCTTTAGAGTCAACTCAAACTCATCAACCTCCACTCTAGAGCATATTTTGACACATATTCCCTAATCAACCCATCCAAACATCTCAACCATATCATGTATATATCTCAACCCACCTAACGTAAACTCGATCTAATCTCCCCATCTCTCAACAACAACCCTCATAATCCTATCCATCTAATTACATCCCTCCACAACATCATATCTCCCAACCTATCTAATCACAAGCATTCAATTATCTTCCTCCTTATCAACCACCTCCACAAACTCCTACTTATCCTCAACAATATCAATCTTATCCACAACCCAACCCATCCACCTCTTATAATGAAACCACATCAATCATCCCCTCATCCTCACACATCCAATGACCCCATGCAAGTCTTGCTAAGTAGGATGTCCAACCTAAGCCGCTACTTTGGGTCCTAAAAGCACATTCACCTACGAAAATCTACAATGAACCTATCAACCCATCCGTACCCATCAAACCTTATCCTCCACACTGGTATCTCCCTAAATTTTCCAAGTTCAATAATAAGGAGGACCCCCAACAACACCTTCATGCCTTTAGGCACTCATTTTATCTCATTTCCCATGATCAAAACCTCATGCTTCACACTTTACCCATGTCATTGGTTGGACCCGCTTTGGACTTGTACAATAGTATTCCTCAACATTCCCTCTTCTCATTCACCAAACTTTCACAACTTTTCTTAGAGAAATTCTCCATCAACATCACATGAAAAATCACCATCACCGACTTTTATGCCATCAAAAATTTAATGATAAATCAATTGTTGGTTTTATCACTAGGTGGCGTGACTCATCAATCAATTATCCCTCTCTCTTCCCCAAATTGAACTCATCAAAACATTCTCTAGATCATGCATGAAACATATCTCATCCACCCTCTAAATATAATCTTTCCAAAGCTTTGAGGAAGCCTTCACTATGGCTCGTAAATTAGAATCACGCACACTTGAGCAAGGCCATGTCAAGCTTACCGAATTAACCATGTCATCCACCCATAACGACAAATCCAAAAGTACAACCAATGCCATTATCGTCAAAGATTATTTCGCATCTACATCCCATGTCAAACCTCCACAAAGAACTCCTCAACCAACTCCCAACTACACCCCTCTCGGGAGAATCTTATAGTTCTATCTTTGTCAAACTCATGGTTGTGTGCCTTATCCAACTTCCTCCTATCTACCCCATAGATGATTCACATCCTAAACACATATGGTATCGAAAAAACCATTATTGTAAACATCATCAATTTCGTGGTCATGATATCGAAAAATGTCATACCTTAAAAGACCTAGTACATTGGCTTATCGATTGCGGGGACCTTGATTGGACAATCCTAATGCCCCCCGCCTAACCAACCATTAGATGTATTCAAACAAACCTTCCCTGATCATCGCCAAATAACCAAGCTAATCCTCCCACATCTCAAGTACCCAACACCCATACAATCAATACTTAAATTGGGCTTCTACACTCTCGCCCTCATCTACTATACTCACATCTACTGCACCCACATCTACTTCAATATCTACCTCTACATCTACAATCTTATCTGCATCCACACCCATATCTACATCTACTACATCCACGTCTACTATATCCATGTCCACTACATCTAAACCTACTACACCTATCTCTACTATACCCACATCTTCTACACCCACATCTACTCTACTATGCCCTCATCTATTGTACCCATGTCCATTATACCCATATCTAGTACATACACATTTTTCATATCCCCATCTACCGTATCCATGTCTACTATACCAATATCTACTACATCTACACCTACTACATCCACGTCCATTATATCCACCTCTATCATATCCACGCCTATCTCCCCATCTACTTCTACATCTTCCATCATATCAGCGTTTGCACCCATATCCACCTTTATTACATCCACATCTACTTCATCCATGCCTACATCTACACCCACTTTTACCCCCACATCCTCGATTGTATCCATACCTACATCATCATCCGAATCCAAACCCACATCCACATAATCCCTTAAAGCCTCTACCAAGAAAACATTCCCCTTTGACTTTATCACAAGTGATCTTCAAATATCATGTTAGGAAATAAGAGATCAAATATGTAGAACAATCCCTCACATAATCACAATAGTAGAAACTAATATGCAGAAAATATTATAGATCTCAAATAAAAGTGTAGAATAAAAATAACACAACACAAAGAGACAAATTTAACATGGTTCACCCAATTTGGGCTACGTCCACCAAGAATCACTTGCTCAGATTTTATTACAAGCCACCGCTCTCTCAATACAATACCCAGATTTGTTTGGAGCTATGCTCAACAAACTCTACAAAATTCACACCCGAATTCAAACACATCTGCAATGTTACATAATACCTACCATATGCACAAAACCACATAAGTAGACAACTACTTAAGTAGTTTTACAAAATCGTGGGTATCAAAACCATGGGCCAAAACCGTCCCATAAACCTATGGGTCAAAAATCCTACCCATATGAGAAAAGCACATTTCCGATATATCAAGGATGCTTTTTCAAGGCCAAAAAAAAATTTCTCGGGGCTGAGCCTCGAACTGGCCAAATGAGACAACTATGGAAAGTGTACAATACTCTTAGTGTATAATATTCAACACTTTCAAACATGAAAACAGCTCGCACAACCTAACATCTCATCCTCATCTTCAACAATTACAACCACTCCTATATCAATACCCCAAATCCCATGCAATCTACAACCTCTTATCATCCCACCAATCATATTATCCCAAAACTATCTTCATCCTCGATCCTTACAACTATAACAAAATCTACATCCAAATCATCTAATCCTACTCCTAGAGACAATCCGGTTGTTGAAATCATTATCATCCCGCCAAGGATAAAGCTACACGACAAAGATCTAAGAACCTTGGTACATCCATCCAAAAATATCTTACTCATCTGCATAAGAAGTTGGAGCTTCCTCCTTCAAATCCCCATCAATCCAAGTAAACTAACATCCAGTCTTTTATCTTAGGTCTCCGTTGTCCATTTTGGGACTAGACCCTTCTTCCAAATCCTCCATCACCAATAAATTTGAATCAAAACCATTCATTTCTCCTTCCAGGCCCAAATAAGAATCCAAAAGCCCTATCAAACCTCACAAGAGTAAGGCACCACTTTTTCCTTCATCCTCCTCTCCCAAATCCAATCAATATGTAATCTACATAACCCCTCTTCCAAAACCCCATTGGATCATACACCAAAATATTTCACTATCTCATCCAAGCATTTGCAATCACTTAGTTTGATTATAACACCGTCTCAGTGCATATCATCATACCCCTAGACATGATAAAGAGCATTGCAAGGCTCTTTAGACCCTCGTTAACAACCTCATAGAAGAGGATGAGCTTCTCATTGAAGAAAACCACCCTCTTCCATCTATTAGTTCACCCACATCTAAATGTGACCCTCTAATCAAATCAACAAATTCTAAGACCTCTAAATCGGTTCTCCATGTAAAGCCTTCATTTTCATCCCTCCACCAAACACTACCTCTTCTAAATAAGGTCCCCATCTTTTCATTGATGTTGTTTGTATCACTACTCCCTCTTGCCCCGTGATTCATAGTCATCTACCCAACCAAAACCAAAAGTTATCATTGTTGCTCTCTCTGACAAACCTATGCCACCTTCATCTAGGTATCCATTATAGCCACTTTATGAACCCAAAATCTTGTTGTTGTAGAGTAAAACATTGTAAAACAACTACATCATGCCCTTATTAAGATGTTTCTCTATGATCTTATCTAAATCTCCCCTAACCATCAAGAGGCTCTCATCAAAGCCTTCGCAACGTATCCTAACTACCATTGATGGGCCTCGGCCTTTCATGACCCTCATCGGAGCTCTCATAGCTTTCTATCACCATCTCCTTTAATAAATTTGAAACCCCGATATATTACCTAAAGATCACAACCTTCCCCTTTTCATCGTTATCATGTATTAATGACACCATTATCCAATGATCTATGATTGATAATGACCTACTAACATCAACAACATTTCATCCAATACCTTGACAATTCAAACTTCCTAACACCATTGTCACTCAATAACCCGCAGTTCTTCGAGCCTACTATGACATTTTTGCCCTTACTCTAGGAATAATTATCCTCCCCATTCATGTCGGTGAAAAACTCCTTTATGATCTTTTTACATTGTTGAAGGGGAGTTCCATATAATGTCTTACTTGAACGCACATGAATATGTGCCATGTGTTGTGCATCCCATCCACTCTCCATCATTTCCTTGAGTATGAACATGAGGGTAAAATTCATACACTCGCATGGATCTACCCCCTTCAAAGTATGCCACATGACCTACTAACCAAATACATGTTCATTCTTAAACAAGATTCATCCTTTGAAGCATCCACCAGTTCATCTGTACTTGCATCTAAGTTACCCAACAATGAATCTCTTGACATCATGGTGCAGCGTCTTTCACTAGGGAGTATCAACTCTCGCCCTTAATGCTCTACCCACACCCAATCAACTCGGTAGACCCAAAAAATCTCTATGTATCAACCTAACGTCGGGGATATCATTTCCTTTGGTCTACCTCATCTAAAAACCAATCTTCATCTATGGTGGCATCAATCGCCCTTCTTCTCACATCGATGAAATTAACCCCACACTAAGCCATATACCAATGGCTTTGAATTCCTCTACAACAAATCCTTCACCTACACCTATCTCCACTGTTACGCATGTAATGGATTTGGTCTTGGACATTATGAACAAGGCATGCATGATCTCGTCATCGACCAATCCCACAAACCTCATGAGAAATTCAAACTAGGTTTCAAAGAATAACCCACCGACTCTCTTGCTTTTACTTCCCTACTTCCTCCATGCACATCGATCAATCATCCAATCCTTCTCTATCTAACAACCCCATGGACATGGATGACACCATGTCCCTTTCTTCTAACTTTTTTTAAATCTCCACCATCACTCTAGGACCGGTCACTTATCAGGATGAAGGTGAAACTAGGTCCCTTCCTCTCATATTTTCTAACATGGTAGAGGAGGATTCCCTACCATTGACATTCTCTAATGCAATAAAAGTGACTCTATTATTTCCTACATGGGAGCAAAATATTCTCATCTTCACAAGTCCTTACTACCAAATACATCCAACCTTCTCAACAAATCTACCATCGACATCAATTTAGGGACTTTGCAAGAGCCTCGCATCCTCAAAGTCGGCCAATCTCTTGATCCACAAGATCTATAAGCCTTCACCTCTTTCCTCTCCAAACACAACCAGGCCTTTACATGGTCATACATTGACATGTTAGGCCTCAATGCTAGCATCATCACCATACCCAATGTCAAGTCAGGTTAAGTAAAAGCTACGTCGTATGTATCCTCGTGTTACCCTTCTTGACAAAGAAGAATTGTAACACCTTCTTTCCACCAACTTCATCTAATAAATCAACTATCCCTAATGAGTTTCTAACATTGTACCCATTACAAAAGCCTTTGGGAAGCTCCATATTTATACTGAATTTCAAGACTTAAACCTTGTTTGTCCCAAAGATGACTTTCCTCTTCCTAACATCGACCAGACATCGACTTAACCATCAACCACGAGATGCTTTCTCTTATGGATGGTTTTTCTAGTTACAATCAAATCCTCATCACACCATAAGACCAACATAATACATCTTTCATCACCCTTGGGGAACCTTATGTTATCGCATCATGCCCTTTGGTTTGAAAAAATAGGGTCCACCTATTAACGTGTCATGACCTCATCCATAAAACCGTAGAGGATTAAATTGATGATCTCTTAGGAAAATCCAAGCATAGACAAGACCATCTTTTATCCTCAAAATCCTCTTCACACATCTCATTTGTTTCTTCCTCTATCTCAATCCCGCCGAGTGTGTGTTAGGAGTTTTAATTGACAAACTCTTTGGCTTCATCATTTCTATCAAGGGTATTGAAGTTTACCTCACCAAGATAAACTCTATCCTCGAGATGCCTCCTCATTCTAATATAAAGCAACTTCGTAATCTCTAAGGCCAACTCCAATCAGTTTTCCATTTCAACTCGTAACTTTCTAACGTGCTAACCTTTTCATCATCTCCTTTGTAAAAACACTCACTTTAAGTGGGATATTAATTGCCAAAAGACCTTGAAAAACTTAAACATTATCTTCTATCACCACCTATGCTCACACCTCCACATGAGGGGGAGCCATTATATATTTACATCTTTACCACCAACCACACTATGATGAGCAAGGCGGGAGTAGGCTATCTACTATATCGGTTGCACTCTTCATGACTATGAAACTTGTTACATGAAGATGAAAAGTTTTGTTGCACTCTTTTCTTTACCACTTCCAAACTTCGCCACTATCTTCTCAATCACAAAACCTATTTCATCACTAGCTTCAATCCTCTCAAAATCATGCATTCCAAACCTTACCATAATGATTACATCACTCGATGGCTCATGCTCATGACTAATTTTGACCTATAGTTCATCTCTCAAAAATCAATTTAGGGCCACACTATTGTTGATCAACTTTTTGAAGCCCCTTTTCCCAACAAGCAACTCCTCACAAATAATCCCCGATGAATCCATCTACACCATCGATCATCAATATTCTCCCTCAAAATGACACCATTCTTTGATGGATCTAAGTTTCGATAAGGGGGATATGTTGGCATCATCAACATTCCTCCTTTAGAAACTCCTATTCCCATCGCCTCGTAAACTTAACTTTGAGTGCACTAACAATATGGCTGAGTACGAAGCCCTCATCTTGGGCCTATAAACCTGCTATCATGCTCGACATCCAAATTATTGATATCTATGGTGATTCCTAGCTCATCATTAATCAAATTAAGGGAATCTATCAGTGTAAAAATGAAGTCCTTAAAAATACAAGGACATCAACGAATTTCTCTTGAAGCCTTCAACTAATACATTATCCAAACCATTCCTCGTTCATCCAATTGCTTCACAGACACTATGGCATCCCTTACATTGCTCATCCCTTGGATAATGAAAGAATCCAAAATCTTTGTTATTATTCATCGTATCGATTAACCATCCCATACCCATGAGCTTCCTCGTATCAATCTTATTGACACCAATCGAGTCTCGATCTCTAGTATACCCAGATCTTGACTATCTTTCTCAATCCAAAATTCCCCCGACCTATCCATAAATGGTTAGAGGTCATTCATTCAACATGTTAACCGCTATGCTTTCCTTAGTGGCATCCTCTACAAACGTGGGTTTGATGATATTTTACTACGATGCCTTAAATCCCATGAATCTATCTACGTTATCCAAGAAGTCCATGATGACATCTATGGTGACACTTCAACGATTTGGTTTTTGCCAAGTGCATTCTTCAGATGGGATGTTATTTGCCTACCCTCAACCAAGAGTGTTGTGAGTATGTTAAAAAGTACGTAAAGTGCCAACAACATTCCAATCTCATTTGTATTCCTTATCAAGCCTTGTAACCGGCTCAAGATTTATGATCTTTCTCGTAGTGGGGACTCAACCTCATTAGCCTCATCAATCCATGTTCTTCTTAGTGTCATCATTCTATCCTCACTGCTACCAAATACTTCACTAAATGGGTGGAGTCCATTCCACTTCACATTGACCAAAGCCAACAAAATCGTAGATTTCATCTATCAACACATCATCTATCGCTTCAACGTTCCTCACAAAATCATCACGAACAAGGAAAGTCCTTTAAAAATAAATATCTTAAGAAGCTTTGTGACTCTTTCAATATCAAGCTTAGCTTCTCTTCTCCTTATTATCCTTAAGCTAATGGCCAAGCCGAAGCTACTAACAAGACTCTCCACAACATTCTTACCAAAATTGTTGATAAAGCAGGTCAAATTGGCATCTTCATATCCCCTTCACTATTTGGGCTTATCGGACTAACATTTGCACCTTTATAGGAGCTACTCCTTTCTCTCTTTTTATGGCTCTAAATTTGTTCTTCCTCTCGAAGTTCAAATCCCATCCTTGCGCATTTCTCTTTCACAAATTTGTCTTTGATGAAGACTATCACCAAAAACATCTAACACAACTTGAATTGTTATATGAGCATCGTTTAATTGCTCTCTAACATCATCATGTCTATGAAGAGCACATCAAACGTGCCTATAACAAACATCTTAAAGAACACAACTTTAACATCGGTGACCTTGTCTTAAAAGAAAATCAGAATGTCACTACTCTAGAAAGGAGCCAATGTGAAAAGTTTTCTCAAAATTGGATTGGACCATATATTATCACACATAAGTATGGGTATGGGACCTATCATTTAGATTCCCTTGATGTTAAATTGGAAACAAAACCTCTCAACACGTTGCACTTGTGGCCTTTCTACTGTTAACACATATACCAACATGATCCTAGTCACATTTAACGATATCATTTCCATCATTAGCATTTCCATCTCTCATCATAATGATTTGGAATCATGTGGTCTTTCATCACTATCCTATCTATGACCTTGAATATGGTCACCACGGCTCTGCCCATAGCATATTCCCCAAGGAAAAGTTCATCCTTCTATGTGGGAACCCCGAAACATGATAATGGTCCATATGTGTATCTTGTACACGTTACATCCCCCTCCTAAGTAGTCTATTTGGCTATCATCATCGCTCTATCTTAAAAATAAAAAACTATGGATGTTCATATCAAAGTTATGTTATCCAAAAATATGATCGATCCTTGAAGAACAATTGTTCAGTATTAAGCAAAAATAATGTCAAAAGTGTAGATTGATCCCTCGAAGGTTAACTATCATGCATTCCATTTTGCCATCAAAATCAAAATTCGAGAATCCAAAGCAAAAATCCCTAATTATAGGCTACTATCTCGAAGGATGGATACTTTCTTATATCATGGTAGCGAAGGCTTCCGTATTAATCAACCTTCTAAATATGAAAAATCAAAAGCAAGCATCCTAATAAAGCTTCCCACATCTATCAATTTTTCCATAAAAATCAAAATTCCCGCATTGATCAATTTGCGCAATATTGCTCAAAGTTGGGGCATATACCTAGGAAAACCACCTAAGGAGAAATTATTTCACCGTAGAGGTTACTTATCAATCCCTCATCGTGTCTGTAAGAGGTTTATAAGCACACTTTCCATATTATCCTTATGATCTTGTATGCGAATGACTATCATTAGTGTGTTAAAATGGCCATAGGTCACAAGTGCATTACTTTGTTCACGTTCCATTTCATGCTTTACCTCGAATCCAGTCCAAAAGCATCTATCTTACGTCTTCTCCTCTCTATGTTGCAAGTTTACTTCCCAAATTTGGGTCACCTTATCAAGGTTATGTTATACTTATCACATCCATTCCATCATCATCTAATCTAATCTACTCATCATCTCTTATGTCTAAATATATTTGATCGTATCTATGATCTACAATCCATCACATCAATATCTAAATAAATACATCACATCATCACATCATCTAAATACATCATATGAAATATCTAAATCAACATCTAACCATTTTCACATCCATCTAATATACTCATCACAACACGTATAACTCATGACAAAATCATATATATATATATATATATATATATATATATATATATATATATCATCAAAGTGTCTGTACATTTGTGATATGCCTCTAATGGGCTCTATCTCAAAATCATCAAAATCAATATCAATATATACAATGTTCACCCACTACTCGGTGAACATAAGATCAAAAGCTCGAGTCCCGAGATAGGACCTTGTCCTCTTGCGTGTCCTCCTCCCTATCCACCATCGGGTTGTGGCTATGTTACACTCATCGTGCTTCTTAAAGTCGCCGACCATGTTGATATCCTCTCTCAAGCCATGTATGCCGCATAACGCAATACATCATGTAGTCTCATCGTAAATATACACTCATAATAACGTGCCTCATCCCCTAAAGCTTGAGCATCTTGCTCTAGTGTCATAAAACTAGGTGGAGCCATTTGTCTAGCTCCTATGTGGCTCTCTCGAGCTTCTCCCTGTTACCTAAGACAAAGTGCTTGAATCTTTGTATTTGGCCCGTAGGGCCTCTCTCTGTCTTTGGTATTAATCACGTTGCTAGATATCTAGGTCTCTCTCAGGCGTGTCGCTTCAAGCTCCTAGCGTGCAAAGTGTCGCGCTCCTTTTGAACTACATCTAGCTCCACCTATAGGTGAGTTATCTCCACCGCCGCACCTCCATCTCCCCACAAGCGTTGTCACCTCTCCTCTTGCATGTGCTTCTTACTTCTTCAAAGGTTAGGTTACCTTTGTTGTGTCATCTACTCCACAAAACCTTCCGCCACTCCCACATCATCCTTATCAATATCTTGTAGCTATGCCTCCTCCACTAATGGGTCCACCACCACTAGAGTAGGAAAGTTCCTCTCGTCTCATCCTCGTCTATATCTAATCGGTGCCCCAGGCAATGTCTGAACCAACCTGAACCGCCTCATCACTAGTGGAAATTATACTACATCTACCATCTCCGGCCTCCTCCCCGCACCCATCTAACTCTCCATAATCCCGTAAGTTGTACATATACGTATGGTCATACAAGGAACCCTCTATACAACTTTCATCTAACATTGTCAACATAAGAACTCCCTAACCTCTCCGCATACCGGTCCTCGCCCTATCTCCATAAGCTTGGTTGTCTCTCCATCTCATGAACCCCACTATCAATTGTATGTGGTCTTCTAAGATCTATGGAAGCCCTAACGGCCTCACCACAACTATATGCTCATACACCCAATAGTGTAGCAAGAAGTCAACATCCACACCCGACCTCCTACCAGATACGTACATCCAAAACTCATAGTACATTTGTGCTAGTAGTGATGCCCATAATGCAAACATTGTCATATGCTCAACATTGCCCGCCACCATTACTATTAAGTCCCTTGGAAATATGGCACCACCTTAATCTAGTAATGCGTAGTAGGATATCACCATCGTAACCAAACATATCGGTTGATTTCCGGTGTCACATATTGATAACGCATTTCAATGCGAAAATCCTTGACACAAATATAATTTGTGGGGCCTCAGCTCCAAACAACCACGTCAATGCATTCATCTTACCCTTTGTTGTAATTGGCACTATCGGTACCCCCGATTGGTAATCTCAATATGCGATACACGTCCTCTAACGTGATCTTCATCTCATTGGTCTAAAACTAGAAGGTCTTGGTCCTCAAATCCCATATGTCTATCAAGGCTATGTAAAGCCTTGTGTCTCAGGCACCCTCTCGATAATGGTTGAATGTGCCTAATCCAATTGTATTTAGGTGGTCCCACTCGACATTTGTGACATCAACATTAATCATCTCGACATGGTCGGGATTATGTCTCAGTAAAGTATAAGGTGTCTCTAGCATGCAAACATCAATCAAACAAACACCCATCAACATCCGCTCATCAAAAATCATCATTTTTAATCAATAAAATATCCATCCTAGTCGGTTAATGCCGACATTAAACGGTAAATGCCAACTTGCCTTAGGTCACAACAACCCACCTAGTTGTCATCGATCGACCCTTGGCCCCATTAAAAATTCAAAGAAAAAATCAACTAAAAACAAACTAATCCATGTTTTGGCACTTACCACTCTCTAAGACCTCTAGCGCTTCCTCCTCTCGATGGCCTCCATTTCACTCAAATATCAAATTTTTATATCACTCAGAGCTCTCGATTGTCAAATTTGTGTCATTCAAATGAGCCTTGTTGGTTATCTATGTCACTTATATGGGTGCATTAACCCATTGCCGCCGACCTAAGCCAAATCGTTATCAACCCACCCTAGTAGCCCTCAACCTAACCCTAATTTTCATCTTTTATCCCATCCCATCCAATCTCCTTGTTAAATTATCTTTTATTTCGCTTGCTTGTGTGTCACCCATAACACACCCTATCTTATCTCGCATAGCCCTTTTTGTTATCTTTTGGTTCATCTACTTATCTCACCTCATATCCTTAATCACATCCACCAACCCTGTTTTGTGGCCATTTCTATGTTCCCTCTCGGGATACCATCTTCAACCCACCATTGTGGCCATCTTCTCTTTTCCATCCCACTAGGACACCTATTTTCTCGTATCCTCATATTTGAAGAATAGTGCATCCTCTTTCCCCCGACATTTTTGTCAGATCATTGTCTTGACCATCCTCACATTTTTACGTATATTTTTATGTATGCCTTTGACCCAAAGTGGTCCCACTGATTGCACATCCATCTGAGAGGATTCCCATTGGATTCCCTCCATCCTGCAGATGATCCTTGTTGACTCACGGGTCCACAAGACATTAATGTCGTCTCCATTGAGGCCATTTTTGTTCCCTACCAAAGTGTTTCCAAGGTTCTTGCCATATTTATTTCATCCATCCAAGCGATTCCCATTGGATTCCCTCCATCTTGTAATGATCTTTTCCGAATCACTTGGTGTGTAGGACATTAACGCGTCATCTCGTTGAGGTCGTGTTATGTTCCCTACTAAAGTGATTCCAAATATCACCACCATATTTATATTATTTTTATTTTTATCCTTTCCTTCTCGCAATGATCATATCCTCTCCATTTAGGGCATAGTTTCTCTTGTTTTTTGTTTTTTCATCATCCACCTCTTTTCCCAATTTCCTTCATCTATCTCTTTCAACCTAGTAATCGATTCTTCTTCGTGTCATCAATCCCTAGTTTGAGGGGGAGCACCTCAACCATCATCCTTTATCACTTCTAGTTTTTGTCTCATGACTTGCTTAACGCAAACCACTCGACAAAAAGGGGTAAATGTAGACACCAAAATTGGGTAAGCTTGTTTATCATCTTGTGTTCTCTCCCCTTCATTGTCATCTTGCAACTTCACACACTTCATCTTATTTTAATTCATATTTCCTCCTCCTACAAACCCATTTATTTCTTCTAATTTCCCACTTTCCTATCTTAACCCTATCATTAATTTTATCTCTCATAATCCATCCCTAATCACATTTAACTACCCCTAAACCCATATATTATCCTAATCACATCTTGTTAGGAAATAAGGGATAAAATATGTGGAATAATCCCTCACATAATCGCAACAATAGAAACTAATATGCATAAAATATTACAGATCTTAAATAAAAGTGCAAAATAAAATAACACAACACAAAGAGACAATATTTAACGTGGTTCACCCAATTTGGGCTATGTCCACCAAGAATCACTTGCTCATATTTTATTACAAGCCACCACTCTCTCAATACAATACCCAGATTTATTTGGAGCTATGCTCAACAAACTCTATAGAATTCACACCGAATTTAAAACACATCTGTAATGTTACATAATACCTACCATATGCATAAAACCATATAAGTAGACAACTGCTTAAGCAATTTTACAAAACTATGGGTATCAAAACCATGGGCCAAAACCGTCCCATAAACCTATGGGTCAAAATCCCACCCATATGAGAGACAACTTTGGAAAGTGTACGGTACTCTTAGTGTACAATCTTCAACACTTTCTCAAATGAAAACTAAGCTCCACAACCTAACAATCTCCCACTTGGAGACTAGTTTTCCTCTGAGCAAGCTTCTCAACCCTTCACTAGTTTCCGTGAAGACCAATCAAAGCTTAACATAGCTTCAGTTTTTCCCTTGTGACCACCTTGGTCATCATGTCTGCAGGATTCTGACTGGTATGAATCTTCTCCAGCTTCAACTTCTCTTCCTCCAAAGTTGTCCTAATGAAATGGTACCTTAACTATATATGCTTCATCCTAGAGTGGAAAGCAGAGTTCTTAGCTAGGTGTATAACACTTTGACTATCACTATGCAACTTTCCTTCCTCATGCTTATGCCCCAACTCCTCAAGCAATTATTATAACCAAATCATTTCTTTTCTTGCCTCTGTGGTAGCAACATACTCAGCCTCTATGGTTGATAAAGCCACCAGCTTTTGTAGTCATGAAATCCAACTTACTACTATCCCACCTACAGTGTAAACATAACCTATTCTGTTCCTCCCTTGTCTACATCTCCAGCCATATTTGAATCTACATAACCACACAAAGTGGTGTCGATCCATCAGTAGCACAAAAGCTGTCCCCATGGTCCTCTCAAATACCAAAGGATCCACTTTTATCGCTTGTCACAATGATCTCTACCTAGATCACTCATAAATCTACTCACTCGTAGCTCCCACCGCATGGGCGATATCGGGCCTAGTGCACACCATGACATACATCAAACCGCCAATCGATGATGAATAAGGTTTCTCTCTAAAAATGGGCATTGCTCCTTTGATATTCTCAAAGGAGTCCGATAATCTATACAATTAAACCTCTCTAAGACTTTCTTAATGTACTCTTCCTGAGATAAAGTCATCTTTTGTTCCTTCCTATCCCAAGATATCCTCATACCAAGGATTTGTTTGGCTGCCCCCAAATCCTTCATAGCAAAGGATTCACTTAGCTGCTTCTTGAGTACTTTTATTTCCTGTATGTTTTTACCTACAACCAACATGTCATCCACATACGCATGACAAAGGATAATATAACTGCCATCCTCAAATTTCTTTGCATACACGCAATGGTCAGAATGACATCTAATATAACCTTGCTCCATCACGAAGCTATCAAATTTCTTATACCATTGACATGGAGCTTGTTTCAAGCCATACAAGCTCTTCTTCAGTTTACACACCATCTCCTCTTTACCTTTGACCTCATAGCCCTCTGGTTCTTTGCATATATAGTTCCTCCTCTAAATTACCATAGAGAAATGTAGTCTTTACATCAAGTTGTTCTAAGTGCAAGTCTTCTTACTGCAACTACTCCTATAACAATTCTAATAAAAGTCATTTTTACTACGGAGAAAAAATCTCATCAAAATCTATACCTTTTTTTCTATGCAAACCCTTGACCACCAATAGGGCCTTTTATATTTTCTTACCTCCTTTCCTTTGACTCTAAACACCCACTTGTTCTGTAATGCTCTTTGCCTTTGGCTAACTTCACCAAATCCCATGTCCGGTTCTCCACGAGAGCCCGATGCTCCTCATCCATGGCTTGCTCCCACTTCTTTCTTGGCATCTACCTGCATTGCTTCATCAAAGCTCTCTCGGCTCTCCACTATCGGTGAGTAATAAATAATAAAGAGAAGGAGAAAAATGTTCGGTTCTCTTCATACCCTAGAAGACCTCCTCAATATAGGAGTTTGGGTTTCTGTTGAGGAGGTTCCTGAACTGATTCATGTGTCACTTTCACATCCGGAAGATCCTCTACCATTGTATAGTCTTTCTTGGATTCTTCCCTATTTTCCCGCAGAATCTATTGCTTATACATGACTTTCTCATTAAAGACCACATCCCTAGATCGAATGATTTTCTTTTCCTTAATACTCCAACATTTATATCTAAAGTCATCACCACCATAACCAATAAAAGTACATTTTTTTCGATTTAGCCTCCAGCTTGGTCCTATCATCCTTGTCTATATGGACAAACACCTCACATCCAAAGACTCTAAGAAATGAATAATCAACTTTCTTACCATACCAAGCCTTCTCGTGTATGCCTCCATCCAAGGCCTTGAGGGTCCTCTGTCTATATCAAGTACACAACAGTTGTGCTCACCGCTTCGCCCAAAAAGAAAGAGGCGGCTTGCATGTAACCTCATGCTCCTAAAGACGCTCCATTATTATTCTATTCATCCTTTCGACACCCCATTTTTCTGCGGAGTTCCTAGAACCGTCTTTTTCCCGCCGATTCCATTCTTAGAACAATAATCATCAAATTCATCATTACTGCAATACTCCCCTCCATTATCTGACTTGAGACATTTTAGCTTAAGACATGTTTCATTCTCTACCAAGGCTTTCCATTTAACAAAAGTGTCAAATACATTATATTTGTTTCTAATACAATAAACCCAAACTTTCCTTGTTTCATCATCAATAAAAGTAACATAATAACTTGAACCCCTAAGAGATGATACCTGAGCCGCCCCCACACATCAGAATGCACTAGCTCTAACTTACTCTCTTTCTTTGTAGGTCCAACCTTGAGAAAGCTTACTCGCTTTTGTTTCCCATATATGAAGTCCTCGCATAACTCCAAACTTGTTTCTGTATATCCAGGTAAATCCTTCTTTATGATCTCCATGCCCTTATGGCTCATATGACCAAGCCTATAGTGCCACAATGTTGTATCTACTTCTAAAGCCACGAGATTACAAACATTAGTGCTATAAGTGGTTAAATACAAGGTTCCAACCTTCTTACCTCTTGCCACCACAAGAGAACCCTTGGCAACCTTCCAAGATTTCATTGTAAATATCATAATACAACCATCACTTCCCAACTGCCCCGCCGATATCAAATTTCATCTTAATGTAGGCACATGTCTGACATCCTTCAATAACCAAGTATTCTCATTCTACATCTTAACCTAAATAGAACCTTTTCCAACTATGTTGCAAGGCTCATCATCACCAAGAAAACATGCCCAAAATCTCCTTGAACATAATCAATAAAATAATGCCTATGTGGAATAAAGCATGGAAAGAAGCCCCAAATCTAAAACCCAAGATTCAATAATATTGCAAAGAAAGAATCAAAGCATCCCGACATACATTACCCGTTGCCACATTTGCCTCTTTGTTTTCTTCTGTTTTTCTTCTGTCCCTAAGCTTCTTCGCATGCCCAAACTTTCCACAAATGCTAACATACTATTTTGCTTTTGGAATTTGACCTTGCTGGATCCTTTGATTTTCTATGGCTTCCTCTATTCTTGTCTCCCTCTAGTTTCCACTGTCAAAGCATTCCTCAAGTAGAAGATTCCCAGAGCTTTTTCTTCACATTTCCTCATTTAGAATCACCCCCTACAACATCCTCAAACTTCAACTTTGAATTAGCTAGAACCGAGTTGCTTACACCGCCATTACCAAGCTATTCCAACTCTCGTAAAGAGCACAAAACTAATAAAGCCCTAACTTCTTCATCAAATTCTATCAGAACAAGCTAGCATATTTACAACCGTATTAAAATCATTTAAATGATCTGCTATGAACCATTCTCAAACATTTCATATTAAACAACTTTTTCATTAAAAAAATCTTATTAGAAGTAAAGGGTTTTTCATACAACTTCTCTAATGCATCCATTAGTTCTTTTGTAGTCTTTTCCTTTGAAACATTAAATAATATCGAAGATGCAAGACATGGCCGGATTTTCCAAGTGCCTTCTATCCAAAGCAAATCCCATTCCGCATTTTCATGCTCGAGGGTTTGTTCACCTTCTCAAACAATGGAATATAAATATCCTTATGATAAAGGTAATCTTCCATCTGTATCTTCCAAAGGCTAAAATTCTACCCGTTGAATTTATCAACCCTCGATCTTCCATCATCTGCCATAGCTCCCACTCAAGATAAAACTTTCCCCTGTGATTCAATACTTTAGCAAACCAAACTAGGCTCGATACCAATTGATAGGAAATAAAGGATAAAATATGTGGAATAATCCCTCACATAATCGCAACAATAGAAACTAATATGAAAAAACTATTACAGATCTTAAATAAAAGTGCAAAATAAAATAACACAACACAAAGAGACAATATTTAACGTGGTTCACCCAATTTGGGCTACGTCCACCAAGAATCACTTGCTCAAATTTTATTACAAGCCACCGCTCTCTCAATACAATACCCATATATGTTTGGAGCTATGCTCAACAAACTCTACATAATTCACACCCAAATTTAAAACACATATGTAATGTTACATAATACCTACCATATGCATAAAACCATATAGTAGTTTAACCGCAAGTTTTACAAAAGCGTGGGTATAAAACCATGGGACAAAACCGTCCCATAAACCTATGGGTCAAAATTTCGCCCATATGATAAAAATGTGTTTCTCGGTATATCGAGCACGTTTTAAGGCCAAAAAAAAATCTTGGGGTTGCGCCCCCAAACCTCGACGAGACAACTATGGAAAGTGTACAATCTTCAACACTTTCTCACATGAAAACAAGCTCCGTAACCTAACACATCCCATTTATCATCCCTAGACTCTCATCTACCCTCATTCAATGTCTTTCTACCCTCCAACCACCTTTTATCATCCCTATGTAACCCTAACCCACCTAAACAACTCAAAACCCCAATTTTACCTCCTTAGGACCTCTTTTCTCGAGTTTTGCATCATTTACACCTCCTAAATCGATGGTAAGTCAACTATGGTGAAGACAATCCTAGCGGGACTTTGTTGACCTTATAAGTATACCACTACCCGCTCCTCAAGAGGATGAATTTTTGGATTTTCGGCCTTCTTGCGAGTTTGTTTTGTTTCCATCTCTTCTTGTGAGCAGTTATCATCAAAATGGAGTTATCTTGGAGCCCTCGTGCATGCCGTCCTTAAAGATTTGAAGTATAGTTTTTCTTGGAGCCCTATCATTGTTTCATCATTCCCTTACATCGGTCTTGAAGGTCTTCTCGTCATCTTAGATATTTGTAGTATCATCAACCTTCCTTGTCCTTTTCTTACGGTAATTTTTCCATCCATAAGCTTTACCAAACCCCAAATCTAGCCCGCTCGCCGTCGATCCATCTCGGTGTCGTTGATACAATTTGCATCAACCCTTTTTTTTGCATTTTGCCTCATATGTCACCTATTTTCTAGCTTCCTTCAACACTCATGTCCCTTTGTTTTTATAATCCACCTATCCGACAACTTAGATATCACTTTTGTCTCGTGTCACCATCGGATTTCTGGATCTACCCTTGGTCATTGTCGACCCGATCCGCATCCTTTATTTTCTTATCATATACGCATTGTTTCTTACATCCTTATGTTTCTTTCCTTTCTACATCAAATTCAAGACAACTACAACATCTCATAGTTAGACCCAAATCCTTTGTTTTTACATCTTCGATATGATCTATTACATTTGTCGTCGATCCGATCAGTTTGATTTCACTTATCTCAATTTTATCACTATCTACATTATACGATATGTTATTTAGCATAACTCTAATTTCTATTCTATCTTGGTTATATAGTACATCTTGTTTATCCATCATCTTTTATCGGTCTTTTAATCAATGTGAGTTGACATCCTCCCTAGGAGGTTATCACTTATCAAGACCCGACCTAGTCGAGCAACCCATCATCTTACCTATTAATAATTTTCTTGTCTAGTTGTCTCTTTGTTGTGCAGGTTATCAAGCTCGCCACGAAGAGGATTTTTGCGCACATATCTTCATCATCATCATACATTAGGAGGTAGCCTTAAACCCTCCCATGTTTTATGGTTTCTTATTTTCTTTCCTGGCATTTCATTAACTTGAAAAAGGAGTGGGAAAATATGTCAAACAATGTACCATAAATATATTAATAGCTAAATAAGTGAGTTGTGAACATTGACATAAGCTACTTGTGTACTTATTTGAGTGAGAAATGTGCCAAAGATTCATTATCTAAAGGATTACACACCCTCGTATAGTAGTGACGAATAACCAAGCAATCATCCTAGGGCACTACTCAAGGATGGGTAGAATGTCAACATGTCACCATTTTAAAAATGTGGGATGTTGGTAAATGAGTGCTTCCTTTATTGAAATAAGATCATTTTTAGGTTTATCTTGTTACAGGGATACCTTGTTGAGAAACCCTTTTGGAAAAATAGTGTCTTACATGTCTTCCACAAAAAATTATTTACTTTTATGAGTATCCTCTATAATGGGAGAGGAATTAGTAACCTTGGACTTAGAATGATCAATTCGGTATGTTTTGGGGCCCGTAGAGATAAACATACAATCATTATCATCTACGATTGAAATTTACCTTTCATCAATGCTCATCGATTATCAAAACGCTCAACATCATTGTTGTAGTAATTAATATTTGATCCATTGTGTTGCTTTAAAGTGACTAGAAATGGTGAATTGGGAATATCCTCATAATTCATCTTCGTGATACACCTTAAGTATGTTGTTGGTGGTTTAATTTATCTATAACCATGCATAATTTCTCTTATTCAAACCTTTGTTTCTCATGTTTCTCCTTTTGTAGTGTTCCTAGGTAATTTACTTTTGTTTGATGCACAATAATATGACGTAGTTCATGTATTGAGATAAACTTTTATGAATGATGTGTTGTTTACATATCCTCGTTGTGAGTGAATGTAATTTATGATATGGATGTAGTTAGATTATTGATTATTGCTTTATGCTCATTTAATAGAGATTTGTTAGCTTTAGGCACCTATTTAGATTTAGGATATTGGGAAATTTGACTAGGGAAACTCCTCTCCAAGAAATATTGTTTGTAGGATATTAAGAAATAAATATGTCTTGAGACGGACCATCATTGGTGATTGCAACTTCTACTAAATTGTGCCTTAGAGGAGGAGATGGAGATGTATTAGGATACCATTTATCAAAGGAAATAATGATCTTATGTTCAAGTTGTCATATCTTCGAGTGTAAAGGATAAAAATCATTGTCGCATGATGTCCATTTATTTTATGATAATTACAAATGGTTTTCCTTTGAACTTATCAAGTTGATGAAGGGGATAGTAGCGATTAATTAGTACATTGATTAAGTGTTTATCTAGTAGAGTATACACAATATCACGAGATTTATCACGTGACTCAAATTAGCAAATGTATCATGTATATTGTTTGTATCACATTGTTTTCATTTATCATCATATTTAGATTGATCATGATGTATAACGACATGTGACACATATATTTCTCAAGTATGTAATCTCACCTTTGAGTGATTTAATCTTTGTGATCATAAATTGAATGTGCAATTGAAAATCACTCTGTAATGTTTGAATAAATTATAGGACAACCTTATGAGAAATATCATTAATGTTAATATTTAAGGAATGGGGGATGAGGAATCCTTTACATCAAATGACACGTGCCTTGGAATAGATATCCCGTATTGAATTTTTGCATCAATAGGAAGTATTTTTCGTTCTAAATCCTCATAAATAATATATTTATCTATAGGGGGTTCCTTTAAGCAATTAAGTAAAGAAATCTAAAGAAAAGGCTCAAGAAGAGGGGAAGCCCTTAAAGCACAAAGGAGAATACATCATATGATTAGAAGAGGAATCGGGATCGAGTAACAAATATTTGAAATTCAATAGACCATGTAGAATAGAGCCAATAATAAGAGGCTTGAAGATGAATAAGATTAATCCCAAAATTTTAAAAGAAAGGTATGCTCAAAATTGATTTTTAGAGAAAAGTGATATTTGTCAATTTAATAAAAATGGGTATTTTTAAATCTAAAATATTAATTTTATAAAAATAAGAGAGGTATTCTAGGATCTGTCAATACAAAAAAAAACCTTCAAGGGATTTGTAAGTGATTGTATATTTTTCCAATTATGCTTTTATTATTAAAAGTTATGATTTTGAAATTCCAAAAATTATGCTAATAATTATGACTAGTAAAATAGTTTTTTGTTTAATTTATCAAAATAAAGAATAACCTAAGAGGGATTTTAAAATAGGTTTGTTGTTATTGATATATGTCTCGAAAGGTGTTTTGGTCAATAGAAAACCCTATAAAGAGGCCTTCGAGAGGAAAACCAATCATGGAGCCTTTAGGGGAATTTGAAAACCAGACTTTAGGGCACAACATAGATATAACTTCGTGATTAAATTCAAATACAAACGTTAGAAGACTAATGTACTTGAAATTATAGGGTGTATAGGATGTCTACTATAGAATAAGGCAAATTCAAGCAAGGAGTTTTAGTTCACCAAATGATTTAACTCTAAAATGAATGAAAAAGCTAAGGTGTATGAATGAGGTTTTATTTATCCAAGGCTTAACAACATGTTGTATATCCAAATAATTAATATAAATTAATGCATTAATCAAATATAGTTCTAAATCAATTTGCAAGAACAACGATGGATATAATTGCTCAAAACACAAGAAGAGGAGCACACTTATTTGAAAACAATGACAATGACATGATCTAACAATGCACACGGGGATTGTTTAAACTAGAAATAACTTATAAGTGCTTCATTTTTGGAACTAGAGTGCAAATATGGACAAACACGAGACCATATGACTTGCATGCAAAAGTGTGATATGGTCTAGTCCTCCACTATACGATTTTGAATGGGAGTCTGCAATGGCATTTTGTAACTTTCTTTAAGGCGGTGACACTCTGTGATGAACCTCACATTGAAACCTTAGGTATTAGACATTTATGAAACCTACTATATGATGTAAAACACCTTCAAACCCTAACCATAGGTGGGAGATATTGCAAAAAGCTTGGTGTTTGGGTTGAAACACCCATGTGTTACTTATGTTAAGACTACTTCGAATAGGCCTCAAACCACACATAGTTCTCCAACTAGCTTGCAATACTTATATCGATGCAAGTACTTTGGAAATTCAATCACTTGACTATGAGAAACAATGGCTTGGCACATTTAAACTTGGATTTGCCTCAAAGGTCTACAAAATGGGAAAATTGACTCTTGAACATGGTTGAGAATGCTTTTAGACCTCTTATTTGGGATGATCCTAAGTTGTGTTGTTACTTTGAAGCGATTTAGGAGAGCTTGGAGTTATTTTAGAATGTACTTTGTAATGCGTGTTCTTCAAAGTGTTAGGTGAGGTAAATAGGTAAGCGGACTTATTTTTAGGCATTTATAGGTTTGATTTCACATAAACTCTTACCTAAAGGAAATGAGTGACCCACGAGAAGACATCAAATTGAAAAACTATTTGTTGGGTGGGTGATGATGAAACAATCTATTTCATTTTGAACCATTGTATGATTCAGTCCCCAGATGAATTATCTCAAATATGTAATTTGTGGGATTCTACGAAGTTTTGGGAACAATGCCTTGGGTGGGTGATGATAAAACAATCTATTTCATTTTGAACCATTATATGATTCGGTCCTCGATGAATTATCTCAAATATGTAATTTGTGGGATTACGTGAAGTTTTGGGAACAATGCCTTGGAGGAACATATTATTTTTGAATGAGGCAATTATTTATGTGAACTACTAGGTAATGTGAATAAAGAATAAATTCATGTAAGAGAGATACATATAGGTCATATAGGCTTGGAATGTGTGCACAAGTCATGATTTGGGTTCAAAGTCAAAGTTCTCATTGCCAAATTTAAGTGTCTACGACATTGAGTAAATCCATCTCCCTAATGCACCCAAAAATCATAAGAATCCTATAGCCTCCTCTCCTCTTCATGTTCATGATATCCCTTATATTCATGAGAATATATATAATGATGAACATGATTTAAAATCTAGCTTGAATCCTTGCAAATAAAATTTTTGTACTCCTCCTATATGAACTCATGAAGTCAATCATGATGAATTTAATAATGTTCACCATGATCAAGTTTGAATCTTATCCCACTTCCATTATGACCTCCATAACCATCAAAATAATATTGATGATATTGTTAATGTACTTCTTCTTGCCTCTAAGGTTTCTGTGAGGCCCAATCTCATCACTCTAATGCAGAGTATATTTTTCAAGTACTCAATTCTATATCTACTATCATGATATCTACAATGCCTTTATCTACGAGGGCATCCCACAACCCCTTCAAAATATTACAATGTATATTCCTAAATCTACTACTATTCATACATATCTTGTGCATACCCATGTGGCTTCACATTCTTCTTCTATGTAATCTCTTGACATATTATACATGATTTGCAAACTATGGTTTTATAACTAGAGAAAAGTGGGACTAGACCTTTTAATGTCATGGATTCTACTCAATGTTTCACAACCCACTTGCACTTGAAGTGAATTTTTATCCTTTTCTTTAGGGTTTGTATCCCTTAAGCTTCCTACATGTGAGGGTAAAGATGGTCCTGATAAACATCTTCTTGAAGAGTATGCAACAAATTTATAGAATGATCAGAGATACAAAAGATAAATTATCAAGAAAGATATTCAAAATTTTCCATTAACTTTCATATTACACACACCAAATATATAGGAAATGACCATCCTAAAATATAGGAGGTGGTTATAACCATTCAAACCTCCTACGTGAGTTTGTTGAAACTCACATCCCCAATATAATATTGTTATTATTGTTTTATATAACAACTAATAACAATATACTAACTTACTTCCTTAATTATATATTTGTTATTGTTGTTTTATACAACTAATAACAAATTACTAACCTATTACTAACATTACATTCACCTTAATAATAATTACCAATGTAATTATTATTTACTAACACATTTACTAATTTACTCTTCCAAGATAATAATTACTCTTGTAATTATTATTCACCCATATGGAGCACTAACCATAGATTTCCTAACATTCCCCCTTAGTGTGAACATGGGGAAAACCTATCTTTGTACTTGCACCTACTTTCATGAATAGGTGATTTTCACAAGATGATCAAAAACCCGACGGATGGTTTTACATACGGTTGACCATGAACCGAGAATGGTGGTTTTACAAAGTGGAGTACCACAAACCAAAAAGGTGATGGTTTTGCATATGGTTTACCAACAACCAAAAGTGGTGGTTTTACAAAGTGGTTTACCACAAACCAAAAAATGAAGGTTTTCAAGTGGTTTACCTATAACCACATCATGATGTGCCAAGTACTATTATCAGCCCTCATCAATATCTCACAACAAGGAATAACATAGGAAATTTTGTTGAATTTTGTTGCTCATACACACATAGAAAATGCTAACATAAAGGAAATGGAACATTGGAATCATGTTCCCCCTTAATGTGAAATTTCCACTTATTCACACCACACAACAACAAGATCATTGAAATATGAAGCACACTTTGAAATTAGAACTCTAAAAATATAGGGAAAGCACACTGCAAAAACTAAAAGCAAATACTCACACCACAAAAATGTCACCATAACTGATATGTGTCCCCGTTGTTGTTGACTAATGAGAGGTCGTTGATTGACCTCCTACCTCGATGCCTCTTTCCTTTGGTGTCATGTTACTAAATTAGCCTGATTTATCTTTGAGGCTCATGATGCAAATATTGTTGATCTACATGATGAAGCTTTGAATTTGACAAAAACACACTTTTAATGTTTTGACGATAACTTGAGAACCAGAGCTCCATTTTATAAACCATAAAATACATCAGAAATCTAGTTTCAATATATTTCTAGTGGTGTAGAGAATTGTTGGTGATTTCTCATGAATCTTTAGCAATTTAGCAAAATCATTGGTGATTTTCCCTAATCGTTGGTAATTGCATTTTAGGTCCAAAATCATTGTGATTGGATAGAATCATTGACTATTATCAAAATCATTGAAATCATCGTAAAGAAAAGCGATGACATAGATTTTGAGTCGATTATCAACAAAACCATATCTCGAATATGTATAGGAAGATGATCATAACGTTGATGAGTCTGATTTGGGTCGATTCTTGATTACAAAGCTCTGTTGTAGTCTCTTTCTTATTATGGTAGACCACATGTCCTCCTTTCTTCTCAAGGTTGGGCACTCAATCAGAAACATAAAAATGGTAGCAAGAAACTAGATGAATAAATCCTTTTATTGTACCTACTCGCTCTGATACCAGATGAAGAGTATGCATCATATTTATAGAATGATTAGAGATACAAAAGATATATTATCAAGAAAGATATTCAATGTTCTCTATTAACTTTCATATTACACACACCAAATATATAGGAAATGGCCATCCTAAAATATAGGAGGTGGCTATAACCATTCAAACCTCCTACGTGAGTTTGTTGAAACTCACATCCCCAAATATAATATTGTTATTGTTAGTTTTATATAACAACTAATAACAATATACTAACTCACTTAGTTTATTATATATATGTTATTGGTGTTTTATATAACAACTAATAACAAATTAGTAATATGTTAGTAACATTACATTCACCTTGATAATAATTACCAATGTAATTATTATTTACTAACACATTTACTAACTTACTCTTCCAAGATAATAATTACTCTTGTAATTATTATTCACCCATATGGAGCACTAACCATAGATTTCCTAACACTTTCCTTTCACACTGTTTTCTTAGACTATACATACAATTATCCACTTATTATTAAGCTCTTTCCCCAAAGCCTAAAGATTGTGCTTTGCAATAGTTATATGATTTATCTATTCAAATTTTCAAGCATTTGAATCTATTAAGTAATCAATATGTTGCACACTTCTCTGTCGATATTGGTGATAAGGTTTCTTATGCTTAAATGGCTAAAATGCACAAAGGATCTAATGAGCCATTTAGTGATTGTGTCTTGAGCTATAAGACCATACTTGCTAAGATGAACCAAATCCTTGCGAGACAAAGGGATTAAAGATCTATTTACTCAAGTATCCTATCTCCCTTACAAGAATCTACTATGATTGACAAATTATGATCTTTTGATGAGTTTTATCGGACTTATAAGAAATGGAAGCTAGTCTCCTCACATTAAACAAGTCTAAGTATGAATCTATCACTCTTAGATGTTTACATCTAAATTCCAAGGCAAATATAATTATAAAGGCTAAAATAATGATAAAAAGTGATGCTAAAGTGACTGTAATGCCACATCTCAATCTATAAAGCTTCAATTACAAGTTGTTCCTCAAAGGAAATTTATATGGTTGCCTTCCTCGCCGCATAGTGATCCACAAAATTTTATAGAGTATAACCTTGTATCTCTTCCTCCCCCTGTTGAGGTTGATACAAACAAGCCTCCTAGTAAAACTTTTGACTCTAATGACTATTGTGATTTCTATGGATGTATTAGACACTCTACTAACCGATTTAATAAAAATGGAATTAAATCTAATTATAGAGTAACTACTGAAATAAATGATGTGTAAATGTTAATATACAATAAGACATAAGAAATAAAGCATGTGCAATATGAAACCCTAAGTAAGAAGGAGAGATAGGGGACTTAGTTGATTTTTGAATAAACAGAAGTGATCGGGCATGTGGATAGTTGGACTAGACTATAAACAACGTTGTCACTATAAAATGGATATTCTAAGATCTAGAAGCTGCGCTTTGACAAAAGTGCTGACGTTGGTGTATGGATATGGGCACTTTGGTGTCTACAGGTAGATGTTGCATATATGATCTTTTAGGGCCGAATGATGTTCACTCTTGGTCTCTATTTTTTGCTCGGATTATTTATCTAATTATGCGATTATACTTGTAACATGCAAGAAATAAGTTCACTTGCACATACCCACAAACCAAAGGAAAATGTAGAATGAGGAGTCGGATTGACCGATAGTCACCTGAATAGTGAACTTATGACCAAGCATTACACCACATCTTAGACTCCATGGTTCTTGTGTGTGTGTGTGTGTGTGTGTGTGTGTGTAAAAATGATGCCCTTGTGTGAGTTGCACAATGATAGTGAGCTAGATCTAGAATGTAGAAAATGTATAAAACATATGGGATGGAATATAATAGACTTCCTCCTATGTTGTGTATGCAAAAGTGATATAATCCTTGTCCCTTGTATGAGTGCTAGATGGATGCCTTTGATGCTTTTGTGCCTTTGAATGCAAGCTTAGGTGGTAGTATGTAATGTTTAGTGCTTGGTCCTCGTTTTGAAAGCATAACTATGTATTTATATGATTCCCTTATTTGAATTTCGTAATTGACAATTGAAAGGCCAAATCATAGTAGTAAAAAGTAATTAAGAAGCAAAAGGGGTCCAAAAGGATAAGAAAAAGGTAAAGATGAGTAGGAGCGCCCGGGAGATAGGAGCACCCATGAGGACAAGAGTGCTTGACGCTAGTGTCCTAACTAGGCATTGGTGTTCGAGGCCATATAAAGATAAAAAAGTCAAATGTCGGAAAGAGTGTGAGATTTATGAAGCCAATAAAAGTGTAAAAGTCAAAGCAAAAGGCTAAAGGGAGTTTTCAATTACTAGTTTTCTTGCTTATGAATCATGTAAATGTTAACATGCTTTTAGAACCTATAAATGTACCAAAGTGCATAGATTTTGTGTGTCTACACTAACATATATTTTAAGCTTTGCAATGTCATCTAAAATCTAATTAATGATAATGTCATTAAATTTTACTCTACTCATGGGCAATCTAGACCTCGTATCGATGCCAATTCTAAGCTTAAGATACCCAATGATCCACTTCCTAAACATCACACTTCTAAGAGAAATTCCAAGGTGCATCACACATATCGAGCACGACCTCATCTTGATACATACAATCATTCACCATATTCTCCCATGGGTATGATTACTTCTTTTATGCCTCGTAGATTTAATATTACATTTTATGATGTTGATTTACTTAATGACGATGTTTTTTCCTTTTACTTTATGTTCACACTTTTGTTGATCAAAATCTTATCCGAAGTGTCTTGGTTGACAATGGTGCTAAACAAAACATGTGCACTTTCACATTGATTTCTTCTTTGGGATTTATGAAGTAACATATATAATTCAATACAAATACTTCTATTGGACACATCATTCTCCCTCTTACTGCGAGATCTGTTATTACGACTACACCATTCTTGGATTACTAGTACCCTTTGGACACGTGGCCTACTTTTAGGAAACCCTTATATTCATAAACTCAAGGTTATCTCTACTATACTTCATCTACGTGTCAAATACATGCATGACAATCATATTGTTATGATTAAGGGCATCCTCGTGAGACTCCTTCACCTATTTCATCTCCGAGAGAGCATCGATTTATATGTCTATGCCTATTTTGCTTACTCATACTTCATTTATATGATCTATTCCTCGCATGTCATCCGTAAGGTCTCCTCTTACAAGTCGTGAATCTACGAAGTGTGCCCAACAACCCTAGATTAAAGTGATACATCCTACTCCTATTGTGCATAATGCAAATTTGAGGTCTAAACCTCACACACTTACATGTATTTCTCCTCATCCTCTTAAAAGTATCGGGTAGCCTTTTTCAATTATATAAATATTAGTAATACAAAAAAATAAAATATTATAAAAGCACAAAAACATTCAAATATTATTAAAATACAAAACTAGAACTTGAATATGGCTTGATTTGCTAGTTCTTTACTTTACGTATGTTGTTTGTCATATAGTTTGATAGATAATATATTTTATATATTTTTACATGCATGGATTTCACAAGGTATATGAACATGATGTAGGATACACAAGACTCTACATGACGATATGTGTTGCTTAGTCCTTTTCATAGTGGTCTTGCTAATCTAGGAGCATCTTCTTCAATATTAGGTGTTATTATTTGATTACATGTTACCTTTTATATCCTCATTACACTTATCTTATTTATTACAATACATGTTATTTACTTAGATTAACATGACTAAAACATGTGGCTTGCACAAAACTAGTATATCTTGTTTAATGTACCTTTGAGCTATTGTCTCTTTTTCATACATTTACTTATTTACATTTTGTCTTATATATGTGGTTGGTAGCCATCTATATACGGTGAGATACTTAGGTGTCCCTTATTTATGACCTTTGTTTACCTTTTTGATTATGAAAGCATGCGACCCTTCCTGTGTGCACGAGACACTCTTGCGTCCCTTATACATGGCCTTTAACCTTTTCTATGACAATTTATGTGACATTGATTATTGTCTTGCATGCTTATATGCTTTTATACTTGTATGCTTTGTTGTCATCTCTTCGTGCCATGGTTTCTAACACCCAATATTTTACAGAGCAAGATATCTACGATGGTCACCAATTGCTATTTTCCTACATGACCCAATGCTTAAATTTATGCTCCATTTGACATGGGCACACTTCGCTTCTTTTGAGCGAACAATATACATAATATCTCACTTGCCTCAAAAGACGTGGCGATCAATGGGGTTACCACACAAATTTATATGAAATTTAGGTACACAAATAGATTATACATAATATAATAGAATAGGGTATAATAATACATGAATACGAATCGATATAAATTAGTAGAAAAATCTTAATCTAGACAAAACCATTCAATAGGGACATAATCGTTGGACGTTACCATTATAAATGGACGCTTTCACCTGGGAAACATTTGGCATCTATTTTTTTAGGACACGAGTTTTCAATACAAGTTTAGGGACATATACATAGGTTCTTTAAAGAATTCCTTATATTTCAAAGTACAAAATGCAGGGGGCATGATCACAATTTCAAATCCAATATTAGGTTACACATATTTTATACACATCGACGCCTCATACAATACACAATGGGGGCACGTGCATATTCATCCCTTTCAAATTTGTAAGGGTATCTCATTTTAGAATGTAGATCCATCTGAATAAGTGTGGTTTTGTGGATTGAGGGCCGCATTCCACTTTGGTGATCGAGACACCCAAATCCCTCTTAGTGTATGGACATCCAATTTCCTCCTAGCTTCACCTTCTTGGGAAAATTGGGAACTAAACACCCCCAATCCTCTAGTGGCTCAATTCCATTCCCTCTCTCCAAAAACTTCATCAAGAAGCTTCTCATTTGGCAAGGCAAATATGTGTATTTTTATGTTTTGTTAACTTTTATTTTCGTAAGCTTTCAATGTCAATTTTTAGATTTCATGTTTAATTTTAGCTTTGTGTTAAAGTTCAATTCTTTCAATGGAAATTGACTAAAATTTGTGTTGTAGGTTTCATTTTGGAGATAGTGTCAACACCCAAACAAATCAAGAATCTCAACCAAAGAGAAAGTGTATCTAAAGACTCAGTTATATTTTCCTTTAAGCAAACAAATTTTATTTACTAGCTTTAAGAGGGAAAATGTAGACACCTAAATTTGACAATTAATCACTTGATAATGTCAATATTGACTTAATCCCTAAATAATGGATTGTAAGCAAAATGGTGAACTCAATTTCCCATCCTTAACACTATTACAAGGCCTTATCTTCTCATTTACATTGCTCACTCGCTCAAAGAAATGCTTATATTATTCCAAAACAATTTATTACTCTTAGTTGTCATGCCTAAAACTTTACAACACTTCATTCCTTGCCCATATGAAACTACTAAACATAGACCAAATCGTCAAACAATTTAGTTTGAAACAGCAGTTTTGTCCCAAGTCACCCAATAGTCATTTTCACAAATTGATATCTTTCATGGGTTTGTACATTTCCTATAGCTCTACCTTGATGCAAAGTTGAACCCATGAAAGCCTATATAAGCAAGTCAAAATCACTCATATACTCATATAACACTTTCAAGCACTCCTTAAGGTTAAATCACTCAAAAGGCCCTCTAAGCTCTCCTAAACCTCCTTAAAGAAGAAACACACACAAGGAGTATCCCCAACACAAATTTGAAGCACTCTAAACCAATTTCCAGTCAAGCTTCCCAAGCCAAAGACCACCAAAACCAAGTCAAACACAAGCAAACAATACAAGACAAAGCATTTTCAAGTGAGCATTTTGCTAAACATAGTTACATCCATATAGATATCACATCTCCACATATAGAACTACATGTAGTTTGAGGCCTCTTTAGAGTAGTGCCAAAATAAGTGGTGTATATATTGCACTTCAACCCAAACACTCATCTTTTTGCAGGGTTTTACCCATGGTTATGATATGATGTCATTTCATGGGTTTTGTTGATCACACAAGCACATAAAGCTACAAAATGCCAACAACTTGCTATATGAAACTACTAAACAAGTATGGAATTCCCAAATGGTTTTGTACTTAATTAACGGTTTTGTTCTTGCTCACCGTGCACTCCTAGAATTAAAGACAAAGTACCTACTAGTCACTTACAACCAATTAATCATTAGGTCACTCCCAAATCATCTTCCATACTATTGGAATAGACAATTGCATCTCCTTTTGTGTCTCGTTTCATTTAGCGCTTAATTTGATTGATCCATCTTGCACATGTTATATACATATATTCTAATATGTGTGTCAATGTTAATTAATTTGAATATATCTCCCATTTCTAACTTTAATCCAAATATAAACAATAACACACTTGTTTATTTTCGAGTTTAATTAGTGGGAAAAATATTAGAATAATGTCAAATGCCATGTTGTCAAGTGCTTAATTCATATCACACAAACACACACACACACACACACACACACACACACACACACAGGGGCAATTGCATTACATCTACAATTGTCCCTTTATATACATATATAAACATTGTATAAAAGACTAGAAATATCATTACGCCAACCAATTATATTTCTAGTTTTTAATATTAAAAAAGCGGAAATATCATTAATACATAAAGCTGGAAATATCATTAATATATATAAAAACATTGTATAAAAAAGCTGGAAATATCATTACGCTAACCACTTATACATGTCTTAGACATATTTAATAAGAATTTCTATTTTGTATATATTTATGTAGATAAATATTCTATAATGGCAAGAAGAGGTGAGATGTGAAATTGTGACCATGTAAGGTTTTATTTTCTATATTAAATTAGTTTTATATTTTGTGACTTTGAAATGTCAATTAAAAAGAAGTATTATCTTTCATATAAGAGTTTGAGACCCTTTTTTCTTTGAAAGTTTTTTTCATCAATGTATGAGAAATATGAACATAATGTAATGGAATTATTAATCAATATAATGTGTAAAATCCAAAATAAAAATAAAAATCTTAAAATTGTTATTTACCAATATTTTTCAAATAAATGTATTTAAGATATTTGTACTCATTATTTTTAATTAAAAAAACTGAAACAATATATCAAATATTCAATATAATCATTTTACATTTAGAAATGATTTTTTAATTCTTACATCTATTTTGTATCATACTAAAAATATATAAAATAACCTAAAATAATTATTTATTTATTTAAATAATAGAAGTGATCCCCTAATAACATAACACAATAATTGAAGGATGATTAATTTTATTACTTAAAAATCTCATACACTTGTAAGTCTACATAAACGTTTAACATGGTGAGAAATATAATTTATCTCACAAAACACCTTAAACTCATTATGACTACTGCAATTATTATTTTGTCAAAGAACTAAAAGTCATTATTATTAGGGAAAGTGTGACATTTTCTCTCTCCAAGGGTTTTGTCAAACATAAAGGCTTTGTCAACTTAATTTCCCGCCGAAACTGTTCCCCCTTCACAAGCATTCCTTCATATTTATACACTCATTCTTTCGCTCCTTCTACACTTCAACATAGAGTCCTTTCAAGACTCTTTGACAGGTCGCAGGTTCGAATCTCGGCAGCCTGATTTTCTCAGCCGTGCTGAAGCAGTATAACAGCAAGCATTTCAGGTATTATTTCGCCCTCATTTGTGCCGACATTAATACTTTTTTGATGTTTTACACTGTCGTGTTTTTGTATGTTACCAACTTGTATTTTTGGATTTCGCTGTCTCATTTTTTTGTATTACCAACTAGCCGAACTCATATTATCCTTCTTTGGCGAAAAGGATTTTTTTTTTTTTTTTTTGGTGAAGAAAGTAACTGTAGAGGGGGTTTGGGCATGTCTTTCATACCTTCATCAGCATAAAGGATGTTAATGGTGTAGACACTGAAGAGGGGTTTCTGTTTATCATCTATACCTCTCTCACTGGGTAAAGGGAGGTCCCAGAGATAGACCTTTTAAGGGGTTCTAGAAGACTTTGGTGATATATAGACTCAGTGAAATCAAAATCAAAAGACCCAAAGTGTATATTTCTCCTCCTTGGTTTGCATTTGATTATAATGTCACATTCCTTTCATAGCTACCTGTTTGAAAGCTAAAAATGAAGCTTATTTTGAACACTAGTTTTTCCTTCCATGAAGCTTAAGGATTTGGGGCATACCCAACTCAATAGAATGTTGTTTATATTAAATCCCGGGCTAGGATTTCTATTGTAGATTCAAGTAGCTCAGAGCTTAATCATTTGAGGGTTTCATACATACCCACTTTGAAACATGATAAAAATGATCAGGAATCTATTTCTTTGGCAGTGTTTCTGCTTTTATTAATAATGCTGCATGTTTTAAAATTAAAATGTATCTCATATTGAAGGCTTCTGGCGTTTGATTTCAAGAAGCTTGTAGCTTAATCACTCTAGCATATCATTCATACCTCAGTATTGGATCTCAATGATAAAAGATTCAAAAACTTCCGGATTCACCGAAAATATGGCTTATATGGAACTCTGCATGCAACAAGCGGTTATGTTGTTTTAAGGCTCCTGCATTTTGGTTTAAAGACACTTGGAGTGCAGTCATTGATGATTTCATTCAGTCAAAATTAGAAAAAATTACTTAATATAGTGTTATTGGGCCATTTTCAAGCAATGGTTTTTTAGCTCACACCGTTTTAAGTGTTTGAGCAGCCAATTGTGTAACAGCCTTTGCAATAATGAAAAAAATTGTACTCAGCCTGCCTCAACCTGGTGTAAAATCATTCAGAATCACGTTGTTTGATGGGGTTTGAGTATTTTTGTTCAGTTCTTATATTCCGCGTGTCTATGTTTGGGTGAGGAGTATTTCCTTATTTACACGCCTGTAGTTATGTATTATTTGCATCTTTTTAGTTGGTGTGGAATCAGGGGCACTGAGTTAGGTTTAGAAACTAGATTCTAATTGTAGGCTAATATGGTGGTAGAACGTCCACTGCTTTTTGTGTTTTTTTAACTATAATATCTGCAATGCATCTATTACTTTAATAACGAATTCTATGAGGGGTAACATTTTGCTTATTTGCCCTAACCAGGAGTATCACTTCTGTCTAAGTGACTTGCGGCTTGCACTTTCCCTCATCCGTAAGGGTACTCTGCACCCAGGGTAGGATACCATATCTTCAGCGAATTAAGGAATCCAGACTGAAGCCCTAATTATTTTCCACATAAGCTCATCCCATTTGAGAAGGCTGCATTGCTTTTATGCCTTTTTGGATAATTCTTTTGCAGTTTGGTGAGTTCATCTGGATTTTTGGGGGTTTTGCCATACTATTAAAATTTATAATGGGAAGTGACCTTGAACATCTGGATACTAAAAAGTTCATTGGAGCTTCTAAACAGGATGCAGAATTTTACTGACACCTGAGAAGTGAAGTGTATCAAGATTATTTTAAAATCATTATGCCTTTTTTGTTTCCATGCGGTTTGTTCATGGAAAACTAAGGGTTTTGAAATTCAAGATTTTATCAGCTTTTATCAGGATTACTGGGACAGGGAAGTCTTTAATTTTGTGTTTTCTTAACAAAATAATGCATTGTGGGAATCTTATTTCTGTGTTAAGAGCGCCTTCAAATTTTGTGTTTTTTCAACAAAGCAACTCATTACGGGAGTCTTATTTCTGTGCTAAGTGCCTTCATATATAGCACATTGTAAGAATCTTATTTCTGTGGTAAGAATGCCTTCAACATTTATCTGTAATTCAATGCGTACCTCTGTTTTGGTATTGCTGTTAGCATGCCATCAGGCTTCCAACTTGAGCTATGATCTTGTTGGCACTCTTGATCATTACCACAGAATTTCTTCAATGGGGTTTTCAATCACCTTAGACATGCATTTAGGGCCTCAGATTTGACATTGCTACCAAGCTTCCAAGTTGAGCTACAGCCTTGTTGGCACTGTTGATCATTAACACATGCAACAATAAGGTTTTTGACTCAAATTAGCTACAAGGAATCTTATATTTGCAATGAAGGCCTCTTATTTCGTGTTGCTGTTGGTCCCACATCCAAGATCTTGGGCATATAAAAACTTTTATAATAATTTTTTTGTAAGATGTTTATATGTTGCTTATAAGGAAAAATGCCAGCTGGTTGTTATATAAATTAGTCTTAATGGAAAGGCTTAATATATATTCGTTCTATTGGTTTATTTTCATGAACAGAAATCTGCATTGTCAATTGTTATTATTTCACACAATTTTGATAATGTTGGGTTTAATTTTAAAATTACCATGCAGCCTTTGAAAATGGTTAACGCTGTGGCTGCCAAGGTTGAAGGAGATGCAGATTCACCAATATCTGTATTGGGAGATGAGGTGGAAATTTGTGCTTTTTTTTTTTTAATTCCCAAAATTTGTAGTTTTTGTGTTTCCGCATGGTATATTGATACAGTAGGTTGGATTCATTTTGATAGATTAAAAGCAATCCACTCAATTTGGTCTTGTCATTTCCCAATTGTAATTTTTAGATTATACTCTATACTTTCAGTTCATTATTGTTTTCTTTTTTTCTTTTGTAAAGGTTAAAAATTTCTTTGATTTTGATGTTCAAAGTGTTTCATTAATTATGTACTTGTGTATTCTGTTAAACTATATTGCATCCCAGTTAAAATAATTTCTTTTTCTGAACAGGGAGGTCTGAAAGTGATCAGCGGATTGATTTGGAGGATAATGATTTGCCATGTGATGGGAAGTATTACAGATTCCAAAGGACATTGCCATGGAGGAGAAACGTTTAGAAGAAGAGCGAATAAAGCAAGAGGAAATGAAAGAACAAATAAAGGATGGAACTCAACAAATTGGTAATCTGGTATTTAGCAGATTGGAGGCACTTCTCAACCAGACTCAGCTTTATTCAGAGTTTTGCTTGAGCAAATGGAAGATGCTAAATTTGTAGTAAGACTCTATGCTATATTTAAATTTTTAATGTTTTACATGTAAGTCAATTATGTGTATGGTTTACCTAACGGTTATTTTCAGCTGTGTTTATTTTGTTAGAAGATCCAGATACGTTCTCTTCTTCTAATCGTATGCAATGTTTTTTTGGTTGAATTTTCTTCTAACTCTTGTTCAAAGTAATTGTCAGCGGTATTTTCTCTAGTAGAAGATCTACTAGAATAAGCAAGTGCATTTTATTTTCTGATTGTTTAAAGTTATTTTCAAAGCAATGCTTTTTCTGTGTTGTGCAAAGTTATGCTTGGCTGTTTTTCTTGTGTTAGAAGACACAGATGCATTTTCTTCTTCTAATTGTTTCAATGCAAATAATGGCTTTTTAGGGCTCAAGTGAGAATGGTGATGCAAAAGATCCTGAACCCAAGGCGAGTACTGTTGGTAGAGGTCGTAAGAGGAGAGGGAATGGATGTAACGAGAATGATGATTCAAAAGAGCAAAAGCTAGAGAATTGTGGAAGAGGACGAAGAAGGAAGGTGACTACATCTAGTGCAGTAAGTCCCTAACAATTCTCTTTTTATTAATGTGCATTGCATCTGCTATGGCCACAATGCCCACTTAAAATGTGCAGAACAATGCTGGAACACATGTATTACTGTTTTGAAAGAGGCTATCATAGTGCCGTTACATCAACTACTTTGTTTTCTTGTTTTCAATCCTGACCATATAAAGGCCATGGAAATCAGCTCAAAGATATTGTTTCTTTATCTCTTACTTGATTTCCATGGAAACTGTTCATCTGTCAATGTTATTTACAGCCTTGTTTTCTCTAAATTACAACCGGGGAGCAGCTCTAAAGGGGCTTGGATTTTTGTTTTGTTGTTTTCTGATGCCTATGATCAAGTATGAATGGATGTATTTTGAAGGAAATCGGTATTAATCTGAGGTTCAGGTTCTTTGGGATGGAAAGTTTTGAAATGTGTAACAATTTTAGATGTATTATCCCCTAAAATAGAGGACTCCAAAACTATAAAAATCAAAAGTAGGTAATGAGTATGAAGTAATTTTTGTATGATTGGTAGATGAATCATTCATTTTCTCATTGGCTGGTTAAACATATGAAAAGCCATCAAATCTAAAGCATCATATGCCTATGATCATATATCTATGATAATATGATTTTGATGTATTGAAGCCATGTAAGTGATATGCATGATAAGCCATCAAATCTAAAGCTATGATAATAATTGCAACAATAGAAAGTATACAACAATTTGTTGTCACTTGCTGTACAATTAATTGCATAAATATTACAAAGGAGGTACAAGGGAGCTTCTAATAGGAAAAAGATGTATGTGGTAATGTACACTGTTAGTAAGATCATACAATCGCCCATGTGATTGTGTATGATAGTTAATAAAACACTATAGCCAACATGATTATGTCTCATCATTGAGTAAATATAATAAGCCCATGCAACTTTCACAAGATGGGTTTTATGTTAATTTTGGGTTTGGGATTTGTCCCACCTTAGTGATATCAAGCATAAGGCTAGAATAGATAACAATAGATTCAAGAATGCCCCTTTGTTGTACTAGATAGAGTCCATATTGTCCCACAGTTGGCCGAACATACTCCAGGTTTAGACGCACATCTTAGTATTCACAGGAATCTACGATGCTCAGAAATATAGGGTTACGTCCTCTTAATATATCTATTATCTGGACCTCTGTTATATCTTCAAACTCTGGGTTTTCTACTTTTAAGGACAGCCAGATGGTACATGTTGATTTTAACAAAATGATTAAATGATTTGTTAGAATGTTAGTTTTGTAAGCCAACACTGTGTTTGATTTTAAAGTCACAAGTGAATGACATTCAAGATCTTTTCAACTTAAAAGTTGTGTATTTCTAACACAACTATATAGTGTACTGTTTGAGAGTACCCAAGTTCACATTTAAGTACTGATGCTTTGCAAATTGGTATCATTTTAATTACTTACTTTGTTTATTTCCAAATCCTTTGTAAATTGGTACCACTTTAACAACTTACTCTGTTTAACTTTATTTCCAATTAGTCTGTTTGGTGTCTGGAATTTGGATGCCTTTACATGGCTAATTTGTTCTGTTTGAAGTTATTATGAATTTCAGACATGGTTCCTGATGACTAACCGTATGTCTGAAGTTATGAAACTTAAGAATGAAAAGGTAAATGGATCTAATTGGAAATGTTTACCTGGCATTCATCTGTAAAAATAACTGGGGACGTTTTTAAATATTTTGTAGGTTTAAGTTTAAGAGGTGGTACTCCTAAAATAATTGATTTGCTAATGTATCCATTGTTTTCTAATTGAGCATTAACGAGTGATGATGTGCCTCATTGTGCCATTATGTATGCATAATTGATCAGGCAAAAGAAAAGGCAAAAATGCGGTTCAGGCCATGCTGGCAAATTGCAAAGAAGATGCCCAGGTTAATGATTCTGATAATTTAACAGAGGAGGAGAGGAACTGGAAAGAGCAAATGAAACTAGTTCCTCTATTGAATGGAGGAAGGTTAAAATCGTATCAGATTAAGGGAGTGAAGTGGTTGATTTCTTTGTGGCAAAATGGACTCAGTGGAATACTTGCAGATCAAATGGGTCTGGGAAAGACAGTGCAGACTATTGGTGTCCTTGCTCATTTGAAGGGGAAGGACATGCATGGTCCTTTTCTAGTGATTGCTCCTCTCACAACTCTCTCAAATTGGGTGAACGAAATTACTAGGTAGGAGTGTGCATATTTGACAGTTTTGAACTTTTAATATTGCTTCTGTTTATATTGTCCCGATTTAGTTAATAAACATGAAGCAAATTTTATCTGCAGGTTTGCTCAAGCATGAATGCTCTACTTTATCATGGATCAAAAAGTGAGCGTGATGAAATGAGGATAAAACACATGCCAAGTGAAGTTGGTCCGGATTTTCCAGTTATTGTCACATCTTACGAGGTTGCTATGAATGATATAAAGGCACTTGCTCGCTATAAATGGAAATATCTAGTTGTTGATGAGGTCGGTTTGTAATGGAATTTTTGTCAATATACTATCTTTTTCTCTACAAATCTAAGTATTTGTGTTGTAATAATTAGTATTGTGGAGTTAATTATCTCACGAGCTGCCTTATTTCTACAGGGACACCGATTGAAAAACTTTGAATGCAAATTGCTGAGGGAATTGAAACAGTTAAATGTTGATAATAAGGTTCTTTTGACTGGAACTCCTCTACAGAATAATCTGGCAGAACTGTGGTCCTTGCTAAATTTCATTTTGCCTGACGTATTCACATCACGGCAAGAATTTGAATCTTGGTAAATCTCTTATATCCGATCTCTAATTAGCTGGTTATATGATTTGAGGTGTTGACTGTTTTGTCCAATCAATGTATAAGGTTTGGGATTCATTAATTACATTTGATTTTTTTGCTATTTAAATAATTTAAGCTGATCCTCTTGCTCTTAATGTAGCTTTTTGTGTCAATACCAAATTTACTGTATATGAGATCCCCCTAGTTGGATGGCTACAATATCATATTCTGTCTGCCTAATATATTCAAATTTTGTATTACAGAGGTTTGATCTCATGATCAAGCTCATAACTTGAACTTGCCAATTCACCTTCACTCGAGTATAATGTGTTTTGATTATCTTGCTCTCGAATGTGCTTCATTGTGTCTTCCGAATGTTTAATTATGCCATAATGCTAAATTTATTGTAGCTACAATTTAAGGCAAAATGATGCTGCTGTCATTAAGGAGTAGTGCTGTATGATGCAAAGGCCTTTTCAGTGTAAGTTGTTTGGTACAATTGCTTGTGGGATTTGCGTATGGGACACATTCTTACTGTCTGAAGAAGTGGATGACTTTTGTAGAAGTGCTGTTGAAGACTATTTTCAGCTATGATTTCTCTATCAGAATTTCCAGATGTGTTTTCTTCTCAAGTGTTGATGGGAGATTAATTTCAGTTGCATTTTTTCCTCTGAGAAGCAGAAGATGATTTTTCTTCTGCAACTTATTATTCTTCTAAGTAATGTTGAAGATTTTTATTGGCTACATTTTCTTTATCAGAAGAAAAAACAGTTGGCGCTGTTGAAGATTATTTAGTTCTGCCCGCAAGACAAGATGGCACATAGGACAATGGTTTTTGCTGCCAGAAATAACGATTTAAGGTCACATCTCGAACCATCTAGTATGATATATACGGTCTCTGTTAGGTCTCCTAGAAGAGAATTTTTAATGCCAAATACAAGTAGAAATATAAAAATGAATCATGGTTGATCACTTTGCAATGAAGCTTTTGGTCATTCTTTGTTTTGCGGAAGCTTCATAAACTTAAACTTGGGTGTGTGCTTAAATCTTGCCATATTTGCAACTTCTATATAGTTGTACAAACCAGCTGCATCTGGGACATGTTCAATCTCTCCTAACTCTACTTGTGCTATATTTAGATACAATCATACAGGTGTACCGAGGCTGCATCTGGGGCATATCTTAAGAGTATCACGTTGTTCTTCAGCTTTTAATGCATCATAGATAATCATGGGTCATTTTTCTAATATTGGGTTATGCTCATTCTTTAAGAAGTTTCTCAGTGACAAAAGGTTCCTTATTGGTATCGTCTTCCAATACAGCCTCATGTCATCTTGCTCGAAAGACATGTTTTTAGTTAACAATAAAGGTTTGGGAACAATTGTATATATGGATTTAGAAAATCATGTATAAGACCCACACTTTGCGGTCCATCATCAAGATTGAACGAGAAATATTGTTTTGGTTTTCTTATTCTATTTTGTGTTGTTTTTTTGTTGGATCACCATTTATTCTAAGCTACATACATGTAAATAGTTTAATCATCAAGAATGGTGAGTGTAGAGTATTTTGACCAGTCAAGCACTGGCTAGTCAATAATTATGCTGAGAGGAGTAACCTGTAATGGCAGCCAGGGTTGGAGTGTCTGTTTGTGAGTGTTCATAAAAGTGGTTGTCTTTAAATTTGACATGATCATTATTGGGCAGTTTTTCTTCTTGCTTGAAGGAGGTGATTGAATGACTGTGATATCTTGGGCATACTGTGGAGTTTGGACTTCATTTTTTCCCCTAAAAGATGTTTTTGAGCCCAACGCAGTGGTGCAACTAGATTGAGATCATCTGTCACTAGGGAAATTTGTGGAGGTGGAGTGATTAATGAGTGTAGAACCCGTCAGTGGGTGAAACTATGTGGCAAATCCAAGATACATCTTGGCATATATCAGATTGATATATTTAAGATGTTTGAGCTAGTTAATTAGATCCAATAATAGATATGAACTAAAACCTATATTACCAATTTTTTTGGTTGCTGACATTGTAGTGAATAGATCAATGTGACTGACCTGGTATTCATAAGAAATTTAGATGGCAGTCACATATCTAGTTATTGATGATATTCTAATATTTTGGGACTGTTCCATTCTCTCTATTCTTTATCAGGAGGGTAACCTATGATTCTTTTATTTAAATCTAAAAAGATCTAGTGAGCAGGTGCCATTTTTAGTCCTTGTAGTCATAGTGCTATGGCTTTAATATGGTAAAACACAAGACCTTATCTAAGAGGCCTTTTTACTTCATTCTACTGAGACTATATTATACTTTTTAAGGTTTGATCTTGGTGGGAGGCAGAGCAATGGGACGGGGTAGGAAGAAGAGGAGGAGAAAAGAAGAGTTCATGTATGCTTGCTTCAAAATTAAAGTGGTTAATTTGATGTTTGTTTTCTGTAGTTGGACGAGATTAACAAGAATAGTTGTTCAGGTGATTTCAAAGCTTCACTTGATCCTTCGGCCATTTCTTCTCAGAAGATTGAAGGAAGAGGTGGAGCAGTCCCTTCCAAAGAAAAAGGAGATAATCTTGTATGCAAATCTGACAGAACATCAAAAACAAATCCAAGATCATTTAATCAATAAATCACTTGAGGATTACTTGCAAAGTAAGGCAGAGAGAGGTAGGTTGAGGAGTCGTTTGAATCTGAAGAGTTATTTCCTACAGCTATTGTGTGAGCTTTTGCTCTTGAGTTCAATTGCACAATCGGCCATTTAGCTACTTTATATGTTTTTTTCCCTTGAAAGTTTATCGTTATTCATTTTATTTTCATGAAGTTTGAAAGTTTCTTGTAATTCAAATTAACTGTTTCAGGTACAGGCATGAAAACAAAGCTAAACAATCTGATGATTCAGCTGAGAAAGAACTGCAACCACCCTGATCTGTTAGAATCACAGTTTGATCAATCAAGTAAGGTTTTTGTAATTATCATCCAGCCTTTAATTGTTTACTTCAGTTTTTTTTGTTTCATTTCTATTTAGTTATTGAATTTGCTTTATTTGAAACTAACATCAGTACCAAGACACATTTAATGATTTAGTGGTATGTCTGATTTGGGGCTGTTTCTACAGTTGAGTATCCACCGGTGGCTCAGTTGGTTGAGCAGTGTGGTAAATTTGGCTTGTTGGACAGACTCATAATGCATTTGAAAGCTCGAAAACATAAGGTACCAATGGCAATCTTTGGCATGGTTTTGCTTCCTTTTTAATATACCTTTAATGTATGCCTCATTTGTTAATGGTCTCGTTGTTTTGATATTTGATTACAGGTTTTAATATTTTCTCAATTCACTAAAGTTCTTGACTTGCTGGAATACTATCTATATGAGAGAGGACACGAGGTTTGTCGTATTGATGGATCAGTCAAATTGGAAGACAGGAAAAAGCAGGTAAAGGGTAAGCCCTTTTAAGTGAAAGGGCTAGCTTGTCTTAAAAATATTCTCCAATGTTAATGGGCACCACATCAGTGTATGCGCAAACTATATGCATGCAAGTTTTTGGAGACAGTTGGCTTTTCCATTGCTTGCTTATGATATTATCATATGTAATTCATAAGCATGCATAGTCTAATTTTTTCACTTTCATACTGTTTTCTCATTGCAGATAAATGATTTCAATGATCCGGATAGCAAATTTCAAATCTTTTTGCTAAGTACACGAGCTGGTGGCCTTGGGATAAATCTCACTTCTGCAGATACCTGTATAATTTATGATAGTGACTGGGTAAGAAGCTAGTAGCATTTGACAAGTTTAATACATACAAAGGTTCGGTAGTAAATTGCATTACAGAGACTTGTGCCATATGCAGGTTTTTTGGTTATAACTTTTTTGACTTTGTAGTTTGTATGTATGAGTAATGATACTGAGTTTGGTGACATAGAATCCTCAAATGGATTTGCAAGCAATGGACCGGTGCCACAGGATTGGACAAACAAAGCCTGTGCATGTCTACAGGCTTATAACAGCTCACTCTGTGGAGGTAAGGGTTATCCTTGTGGTGTTGGATTATGCTCAGAGTGCTTGTCTTGTTGTTTGGCTTTTTTTAATATGTGGACCCTTAATATAGGATCGCATGCTTAAAGTAGCATTTAGCAAGCTAAAGCTGGAGCACTTAGTGATTGAGAAAGGGCAATTTCGGCAAGAACGTGTAACCAATACACTAGAGGTTTGAACATTTAGCTACATGACTAGACTAGATTTCTATTCTAGTTAATACTATCCAACTTGTTTCTTGCTTAGGTGCTATCTCGCAAGAATCAAATTGTAGCAAAATTATGAGGCTTCCAGTAGTAAATGCAATTAACTGATAAACATTGGTGTTATTGGTGTTTAGGAAGCAGACCTACTTGATTTGCTTAAGCAAGAAAAGGATGAAGAAGGGGGACTTATGCAGACTGAAATTAACGAATCTAATCTTCTTCGTCTCTTGGACCGATCTGACATGCTATTTGATTCTGCTGAAAGTGAGAAAACTAACTCTGAGCCTCTTCCTCTAAAGGGGCCTGGTTGGGAGATAGTTGTGCGTAGTGGAAAAGGTGAGAGTGTACTGTCTTCAATTGAAGGCTATCAACAATTTACTGGAACAAATGGGCAACACACTGAATGAATGCTAATTGGCTTGCTGGTCTTTTGTTTTTGTATTCATATTCTATCAACTATATTCCGACAAGTCTTGTCATCCCAGATGTATCAACTATTTTGTTGTGGAAGCAAATCTTATTTAGCCATGAAAACCATGGACTAGTACTTGAGCCAGTAATATATGGCTGATTTTTTATGGAAAATGCGGCAGTCTTGGAAATCTAAAGCCTAACCCAAAGCTAGAGGTGTTTCGAACAGGTAGGGCATGTGACATATATATTTGGCACTAGGTCATTGGAAAGATCACAGCTTATCCGCTGTAGTGCATGAGGATAACTCAAGGTGGATTTCTGTTGGATTTTTTGACAGCAGATGGCATTTCTTGACATGAATGCAATGTATTCTGAACAATTTTCTATAGATTATCTTTATATTGAGTTTGCGTAAATTCAATTTCTTGATAATGTGATTTCTCAACACCTGCTCTATTTAATATTAAGTCACAATATTAATGTCACTAGCGGCCAAACGTAAGGGATTGTAAAAAGTTATTGATCAGATATAAGATATGGGATAGTTAGTATACAAAAGAGAGTGGAAAGCAGCAGTCTGAGAATAACAATTAAGCATAAATCTGGAAGTGACATGATTGAGAATATTTTGTCCAAAGAAGATGTGCTTTACGCTTTGTCATTAGCTTCACTTCTAGCATTGGTGTTTGGCTGAAGCCTTTGGAACATAATTTTCTTGACTCCATCGGGAATTCACTTTTGAATTGTTAAACTTAGAGCTGGGTAGGAATTGTGTATGCAGTTGGAATATAATTTCTAATACTTGACTAACAGTTTGTACTCGGTTTATCTTGACTAACAGTTTGTACTCTCATAAACCGAGTTCATCTCATTACTTCCTCTGTTTAACATTTTGGGAATATATGTCACAAAGATATTTGTGGTAGAATTGTGAACTCTGATAGGATATCTAAGGTCAAAATTATAAATGTCAAACTTACAAGGGGTATGTAATCCATCAATCCTGCATGTGTTATTATATGCTTTCTTTGGTTAGGTAGTGGTTCCCTGTTTAGGTGGTTGGTCTTGGCACCCTTTATAAATGGGCTCACTGATTTCCTCCATCTCATTTAGTTTTTTCAGGTCCTCCTGTGTCCGTTTGATTTTTTTCTATATAAAGATTGATGTCTTGAGGTATCAAACCTCTGTTTTGATGGGCACTACCCTACCAGACTGGATTTCATGTTAATGCACCAAGCTGTGTTTATTAGTCTCCATTGTTGATTTTCAGGTTCTTTGAACCCGGATATATGATGTTGGATGTCAGGCTGCTCAAGTCTGCATGTAAACCCAAGAAAAGTTTGTAATTTGTTTATTACATTTAAGTTTGTAATAGGTGCCCATGCCAGAAATGGATATGATATTCTCTTTTAATTAGAAAATACTAAATAGTGATTCTGTGAGATGATCATAGTGAAATGACACATTTATTTGTTGAATTTTCTGGTTATGTTAGCTATGGTATTTTGGCTAAGTCTTTGAAAATGCATGGTGCTAAATTATCAGCATGAAAATTCAAACTAGTACAGAAATCCATCTGAAAAATGCTGATAGATATTAATCATAAGGTCTTATCTTGGTTTTTTAAAATACTCTGTACTTTTTCCAAAAATATCTACATGTGGCAAATGGCATCAATCTATCTGTACCAAAGTGTTGGGCTCAAAAAATCTACTCGAAAAAATGCAGGTTTTTCACAACTGTTTGGCTAAAATATTATGATTCATCAATTTGCTATCCAAAGCATAAAGAAAAACTATTGGAGAGAGAGTTAAATGGATGTCAAGTTTAAATTATCATTAATTGTTTATCCATGGCTATTATGCCATTCAACCACCACCCCTGACTGCCTTTGTAGGATGTCTATTGGTATAAAAATTGTTAGTAATGAAACAATCATGAATATTTGTTTCCTTGTCAAAAAAGTAAAAAAATGTTAGGCATTTGAAAAACACATTAGTCTACATCAATGCAATCATTTGACTGGTATCAAATACAAATCCATCAATCAAACACATAAGGGGACCAAAATTATTGAAATAGATGAGACATATGTGGGACATCTAAATCTATTTAAAACATTTAAACTATACATATTTAGTTTAATATACAAAAATAGGTGATAATAGACTTTTAGGCAAAAATGATAATAGTCTTTTTGGCAAAAAATGATATAAGAAAATCTTGAAAAACAATTACATTTATTTGCTATTGTATATTTGGTTTATTATACAAATAGGTTGAGGATACTCTTTTGAGCAAAATGATCAAAGAAAATCTTGAACTATGACACTGTTTGCTTGCAATTGTGATTTAATATTTAATGAAAAATAACTGATAAATTTAGGAAGAAAATTGGAAAATTAGAGCAAAAACATGTATGATAAAAAAGAGAGGCCTCAACCCTTCAAAACCCAGCATGTCTCATGGAAATGTTGTGTATGGCTGTCCATCTGCCAAGCAGCAAGCAATAAAACCGACCTAGAACTTGCACCTGGCCTCATCCACCCACTCAAGGGGTTTTTGAACCCAAGTCTTAGTTTAATGCAAGTCTGTCATCCACAAATTGCAATTAGACCATAGTCAGAGGGCCAAAATTAAGAGCTTGCAAAAACTGCACGAGTAAAATGCAGTAGACCAACCACATCATCAGATTTCAGCAGGCAGCAACAGACATCAACTTCTAATGAGAAAAATGAAAATGTGTAATGCTGTAGTCCAACCACATCATCGGATGACGTTTCTTCATTAGGGTGTTTTCTTGCAAATCTTTTGATCTGTTACAACCTTGTCACCATGAAGTGAATTTCTTTGGTGTGATCACTGTTACAAGCAATTACATGGAAGTAGACAGGTAAAAGATATGAATCATATTTTGCTCTTTACACTAAAAGAATCCACACATTATAAGAATGGGGTTTAGTCCTATTGAACTTTGGCAATCAAATTTCTACTACTCTTGAAAGAGAGTAGATTTTGGAGCAGAAAGGACAACGGATAGGAAGACTTAAATTTTTTTTTGCACACTGAAACATAAAGGGCAAAAATAATTAAATTCAGGTGGTCTAATTAAGGAACACAAATTTATTTTAGAATAAAATTATGTTTTCAAATGTGAAATCCTTATATGATAGTTATAGTAGGTGATTCTACATAGAAAATGTAAAAGACAAGAAATAAAGCTCTTATTAGATTGCCAATAAAATCCATGAATCAGGTTTTTGGCTGGAATGACATACATAGCCAGCAAACAAATACATACATTGACTAAAATAATTGAAACAAACGGCATCTGTTCTGGGACAACCTGGTCTTCTGAGCAAAACGAGCAAATAAAGTCCTGAGGTTGTTTTGTGTGGTTGATACAGGGGAAAAAAGAGTTTGTGCTCCTTCGGTCTCATTATATCGAGGATTCTTCTGGTCCTTACTGAGTGATTCTGGTTGATAGAGGGCTAAAAAGATTTTGCTACCTAGTCACATTATATTGAGGATTTTTCTTGTCCTTATAAGTGATTGAAGTAGGTCCCTGTTATTTGACCTAAACATCCCCGTCCTTTCTCCCCCTTACTGTACAAATACAGCCAAGTATTTAAATAAAGGCTTTACATTGGATACTGTTGGCTAACCACAAGTTGTGAAATGCAGAGAGTCATTGGGGTACAGGTCTTGGGACAAAAGCCGTTGCTATGGGTCGTGAAGAATATTTTGTCAGAAAAGGGTGATTATAATTTTAGGTACCGATGTGCTAGTTGAGCCATAATTTGTTACATCGTTTTGTCTTCCACTTGCCAACAAAGTGAAAATTGTTGGAGAGATGGCTTGGTTGGTAGATTAAGGAGAGCAATGTTAGGAGTCAGTTCCATGAATGCAGAGGCGTGTTTACCAATTTAATGATAGAAAAACAGAAAACAAAATAACATGCTAAAAAAGAGGTGCCAATATATGAAATAGGTCTGGCACGAAATAAGATTATTTCGATTTGCTATATATTTTCATAGAGTACATGCCGTAATTGAAAAGCCAAATTGGGTCTGGCAGAAATGTTCTTATTCTGTATCTTGCAGCAGCCCTAGTTTTAAAGGTACAAATTCAATTTACATCCATGGATCTACTAGGAAAAACACATTAATCGTGTAATCCTAAATCCATTCTTTTGGCATACATTTATCTTGAAGGATTAAAAATTAAAGATTTCAAGTTTCGACAGTCCATATTATTGAAAAACTGATACCAGAAAAAAAAACCTATGATATAGATTCGGATAAACTCGATGCTTCCGTCACACAACTTGGTGGCTGAAAATGTGGGATGCTTCAGAAGAAGACACTTGGCGGTCCAAAATGTGGAATAAATTTATGCCATTGACAACAACAATTTGTGATCCATCTTCAGGAACACAAAGTGTGGCTCGAGTGTCGATTTTGCCATCAAAGTTTTTTCCAGAAATATTTACAAGTTGCATCTCTTACTATAAAGTTTTGGAAAATTGTAAAGAAAGCCATTACTGTATGGTAGAGAAGGCATGGCAGCAAAGAAAGCTCATACCTAATCAGAATAGTATACATCGAATTATTGACGATCTTTAAGATTACCTTGTTAAGAGGAGACCAAATATGAAACTTTTGCATTCTGGACCTCAAAAAATGCATCTCCAACCCCTACATTTTTGTTGAATGATAGAAAATTTAAGGTCCATGATGCTTTGAGCCAACGATGCTTAGATTACAGGGTAGCATCCATTCACCTGACTGTGCTTAAGACTACCGAGCATACACACCCTACTACTCTCCTGTTTATGCCGCCTGTATGGCTCATGAGACCGAAGCCATTACAGTCTTGGTGACATCGTGAGTCATGAGAGCCAATATGAAGAGCACAGCAAATATGCCAATTGGAACCAGCAACAGTATAAAAGGAGGAGGAGGCAGAGGAGGCAATATCAAAGGAAGCACCACTAATGATGCAGTCAGCCAAAATAACACCAATACGGACTCAACACTGACGTTGGTAGCAATATACGAACCCTTATTTTGCAGCGCTTCCCGTTTCTGTATGCTCTTGGCCCCTTCACAAATGAAACATCACCACGATTATTCATTATGTTTGGTAAACATCTGCATATTCTGTACTCCGGAAAAACAAAAACAATTTCTTCCTTAAACCATTGCGATCTTTACAAAAATTTCAATCTCAAGGCCGCAATTTCCCCTCCAGATTGACAATTTGCTTCGATTCTCCACTGCATTGAACAAAAATTTCAATCTCAAGGCCGCGATTTCCCCTCCAAATGACAATTTGTTTCGATTCTCCACTACATTGAACGGAACAAATTTAAACGTTTTGATACAGAAAATTTTTCAGTCAATTCTGTAATATATAGACCGGACATAGCCAGAAAGGTTCAAATCCCAAAGGACATAGAGCCAGCTGCCATATGTCTGTCCACTTAAAAAGGACAATATAAACCTGTCAAGATCCTCTTCAAAAACACTGAATTTAAATCAAATTCCAGCGAAGGAAAACTCCAAAATGTACCTAACGAGGAAAACTCCACCTGGATTACACCTTCGATCAATTGATTGCATCTGTCTTCTTAAATGTCTTCATCGTTACCCCCACAAAAAAAAATCCTGTTAAGTTCAATGAATCTTTATATACTATTTCTCATCTACTCCTATTTTGAGTCTTTCAAAACTTATTCGACATTTATTTTTTCCATATAACAATAAAAACCAAAAACAAACATAAATTACCTCGAGGCACTCACTTCGAATATCTTTTATTTTCCTGCAATCATAAATTGAGTAGAAAACAAAAACCCTTCATTTTCTGCAAATGTCACAAACTTGAGGTTGTTAGAATCGGCTCGGCTATGCGGAGGCTGTTGTCTGATCAGATTTCGAAGCTTTGCATTAATCTATGGAGATTTTCCTTGTTAAATCTAAAGCTTGAGCTACATAATATGTTTTTGCTCTGAAAGCTTTCTTATTTATGGGGTGAAAAGTTCCATTTAAATTTAACCGCCACGAATTTACTGTCGACTTTTACCGCCTCTTTGGGTAATTGCCTGCGGTAATAAATATCTCCTCTAGCTAATTACGAAATAGTGATGTTTATTGGTTCTTAGGCTGAGACGTTTTACAATGACATCCCTTATTTTTAACTTTAATTTTAAATTTGATGTCTATTTGATTGTTATTTAGAGTTTTTGAAAGAGCGTTATTCTAGAAAACATAATATCTTGAAAACATAATATGGTATGATGTATTTTAGGTCCTTCTTTTATGTAATTTTTCTCAAGCCGAAAACATCAATATATCAAAATTCACACCATTTGTCACTAGCCACAAAAACAATGTCAAAAAAGAAATGCATTTATTAATAATTATATTATGTGAAAAGTTCACAATAAAGACTTTGAAATTGATATCTTATGACATTTTTTAGATATATGTATTTAAGATATCTATACTAATTTAGTGTGGTTTTGATTTGGGTTTAGGTTTTTGGTTGTAAGATGTGGTTTTCAATTTTTAGGTTTGGGACTTTTGATTTGTAAGGTTCAAGATTTTTTAGGTTTTCGTAATTTTAGGGGTTTTATGATTTTGAAGTTTCTAGGTTAAGACATCCGGTTTTCAAGTTTAGAGACATTTTATATGAATGTAAGTATTTGTATTTTCAAACTTTCTTGATTGGAGAGTTTAGGGTTTTAGAGTTTGAATCTTTTGGGATTCAAATTTTAAGGTTTTTAAGGTTCAAGTATCAACTTTTTGAGTTTGGAGTTTTGGTTTCAAGTTTAAATTTTCAAGGTGCTTTATATCGAAGCGCTTATACAATTAATATGTCAAATTGGTTAAGGGTTGAATACCTTACATATTTATCACTTTTGTACAATTTTTTTTTTTGTTAATTATCAACTAGTCAACATGAGAATGCTATTTTATTCCCTAAAAATTGATTGTTTATGTGAGAAATTTTAAACTAATCATTTTTTTGTTTTAAGATTTATAATTTTTGTGTTCAAGGTTTTAGGTATTAGAAATTGGGGTTTCAACTTGAAGGGATTTCTAATTTTAGGGATTAAGATTTTTGATTTTTCATGTTTTAAAAGTTTTCAAGTTTAGTCTAAAAATTTAGGTTTCACATTTTGGAGTCAATTTATATCAAACCAACTTTTTATGTTTTTAGGATTTTTAGATTTGTTTTAAAGTCTTGAATTTTTTTGAGGTTTTCTCATTGGTGGTTTTGGGTTTCATAGTTTTAATTTTGAATCTTTTGGGATTTAGGGGTTTTATTTTTGGGTTTATGATAACTAGTTTTTAGGGTACTTTTTATCAATTTTTTTGTGTTTTCACGTGATTTAAGTTGAAATTTTTGGGTTTTGGATTTTCTTGTTTCAAATTTTTGATTTTTAGGTTTAAATATTATGTGGTTCAAAGCTTACAAGGTTTTCAAGTTTAGGGCTTTCGATTTGAGATTTTTGGTTACTTGGGTCTCATCTTTACAATTTCAAGGGTTTTTATATTGATATATTTTCCCTATTTTAAAGTTTCCTCGTTGGGGTTGGTTTTTTTTTAATCTTTAGGGTTTTTAGGATTAAATCTTTTGTAGTTCAAGGATTTCTTTTTTTGGTTTATGCTTTCAAGGGTGATGTATATCAATCACCTTTCTATGTTTTTAGGCTCGGAGTTTCCAAATTTTAGGTTTTCGGATTTGAGTTTTGGGATTCAAGATTCAATATTTTGAGGGTTCTAGGTTTTAGGCTTTCGAGGTTTTTATGTTTTCTAGGTTTTTATGTATGGGTCTTTCAATATTTTTAGTTTCCTCTTTTAAGTTACGAGATTTGAGGGTGTTTTATATCAATCAACCTTTTTCGTTTTAGGGTTTTTGAGTTCAAGGTTTTCAAGGACCGGGTTTTAAAGATTTACGAGTTTTCAAGTTGAGGACTATTAAGTTTTGGGTTTCTATGTATTTTGGGATTTCGGGTTTTCAAGATTTATAAGTTCGGGGCTTTTTGTTGTCCTATGTAGGCTTCATGTTTCAAGTTTCAAGTTTTATACGCATTTTATATCAACATGATTTTCATGTTTTGGGGCTTCATTGATTGTGAGTTTAGAGTTATCGTGGTTTTAGGTTCACTTCTTTTGGAATTTGTCTTTTAGGTTTTTAGAATTAGGCTTTCAAAGTTTTAAATTTTAGACTTTTTGGGTTTTTTTGAGCTATTGGTTTTGAGTTTTAAAGTTTTTACGGTTTTCAAATTCAAATATTTTAGGATTCATGTTTTGGAATTTTTAGGTTTCAGATTTTCTTATTTTCGGTTTCACTTTTTTATTTCAAGTTACAAGTGTCATTAACCGGGGTTTTGTGTTTTGGCATTTGTGGAGTTTTAGGTTTAAAATACAATAGTTATGTTTTATACCAATCTATTTGTCATGTTATCTAGGATTTTAGTTTCAAGGATTTCAATATTAGAACCAACAATGATTTTTTCACTTTCATTTATGGCTCTAATGAAGGCTTTTCGAGTTTCAAATTTTGAATATCATAAAAATGTTTTATATTCAAATTACTTTCCCTATTCTCCATGTTGGTGTTGAGGTTTGGGGTTTTCAAACAATCAAAGTTTTAGGTTTCATGTTTCACGTTTGAGTTTGGGATCTCAAGACTTTTGAATTTAGCCACTTTTGAGTTTCATGTTTCACGTTTCGAGTTTGGGATCTCAAGACTTTGAATTTAGCCACTTTTGAGTTTCATTATTTACTTGCCAAATACTTACTATCGCAACAATAGTATATACTTTCAAACTCATCAACTTTAATGTATCTTAGCATCTTGAAAGAAATTTATAGTTAAACTAGTTTTATTCCCACCTCTTCACCCATATGGGTGTCACCTTTGAGTGCAAAGTAGGCCATTCAAACACATGTAAAATAAATTCATGTATATATCCCATGAAAGATGGTTCCAAATATGTCAATCTACATTTGACTATGAATTTGATCCTCATGGCATGTTGGTTGCATTGAATATATGTTAAAATTTTGGCTCTTCTAATGATAAATTGCAATGGAAAAATTAACATTGACCTAAAAACCTTGAAAATAATTAAAAAAATAAAAAATTAACGAATACATAGAGATATCAATCTCAAGAAGCCTAGCTTGGATTTGTCCTATACTACATTTATTAATAACTCCATTACCTTCTTTGAGAAATTTCCATTGACTAGTGACATATAACCTTAATCTAGTTAAATCACTAAATTGAGTTGAAAGAAATACTTTGAGAGGAAAAAGGGACTCCAATCTCTACCATATGGCCAATATATTATTATTCACTTCTCAAGCAAAAAAAAAAACAACTTCCCCATAATCATCACATAAACACATTAAATTTAATATTTCAAATCAACACAACAAATAATACGAATGACATAACATTATTAAATCTATAAAACAAAGAATAATATATAACTCAAATATATGTATGTGGTTCCAATATAAGGAAAACAATTTTCATTGTAATGAACAATTTAACTTTCTCGAGTTTAAATAATCTATTTCACGCAAATTGATTTTATTGATATTAAGAAGGATGAAGAAGTGGATTTGAATCTAAGAAGCCTCGATTTAAATTTGACTTGCCCATAATTAAGAATTTATGGGAGGTTATCCATCCTAATATTTATATAGAATTTGATAACAATTGGAAAGAAAAATGTAGACTTTTGGTAAATAACAATATGATTTTTATCTATATTCAAATTACTTTATTTTTTATCACTAGGAAGAATAATAAGTAAAAAGTACATATTAGAGCTACATATTTTATAGCTCTAATAAAATATATCGATGTCTCATGGGCACTAGAAGAAAAAAATAATTGTAAAAGTAGCCATTACATTATTAATAAAATATTGTAACGTTGACTCATTGCAAAACAATAAATGCTCATCTCTTAAGGTGTGGGGCTCTTCAAGAAACCATCAATGATGGGTTTCAAACATGATTAAAATCTAATCCCTCATTGTATATTTCAAATTTTGAAGGTAATTGTTAATATTAATGATAGATCTCTCAATCAACATTTGTAGAACAATTATTCCTCACTATGAGCACCTTGACATCCTTAATATGGATCAAATGCTTAGATTTTTCTAAACTATGATCTTCCTATTTATTCTTCTTCTCAAGTTAGATGTTAGTGACGTGTTCTTCAATCATCTCTCAAATGGATCAATGTGTTTCTCCAATGTAGGAGACTTGACACAAGTTCTCAATTTTGTACACACCACTTTGTGAGCTTAGTTCCATGCGATGCTTCATTGATTATAATTAAAACTTTTCTCAACTTGTTTTTGGAATGAAAGTGGGTTTGAAAATCATGGCTCTAGGGCTATCAAAATTATGATGAAGAACACTTGGAACATGAAATCGAGCACTTACAAGTGGTTTTCAACAGAATGGTTTTAAAGGAGAACAAATCAGAAGAACTACTAGACAAGCTAGAGAGAGATAAAACAAACAACATAAGAACAATAATGAGAGGGGGTGTCCAAATATGTTTCTACCTTATATTGGAGGCATTTCCAACAAAATATATAGAATCTTGAGATGCCGTAGGATAAAAATCAACTTTTCACTTTAGAAAACAAGTTCACAAAACCTTTAAAATTAGTGAAGGATCACATGGTAACCAAGTTTGAAAGGCAATGTCTACAAAGTTGAGTGCTTGTGTGGAGACCTCTATCTTGGAGAAATGAGTACAACCATATGAGTGAGGATTAAAGAACATGTAGTTGACATTCAAATTGAGAAGCATAATAAATTGACATTAGTTTTAGAGCGTTTGGGGAAAGCTAAGCACTTTATATGTATTGTAGATGCCAAAATGGTTGTGCATTGAATGATCATTATCATGAAGTTTAGTTAAGATAGACCATTGAGATTAGAAAACATCCTCAATATCTACATATTAGGTTTCACTCATGCTTGGATACTTGTCTTTAACATATTATTATTCAAAGAGCCCTTACATTAGGAGATGCGTATTTATTGTTTTCAATTGACTTAGTTATAATACTTAATTAATATTGTAATGGTCACTTTTGCATTAAATTATTTTTTAGAATACAAATTTATAAGACATATATTAATTGGTGGAATTGGTGAGTGGTGTATAAATTCTGCACAAATAAATTAATAATCAAACCCTACCAGATTTAAATCATTGATCCCATCCATTCAAAATAACCATGAGAATTTACAAGTTAATTGACCCGAGATCATTCAATTTTTTTGCAAGATTATTTCCCCCAAAAAAACCTTTTAATTTTGAAATGAGAAAAGCGATATTTAATAATGTTAAATTCAAACAAAAGAAATCTAATAAAATAGGATTTAATCAAATATAAAATATGGCTACAGATCCTTACAATCAAATCGAATTAGAAATATTTTATTTTAAGGAACAAGGAATAGCTACTTGCAAATATAAAATCTTATTGTGACGTAAGATCCCATCATTTGTGGGGGCATCTAGATTTTATTCCGTCCACGTTACCGTGAAAACATTAATTAAGGTGGAAGGCACGCGACAAAACCGGTTTTATTATTTAAACAAGGAGCGGATTTCGCTTAGGAATTTATTATGGGCACATAGGAATTTATTATTTTGTCCCTTTCTCATTATGTCAGTTTATGCAATGCATATGGTCACATAATCTATGCTTTGCTCCATATTCAATGGAAGGAAACAACGTACCAAGTGAGATGGAAATGAACGTAAAATAATTGGTAGAGTAGTAAGTATATATATATATATCGTAGAGTAGTAGAGTATATATATATATGGGGTATGTGATATTGTTTGAAAAATGGATGATGTTGGGTTTGTGTTCTAAGGAAATTTGATATAATGGATATTTTAAATTGAGGAAGATTAATTATTGAATATTAAATATTTTTATGGATTAGATATTTTATAATTATTATGTACAAGAAGATATGTTATATATACCTCTAATATCTACATAATTCAAAATTAAAATGTTTATTTTCAATACAAAACATAATTATAATATTAATGATTAATAATAATCACTATAATATAGTGTTAAATTTATAGTTAATAAAAAAATTATAAAAGAAAACCCAACACTACATAAATATAATAACAATTTTATGTAAAAATTGTGTTATGTTGTTTTTGTTATAATATTTTTCAATCAAGTTTATTATATCTTGTATAAGTTGTAAAAAATACCACTTTTATACAAGAAGAATAAAATTCTATCAAACATGGCAACAAACTTACAATATTTGATAAAGTTGATATCTTAAATATGATGCATCAAGATAAATAATTTTTATGCAAGTCTTAAATATTTTTGCTTTGCCACCTTTAGCTATAGATTCCCTTGGGGGAAATCTCTTGGCATATGAGGGCTATTGCAAGGGAAACACCAAGCATTGGGATCTTCTGCCAAATTATTCGTCCTAGAATCATCTCTCTCCCACTATTGGGTGGGAGGGTCTGGAGTGGTGTTGTACTGGGACAATTTGGTTAGGAGTGTCTGACGAATAGATCTTGGGGCATTTTGATATTGCGGAGGATAAACAAGTCTACCCCCTTGATAGCCTTGATAATATTGTCTTGGGTATGCGCTTTGATTCTTCTTAAGATTAACTATCTCGTTAGAGAAGTTCCTAAGGATGTTTTTTACTTCCTCCATCTCTCGAAGAAGAAGATGATGATGTTGTGGCAAGGGCGGTGGCTCCTTGAGAGGATGGGTAGCTATATATGGATGCAGGAGTTTGGGCAGAACTTGAGGTCTGCTCTTGAGGAAGGGGAGCTATCTCGGGATACACTGACAAAGTGAGCTTCAGGGGAAGTTTCCCAACATCTATTAAGTTATTCTCAGCCTGGACTACAATATCGTATGCTTGTGGCAAAGAATCTCCTCCTAACGACTGAATCATAATGGAAATATCCGATTTTAGATATTTTAGATAAAATACAATAGCCATACCTGTAGAGTGTATGGCTAGAATCGAATCCTTTGCCATGTCTTGCAGAATCTAGTATTAAAATCAATCATGGGCTTTCATGAGCTTTCTTGATATTGATAAGTTGTTGTAGGAGTGAAGATCTATCTCCCTTTTCACTAAATATTCTAAAAAATAGATTTCCCAATTGATCCCAGGTACCGATAGAGTTAGGAGTCAAAGACCTATACCAGTTGAGAGATTTTCCCTTAAAGGAGGTAAGCTAGTAACCTTAAGGCAACATCTTGCTCCGTGATGTAATGTATCAGTGCATATCTCGCAACATCTTGAATATGTTCCTATAGGGTCTTGAAGTTTTCACCATTGAATTTAGGCAAGTGCTTTTAGTGCATTTTCGGGATGGGATTCCATGTTTGGAGGTACTGGCAAGATGAGCGGACTTCCCTGATTCCACAAGATGAATTGTCTCGAGGAGGCGGTTGAGCCATTTGTGCTCTCGGAGGATTCTGCCTAGGTCCTCTTACGATTGATACCAAGGGTGGTAACAAAGTCCAGGATTTACTACTGATATGAGATATGGTAACTGGTTTGTGGCTCGATTCCCACTAGAATAAGCACTCATGCACTTATTGATCAAGCTTAGTTCATCCCACCGGGTGTGCTAGGAAAACTATTGACGATTATCTTTGCAGATGAACCACTAAAGTTGTGGGAAATCTTAGGGATGTGGGACTTGATCCCTAAGATAACCTCCAAGTTTTATAGAAGTTGGCTCTTCTCTAATTTGGATTGAGATAAGGGTTAGAGAGAAAACAAAATAATATGTAAATCCTATCTAAGGCGATGCATGAATCTTTACTAAAATAACATAGAGATCGCTATTGAAATAACTACTAGATTAGTTGAAGAGCATTGAGCATGATCAACTATTTTGAAGATATTTCAGACCATTAAAGGTGAGATGAAACTAAAACATAATCATGTGCACAATGAACATATTTATGTAAAATATCTAAGGGCATGCAACACGATAGATATTTAAACATTTATCAAGAACTGAATAAAAGCAAATAGGAAGAAATAAACGACACAAAATATTGTAAACTTTCATTGCATAGAGCAAGAAATCTTATTTATAGAGAAAAATAGTACATAAGGCTAGAATGGCACATATTACAATATTTCCTTACAACAGAGCCTTGCTAAGGCCAATGGAACATAATGGATTGAACCTAAAATCTTCTCCTCTCGGAGTTCTCGAACTTGCTTCGTCTCCTTTTGATTCTTGGCACAAGAACATTCTCTTATAGACCCTCATGACTCTTTCTCCAACGCGCCTCCAATCAAGAATTCCACCGTCCGCATTTATTTTCTACCTACGTGATCTTCGACCCTGGGAGAAAATCTCAACTACATGCTTTAGGACCGAGATCACATTCAATTCACCGAACATCGAGTCCTTTGCTTCTTTAGTTGGTCCTTTCAACGGTGGTAACTACTTGTATGACACGTGGAGACCTCACGTGGTTTTAGGGCCTCTCCTTTTCTCTCTCTTTTTGAAGTTACGCCTAGGCGACATGTGGAGGCTTCATGCGCGTTCTTCTCCTTTATCTTGACTTTTCAGCCCACTTGGGTGCCTTGCCGCGCTTTAGCCATGTGGTCAATTCTCGTTTCTTGAAGGCTCTTGATTCTTTGTGTTTTCTCCAAAATGCACCAAAGGGACACGTGGATACCCTCGCGTTCAGTTCCATACTTAGGAAAAATTAAGTCCCGCAAAAATACAAAAGAACATTAAAAGGAAAAAGGGGCAGGGGCGACAAAAGATAGCAGAAATAGAAGAACCTTGAAATAATGTAGAAATCATTCTACAAGTATGGTGACTCACTAAGAACCTCGAAATAATAGAATCACTAACCAAACCTTAATGTGATTCCTAAGTCTACTATTAGTTTAAATCTAAAATAAGGCCAACAAGACCATATCACATTTTCTTCTTAATTATTTTGTTTCATTTTAATTGGTTCTAGTTCAAGTATACATATCACCACACATATATTATACTATTATTTCGCACTTCAAGCATAAAATAACAATTGCACATGTGAAACAATGCTATGGAAATATTGAAGGTGATGCATTGAATAAGTTTAACTTGGGGGAGCATTGTAGGGGAGGAGGTGCAATGACGAAGGTGTTTGAGGGACGAGAAGTCTATAGGTGGGGAAAATGTTGGGGAGAACCTTTACAAAACTCTTCTTTATTACGACCAGGAAAATATAAACCATGTGCCGTTTTTGTCAACCGTTTGAAGGAGAAAGAAGTGTGGTGAAAGTTGTTTGCAATGTCTGTACTTATGATTTGTGGATAGTTAGAGCACACATAAATTTAAGGTGAATTCACTTCCTTGTGTCCCAATATACTGTAGTGTTATGGATATGTGGAGTGGACTTGACATCCCATGTCGAATTGATGTAGTAGTTGAATTTAGTAAACACAAAACATGGTTTGTCAAGTGGTTTTGTGTCATGTTTATAGACCATTATCTTGGTCCATTATCCATGCTTTCCCAAGTAATAAGAAATATTAGTTACCAAAGTTTTCCTTGTGGATTTGTAGTTGACACTACCTCCTCAATATTCTAGGTTCTTAACACTCACTAAATTTGAAGCAATATCATGCGTATCTATATCATGAAATATTTTCATAACCTCCACTCTTTCGTTGACTTCAATACTATTCAATATGTTATCATAAAGGTTTGAACACACGAACTAACACTACTCTTATAGCGATTACCCTATCAACCTTCTTAAAAAATAGTGGATAACACTAATTATTTTTTGAGTAGCACCAATTAGTGTACTATGTGGGGAGTTGGGTCAATTGGTCGCATCGCAAAGTGTCCTTTGCCAACACTTATAGGTAGGGAAACTTGCATATGTTTGAATTTCAAACTCTGTATATGTTAAATATGGAACCTCTATGTTTAGGCTTCATTCTCGCCACTTGCTTTCATGCACATTTGTGATTAGGGTTTGTCTTTAGTGATTTAGCTAGTGATTAGGGTTTCCTAATCAACAATACTAAAGACACCATCCGTTAACGACCATCGACACCAAATGTTGACTATCTATTTCCCCAAGTCGACCTTCCATTTCCGACACATGTTATACACAACCATTGATAATCCCATTTGGAAATTCCCATCGACATAATTAATGTTTGAGGCATTAATAAAAGAGAACAATTAATTTTTGTGTGCTCTCCAGGTCCTCCTTTGGGAAATAACGATTTGATAACAAGTTAGGAAATTGATAACAATTTGAAAGAAAATGTAGGCTTTTGGGAAATAACAATGTGGATTTTTAATCGATATTCAAATTACTTTATGATTTATCATAAGGAAGAATAATAAGTAAAAATAATAGATTAAAGCTACATATTTGATAGCTCTAATAAAATATATCGATGTCTCATGGGCTCTCACTAGAAGAAACAAATAATTGTAAAAGTAGCCACTACAATATTAATAAAAAATTGTAACTAACTCAATTGCAAACAATAAATGCTCATCTCGTAAGGTGTGGGGCTCTTCGATAAACTATCAATTATGGGTTTCCAAACATGACTAAAATCTAATCCTTCATTGTGTATTTCAAAATTTGAAGGTAGCTGTTCATAATATTAATGATAGATCTCTCAATCAACGTTTGTAAGACAATGATTCCCCACTGTGACCACCTTGACATACCGAGAATTTGATAACAATTTGAAAGAAAATGTAGGCTTTTGGGAAATAACAATGTGGATTTTTATCGATATTCAAATTACTTTATGATTTATCATAAGGAAGAATAATAAGTAAAAATAATAGATTAGAGCTACATATTTGATAGCTCTAATAAAATATATCGATGTCTCATGGGCTCTCACTAGAAGAAACAAATAATTGTAAAAGTAGCCACTCAATATTAATAAAAAATGTAACTAACTCAATTGTAAACAATAAACGCTCATCTCGTAAGGTGTGGGGCTCTTCAATAAACTATCAATTATGGGTTTCCAAACATGACTAAAATCTAATCCTTCATTGTGTATTTCAAAATTTGAAGGTAAGCTGTTCATATTAATGATAGATCTCTCAATCAACGTTTGTAAGATAATGATTCCCACCGTGACCACCTTGACATACTCAATATGGATCAAATGCTTAGATTTCCATAAGTGCTTCCTATTTATTCTTCTTCTCAAGTTAGATGTTAGCGATGTGTTCTTCAATCGTTTCTTAGATGAATCAATGTGTTTCTCCAATGTAAGAGACTTGACACATGGTTCTCAATTTTGTAGACACCACTTTGTGAGCTTAGTTCCATGTGATGCTTCATTGATTATAATTAAAGCTTTTCTCAATTTGTTTTTTGGAATGAAAGTGGGTTCGAAAATCATGGCTACTAGGGATATCAAAATTAGATGAAGAACACTAGGAATATGAAATCGAGCACTTAAAAGTGGTTTTTAAGAGGAATGGTTACAAGGAGAACAAATTGCAAGAACTACTACTAGACAAGCTAGAGAGAGATAAAACAAACAACATAAGAAGGATAATAGAGGGGATGCCCAATGATGTTTCTACCTTTATATCAAGGCATTTCAAATAAAATATCTAGAATTTTGAGATGCCATAGAATAAAAATCAACTTTTCATTCTAGAAAACAAGTTCACAAAACCTTTAAAATTAGTGAAGGATCACATGGTACCAAGTTTGAAAGGCAACATCCACAAAATCGAGTGCTTGTGTGGAGACCTCTATATTGGAGATTAAAACAAGTAGAACCGTAAGTGAGTGAGGATTACGAACAAGTCAAAGAGCCGACATTCATATTGAGAAGCATAATACATTGACATTGGTAAAGCGCATCGAGGAAAGCTAAACACTTTATATGTATTGTAGATCCCGAGATGAGTCCATTGAATAATCATTATCACGAAGATATAAATTTGATTAATTGGTTAGATGATTTATTGCTTAAGAGTTGGAAGGACATAAACAAACTGGACCTTGGAGTAGTTGTAAAATAATGTTGTAGGTTTCAAGGCAATTTACCTATTTTAAGCTTTCAAGGCAATTTAGCTTTCTAGTACACCAGCAAAGATATTGTAGGCTTTTCTAATGATCTTTCTAAAAATTGCAATCATAATCATATATCTTGGAGATGGTATACTAATCACTTGAACATCTAAATAGGTGGCATAACAATTTAGCATTTATATTCAATAAGTAAAATGAATGTTTTTGAATAAATAACACAGGATAGAATCACGATGAGAAATATTTAAGAGTTTAGAAAGGGAAACAATTGTTAGCCATGACAATAGATAAATAGTAATTTTGATTCTGAAGTTCGATAGTTACACGATCTATTGAGCTTGAACAAATTGTAATGGGTGAGAATGTGGTTTATCTATAATAGCAAATAAATATTTGTAGAGTCCAAAACAAGTAAAATATTCAAATATTCAATAGCGAAGAGAAACATCCAAGCAATTTGTTGTTGCCAAACAGAGCATATAATTTTCTCCTACAAACTCAGAGCCAAATATTCGTGTTCCGAAATTTGCAGTTGACCTTTTCGTTTGCGGAAGCATTAAACAAAAAACGAGAAATGTTCAAGCTAAGTGCACTGCTTACTAATAAGAAAGCATGTGTATGGTGAATGTTGTTGTGATGTTAGAAATGCATCCTCCTAACCCTATGTGCAAGTAAATTATGCTTAGTAGAGTTTCATGTCTGGATGTTGGTGTCTACAAGTAAATTTTGTGTCTACAAGTACAAATCCTAGAAAAACTGATGCAAATCAGATATAGGAAAGCTTTCTTCCTCTGAAGACGTAGAAGTTGATCCTGTCATGAAAATTAAAAAAAAACAATTAAGAGATCTTGACTCATACTTGGAGCCCATGGAGGAATGTTTATAAAACAACATTCACCAAAGAAGACCTGAAAACAACAACTAAAGTGCGTCAATAAGAAATGACTGAAGTAAGACTGTAAAAGAGAATAAAATAAAGCTAAAAGCTAAAATACCAAGTATAGAGCTCATGATCTAGCTCCAGATTGCTCCAAGCCAGAACATTACCAAAAAGTTGTAGATCACAGGCCAGATGTTAATCATGTCTATATAATGCCAACATAGCAAAGGGAAACTTTTCCAAAATATGGCAGAGAGGAAGAAGAATACATTGCAGAAGACAAAAGTGAAGCAAAAACTACTACTTCACAACCAAGCTAATACTTTCACTGCAAAAAACAAGTGCAAGTTCTCTACAATAAAGAAGATTTTTGAAGAAATTTACTGTAGCATGAACACACTACGATACTGGAAGAAGGAACATGAAGAATGGAAATTAAACAACAGACCAGAGTGGCTGCATAAGATTCCCAATCAAATTGCATATCAACTCAGTGCAACAAGATATGAAAATAAACAACTGAAAGAACTGTTGGGAGCAGATTTATCAGACCTTGAAAGACTTCCTAATTTTTTTCAACAAATGCTCAAAGCAGGTTAGAGGTTAGTCATTTAAATTCAGATTTATTTAGTTGTATAATTACTTGAACATTGGAACCAGTAACAATATTGGGGTTATCAAAATGGATTTCCCTCTTGCTTCCGTTTGTTCTGCCATTTGCGCTTAAAAGCAAGACCTGCAAGCATGATAGCCTCTGAGGATCCCATTGTTGTAACTCCAATTGTTTGTTCTTCGTCTCCAACAGGCATTGAACAACGTTGTTATCATATTTGCACACCGATTTTGTTGCATTTTCACACTTAACACACAATCAGAAATTCGTGACCCCGTGGATATTTTAAAAAATTGCTTGATCTTGAAATCCGTAATACTGCAAAATATAAAAAACAGAGACCCCACAAACCTGCAATTCTGTAGTAATAGGGTATTCGTCTATATGAACATAATTCTTATTGATGACAACCATCATGAGCTTATCACACTCAGGCTCCATCCAGGTAGTGACAAATGAAATAAAAAACACCTCATTTCAGTTAAACAAAGGAAGAAATTGAAAATAGGGCTGCCCGAAATAACGATTCCACTGTGACTCGCCCATCGAATTTTTTAGCAGTGGGTGTGGTGGTGTTCGGATCCGGTGTGAGATCGATATAACCGTGGGGGCAGAGAAAAGAAGCGTTCCCCATGTATATCAACTGCTATTGGCTGTTGTTTTGGCCAAAATTAGAGAAGGAAAAACTAGTATTGTTTCCATTGCTCTGCTGTGCATATGAAGTGCAAATTAAAAATGGGAGCAAGACTATCAAAGCACAAATCACCCTTTTCAACATTGTTACGCTATAAAAATTAAGTTGAGCGTAAGTTATCGATACATCGAGGTTGTTTATCCTTGATTTAACACACAAATACAACAAAAATGCATAACAACCCTTATCATCTAACCAACCAGCGCTTACAGTATGTTCTGGGCATCGTGAATATGAGACCTCGCAGATAACCGATCCCATCAAAGGCTTTGAGACAAAATAAAACTTAGCATCATAAATAACATTTACATAAAAGACATAACAATTTTTCTGTAACATCTTAATCTGAAATGGATGTGGAGGAGTGTGGGTTTTCTTTGAGTGGATTGCATCAAGCTCTATCCTAATCACAATAAATAACAAGGAGTCGAATTTGTTTGTATCAAATTTTCACCGTCAATAAATTTCCATGGGCTCATACCTAGTCAAATGTGACAAAAATTTCCTTCACTCCGGGGTGCAAGAGTCTAAATATTTGCGTAATCAAAATCCATGCCGTACCACGGTGAGCAATTTGCCATTTTTTCAAGAACTATCCAGAAGCCACTTTTGATACGTGGCAAATTGGCAATGACAAGGAAACGATTTACTTTTCAAGAATTCTATGGAAAGTAGTTTTGTTATTAATATTTAGTCAAATCAATTTAAAAGTTGGACATATGTCTGGCTAAGATTTTTAGTTTTAAAATTTATATAAACACTGTACTGTAATAAGGGAGAAAAATAGTCATTTCAAACTTATGAACCAATCAAAAATTTAATAAATTAATTTGAATAGATTTATTAAATAATTTAAAAAACAAACATTAGAGAAGAAAGTAAAATTCGTATTGTTGATTGGTTGGAAGCAAAGAATTATTGATTTGGAGTGAAAGGTATAGTATTCTTGCCATAGGCAGGAACTAATAAATACATAATAGTCTTTCGTATATTTTACAAATATGCTATACCATATAAATAACATATTTTTGTATTTTTGAAAGGTAGTATTGTAAAATACCCTCACCAAAAAATTGTTTGAGAGACATAGGTGGATGCCAAATTTAACCTCTATATCGGGATAATTTTATTCTCTTGAATCAAGATTGTTCTATTTGCAGTCGGTTGCTTAATTGCATTTCTTTCAATGCAAAATGAACACTCGGTAGGACTTCTCTGCTAGATTCCTAAAAATAGTAATTTCCATCATACTAAGCGCACCATTATTTGAAACTCGAAAAGAGACCACAACATACTTACCTATTCGTTATGTGCAATGAACAGTACTGAAATTTGTGAAGCCTGGTAGTGGTACTGGTCATGATACAAGACTGAAAGTGAAGAGATTTAAGTTAACTGGGGCAAGTACCTACCTAGTCCTACTGCGTAGGCCAGGAAAATGAAAAAAATGATTCGGACGACTAAGACATTAAAGAGCATGGCATGTAACGATGAATTAACGAGTGATAATTAAATCTACATTTTTGATCCTATAAAGTCTCGATATCCTCGCAATCCACTCCCGGTCGTTTCAAACCGCATGAAAAATCCCGTGACTGCGACGTGAGTGTGATCCATTGTTAGGCGTTACGTAGTACGAATGTGAGATGTTACGTGACATTAAATGATTGTACCGTGATAGCCTTCATTTCTTCCTTGAAGGACATTCTCATATTCTTGCCTTACTTACCTGCTTACAAAATGTCTGGACACATGTCTGGCTAAGATTTTTAGTTTTAAAATTTATATAAACACTGTACTGTAATAAGGGAGAAAAATAGTCATTTCAAACTTATGAACCAATCAAAAATTTAATAAATTAATTTGAATAGATTTATTAAATAATTTAAAAAACAAACATTAGAGAAGAAAGTAAAATTCGTATTGTTGATTGGTTGGAAGCAAAGAATTATTGATTTTTAAGGTGGAAGCCACGCGACAAAACCGGTTTTATTATTTAAACAAGGAGCGGATTTCGCTTAGGAATTTATTATGGGCACATAGGAATTTATTATTTTGTCCCTTTCTCATTATGTCAGTTTATGCAATGCATATGGTCACATAATCTATGCTTTGCTCCATATTCAATGGAAGGGAAACAACGTCCCAAGTGAGATGGAAATGAATGTAAAATAATTGATATATATATATATATGTGTGATGGTTATGATGATGATGATGATGGCGGAGGTGTAGTTTCTATGTTTTAAGGAGAATTGACATAATAATTTTAAATATGTTTGACGATTTTTTTTTTTAAGATAAAGGATAAGAAGATATGTTATATATACTTTCAATATCTACACAATTCCAAATTAAAATGTTTATCTTTCAATAATAAAACACTAGTAATATTAATGATTAATAATAATCACTATAATATATTGTTGAGTTCATAGTTAATAAAAAATATAAAAGAAAATACGACACCACATAAATACAATAATAATTTTATGTAAAAATTGTTGTTCCGGTAATTTATAATGTGAAATGGGTAATTATTTTTGATATCTTAAATGTTATTCATTGAAGAGAAATAATTCTTAAGCAAGTCTTAAATGCTTTATCTGTTTGGTTGTTTTTGTTATGAAATTTCTCAATCAAGTTTATTACCTATACCTTGTTTAAGTTGTAAAAATAGTACTTTTATACAAGAAGAAAAAATTCTAACAAACATAGCAACAAATTTATAATATTTGATAAAATTGATATCTTAAATATGATACACCAAGATAAATAATTTTTATGTGAGTCTTAAATATTTTTATCATTTAGTTGTTTTTGTTATAACACCTCACAATCAAATTTAGTAAAGTTTAAATTGTAAAACTACAACAATTACGTAAGAGGAAAAAATTCTATCAAACATACCCGAAACTTGCAAACCTTGATTTGTACTAATATCAAATCATGAATATTTTTTTCTCAAATATTAAATCATGAACAAATAGTGTGTCATTAAGTACTTACCACTCTTTTAGTATATTGGATGTTATATTTATATTGTAGTTGTATATAAATTTATTTTTCTCACTCTTTTAGTATATTTGATGTTATATTTATATTTTAGTTGTATATATATATTTATTTTTGTCAAATATTAAATCATGAACAAATAAGTGTCATTAAGTGCTTACCACTATTTTAGTATATTGGTATTATATTTATATTGTAATTGTATATAAATATATGTTCATGAATATTTTTAGAAAAGGACATTATTAGAGGTTTGCTTAATAAGAAATATGTTTTGTTGAGTTATATCTTGATAATGGTAAGATGTGATAAATCTACACAATAAAATTGTATATTATCATTATCATTATAATTAAATTCATATTTAGATAATAAAGAAGTTAACATTGATTGAGTCAAATCTTAAAAGTAGTTAACTTAATAATATGATTTGTACACACAAAACCACGTTCTAGTGATAATTTCATACCTACATTAAAGTTCTTTACCCAAATCCCAATACATACATCTCAAATCTATTAAACCACCCATGTTCTAGTTCTAACTTGAGAGAGATATAAGAATCACTAACCAAATCTTAATGTGAGTCCTAAGTCTACTAAAACTAGTTTAAATCTAAAACAGGGGCCAATAAGACCATGTCACATTTTCTTCTAAATTATTTTGTTTCATTTTAATTGGTTCTAGTTCAAGTATACATATCACCACACACATATTCATACTATTATTTCATGATTCAAGCATAAAATAACAATTACACATGTGATACAATGCAATCGAAATGCTTGAAGGCGATGCATTAAAGAAGTTTAACTTGAGGGGGTGCATTGCAGGGGAGGAGGGGCAATGAAGAAGGTGTTTGAGGGAGGAGAAGTCCATGGCTGGGAATATGTTGGGAGGAACCTTTGCAAAACTCTTATTTATTATGACCAGTGCAAATATGAACCAAGTGCCAATTTTATCAATTGTTTTAAGGAGAAGGGGGTGTGGTGGAAGTTGTTGTTTACAATGTTTGTCTTTGTGATTTTTGGGTAGTTATAACACACGTAAATTTAAGGGGAATTCACTTCCTTGTGTCCCAATATACTGCAGAGCTATGGATATGTGGAGTGGACTTGACATCCCATGTCGAGTTGATGTAGTATTTGAATGTAATAACCACAAAACATGGTTGGTCAAGTGGTTTTGTGTCACATTTATATACCTATTGTCCTATGTTTTTACATGGGAAAAATTCACTAGAAAGACAGAAAACCATACCCTAGTGTCAAAATTTCATGTTATACCTTTCCATACACCCTAGATCAACCTACCCCTTAGTGTCAGGTCCAACCTTGTCCTTCAGTGATCAATTTGTGAATGTCATCATTCCCTAGGTGATTTAGGGAAAAACAAAATCATTCAAGTGCCTTTGGAGTAGTATTTCTCAAGGCAGGTTTTCAAGCAAGCTTAGAAAGGGCTTTCATCAACCTTCCTAAGCCAAGTGTACAAATCACTAGAGTAGTGCCAAAGACTCATATTCATCATGGAGGTGTATCCAGGAGCCAGAAACATCAAGGAATAGATTTAGGAAGATTCGGGAAGTTTCGAGGGTTTAGGAGCCAATTCATTAAAAGCGGGTTTTTGAGGGTGAAGGAGCTTGCATCGTAAAAATACCTAAACTTCAAGGAGTGATTATGGGATCTCCGTAAGGAGTTATGAGCCCAAAAAGATATCATTGGAAATAATTTTCAACCCTCTACATGGTGGAAAAAATAGATCAACTTCAAACCCTATGCATTTTTAGGACAACTCATTCTTTCCATGCACAAACGAACAATCCTGAGAAAATAAGGAGGTTTTTGGAGGAGTATAAAGAATAATAAAGTCATGGGACCCATCCCATTATTCTAAAAATTATTTTCCATGAAAATCATATAAGGAAGCGCCCAAAAATTCATCTGGGAGCTCAAGATATGGTCTTTCTAAGTCGCCCTCTAAGGTATGCTATTTGATACTTAGTGAAATTTGCTAAGGGACACGTGGCAACCTAAGGCTAAGGTGAAATTTCATGTCCCCATTGTACATTACCAAAGGTACATGAGGTATAAAAAATTACACCCTCCCCCCTCTTAGCACTATGGACACTTATATGACCTCGACGACTCATGTTAGGCCCCTTTGACCAGTTTGAAGTGCTCCTCCACCAACCTCCGCATGTATGCCACTTGTCACTATGAGGCTAGGGCGCATTTTTGTGCACCTTTTTACCAAAAAAAAGGGAAAATGGGGACAAAAAAATGTGCCCCACCTCCTCCCTTCATTTTCAAAGCTATAAATTGCAGAGATAGCCATTTTTTGCTCAAACCCCTCACATGCTCCTCGCGTTGTTGAAACTCTACCTCTCTTTGAATTATACTTCCAATATCTCCATTTTCTTGCTCAATCCATTGCTGCCATATATCCATGATCTAAAGAAGAATAAAACACGAAGAAATCCAAATTTGTGAAGACAAGAAACAAGATTTTTGCTCGAGAAGACTTTGAAGCTCGTAAAAAAATTGTCGTAACTAAAAAACTAGTGCACGAATCAACATGTCATTTTTTGCAATCATCTAGTTTTTAGAGGCCATTAGAATCCAATTTTTTTTTCACATGCACACCTAAGATTTTTTGTAGTGAAGAAACCCCAGTTTCCTCGCAACAAAGTTTTAAATTTTAAAATATCCATTTCTAGAGCTCAAGTTGATGTGAAATTTCAGAGGTGCAACGAAGAGAAAAAGCCCATGTCAGAAAAGTTGGTTTTGCCACGAATCGAGATCCGAACTCTATTTTCCAAAAATAGTAATTCTTCTACATGAGTACTTGCTATTTTTGGTAAGTCATCATCAAGGGCATTTTCAGTGAAAGTAGTGTGCACCAAGGACACCCAAAAAGACAATCTCAGTGGTCGGAGCCAAAAAGGGTGGAAATTTCCACTTACTAAAAATAGTAACCCTCCCTTTTCTAGGTATAGAAAGTGTTCCAGGAGCCATGAAGCTTGAATTCATAGGTATCAAATCAGTCTCAACTTCAGTCATCAGTGTATTCAAAGTAATAGGATCATCATGGTTACAATGTCCAAGTAGTTATTATGATTCCTCATCCAAGTGTGTAATCGGAAGAACGAAGGAATACTGACACTTCATGATCTAGAGTGATTGTTTCATATTTCGGGATGGACGTTCTTCAATGTTCAAATGCACTTCATCAGAGCTTTCCAACCAGGCAACAAAGATGACGATGTCAGTAAAGGTCAGTGAGGTCCATTTTCTAACTTTCATCTCTTCGGAGGAGATCTTCATGAGTGGCACTCGTGGTCACCAATGGAATCACTCAACATTGTTTCTAAACAATTAGTGTGTGTTATCCGTGGGTCATCCAAAGGAGGTTTCTCATGGTGTAAGGCGTTCGAGGATACAGACTTCACTACATTAGAGCTTTTCATCAGATCATATAGCAAGGATCAATTAAATTCATTAGAGTGGCAACTTCTCATAGTTTGTTCAAGTATGTGAGGAAATATTTCATCATCTTCAATGGTATAGTAATCAGGTGCTTCTCACCTCCTCACTTACGATGAGATACACTTGTCGATCATTCGTAAGAAGGCTTCGTCGCTTTGATTCCTTCACTCAAAGTTCATGACTGCATCAAGGCATTCAAGAAGATCATCGCGAGGAGTGGATTTCTTTCATCCCTTCTCCCCTCCTCTCTTTCCCCTCTTTCTTCTCTCTCCTTTCTAATTCTTCATTGGGCTTCATCATTGTATTTCATCCTATTCACTTAAGTGACTTATTTTAAAATTGTAAAATTATTTTCTCAAAATTATAAGAGAAATACTTAATTTAATGGAAAACGAAAGGTCATAAGTGGAATATGGAAACAAAGAGTCATATGAGGGAGGTGAGAGGTCAATTCACATTGCTATAAATTGGGATGGCTTCTCCATTCCAAAGGATCCTAGATTTTGAAAACTTCCACTCTATAGAAATTGTGGATTGTAGTTGTTGAACTTTGTGTCAATGCACAAGAAATAAAAGCTACATTTCTTCTATTTCCCTTTCTCATATGTTCTTCTGTTTCTCTCATTATACAACTCTGTGAATGTCAATAAATAAGAAAAGAGTTTGTGGCTTTTCTTGATGAGGAGATTGATAAGACTTTGTGCTCATAATCTCATCTCGTCTTGATGTCTATCTTCTATATTGAATATTTGAACTACTATGGTTACTTTGGGTGTGAACTTTGCAATTGTCTTACTCACTGACGGTAACTCCCCTTTTGTAATTTCCCTCCTCACTAACTCACCGTAATTTATTCCCTTGTACCCCCATACATGCATTTTACCACTTGTTTAGTGGAGTGTCCCTGTGTGGTCCCTGACCTATTTGGCCAACCAACACTATTTAGTTTAGGTTTAGATAAGTCACATTCAATAATCGGAGCTACATCATTCAATGCAGAGGGACGTAGCCCCGTGAACGTTTGTGGAGACAATCAATTTTCCATACCAACAAATTTTCTCACCAACAATTTTTGGCGACTCTGCTTGGGAGAGATTTTCCCAATTGCACTAAAAAATATCTCTACCCAAAAAATAAAAATACAAAAATAAAAAAATAAAAAAAGGTATAAGTACTTGAATAATCAAAAGCCTCTTTGTAATCCTGATTGAGAAATCTACACTTTTCAAGAGTTGAAGAAGAAGCATCTGAAGTGGAAGAAATCATGGCGGATGAAGAAAGAGAAAGACCCCAACCCATTATTCCATGGGGAAGGAATATAGGTCCACTTTCTCTTGCACCTCCTCTTCATGATCTACCAATGTGTTCCTACAAGAACTTTCCTAAGTTTAGAGGAGACGGTTCCCAACTCCTTGAGGAGCATGTAGCAACTTTTATCACCGCATGTGGTGTTCTGGGCATCAAACATGAAGACATATCTATTAGATTGTTCATGGAGTCATTGTAAGAAAAGGTGGCCGAATGGTTTTATATGTTACCTGGTAAGTTCTATCAATTGTTGGGAGGATATAATAACTAAATTTGGACATGGATTAAAACCACATAAGACTACCAAGATCTCTTGGTTCAACAAGTACAAATGAAGGAGTCTACGGAATCTATGCGAGACTTCCTAGCTAAATACGATTCGGTTAATCAAAAGAATCATAGAATATGCCTTGCCTTCAGATAATAACCTGAAGAGATTCTTTATCAGTGCTTTACAACCTGAAGTTGGATTCTTCCTCAGAAGATCACAACCTAGAGATTTGAAAGAAGCACAAGATTATGCTATTGAAACGGAAGACGATCTAATCTTGTTTGGTAAGGTAAAGAATCCCAATGGTAAACAGAAAGGTAAAAGTTTGGGTTCAATGACCACTAATCTAATGATTTAGAAAATGGCTAATGATATGATTGCTATGAAGAAGCAACTCTCTCAGATCACAGGAGCACCCTGAAGGCTCACCTTGGAAGCCCCACCGGTTAATGCAATGTGCGAGAACTATGAAGACAAAGAAGAAGAAAGTTTTGAATCAAGAGGAAGGAGAAAGTGAATATGCTAGGATCGAGTTTTGTGAATGCACACTTGATGATGAAGAATCCACTAATAGTTATTCATATGTGGTATTCACCCAATCCCAAAAGGAGAAAGAAGGCTCTTCTTCCACTTCCCAAGTTAATAAATTGAATCCTCAAATGAGAACTCCAGGAAAAACAAAAAGGATGATCATCAAATCTTGCTTCAATAAGGACAACTAAGAATAAGCATGAAGCTGCCCCAACCAAGAATCCTTCGCATCTTCAAGTAAGTCCCCTTCTACTTCTCTTGGAAAATCAGTTTCTAAAAACATCCATGTCAATGCTGCCATAACCCATGATTTTCCCACCACCTCTTTGTCCTTAGACATCATTGATCATTTCAAAAATTAAGATCCAAATGTCTACATTTGAATACTTAATAACTCATCCCAAATAATTGGAGAGACTCATTCAACATGTCAAAGGAAGTAGCCATGTTTCTAAAGATGCCTCCACCAAAGAACCACCACATGCATCTCAATCCACTCCATCTCTGAATTGCCTCGCTTCCACACCCTCCACCTCTAAGAAGGTTGATCCTTTCTACATAGCCTTGTTGGTCAATGGGTACAAGCTAAATAATTGCATCATTGAATCGGTGCCTTAGACAATGTCATGCCCACAAAAGTTGCTAAATCTCTTGGTCTCTCCCTTTCCCCTACCTCTGGTAAATGTATCTCCATGGAGATGAAACGAGTGCCTCTCGTCGACAAGTCAAAGATGCTTGAGGTAGCATTGGTAGATTTCCCTGACAAGAAAATCACAATGAGAATCCTTGTAGAAGACATTCGCCTCATACGACATGTTGTTGGGCCAAAGCTTTTGCCGAGATGTTGGAGGAGATATGTAGTTGAATTGGTCACATGCCACCATCCCGATCAATAGTAAAACAAAGAAGCTACTTCCCATCAGAAAAATGAAGTATATTGTTCAATGGCCAAACGACCCAACCAAAAAGATCCCGTGCCAAAACTCTAAATTTAGAAACTTCTTCATGACCTTAGTGTAGACACCTAAATTCGGTATCTATACCCTCATCGCATGTGTGCACATATTTATTCAATCATCTCCTTATTTAATTAAATTCCTCCCAATCCTCATTAATTAATTAAGTGACATTAATTAATTAATCATTTTAATATCTTACATGCCCAATTATCCCATCCACATTAATATTTATGCCCATTAATTAATTAATTCATATTAATTAATATTCATCCATTGCTCTAACCAACCTTCTAATTAGGATGCTTTTATCCTACACACACATCACCTTGCTTTTCTAGCTTTTATCCTATCTATTTTTATGCCCTAACTAACTTAAATTCATCCCCAAACAACCCAATCCCGCATATATGCTTTAAAGCATTTGACCAATCCTTAAAAAACACCAAAATCTAGTCAAAAGCAGAAAATCATGCCCATTAGGGAAACTTTCCCCGCAATCGGTGGCGACCTAACCTGGTCACCGTCGACCCATTTAAAACTAGCTTCTTTCCTTCTATTCACCATTAGAAATTAGATACATGCAATTCTCAAGCTTGATTTGAGCCTAACCATCCTTCTTCATGACTGAGCAGTTATGAGACATCCATAGACTTCTTGGACATCCCTCTAGCATTCTTGCATCACTCACGATCATCGTTCATGATATCTTCTTATCGTTATAATATATCTTTCTGTATCTTTATCATATTATCATATATGATTTGTTTCTAATGTATTGCAGGTACATAACAAATTTGGAAACACTTAGAAGTCTTCTCCTACAACTCCTTTTTCTTACAATTTTTCATTTTCATCTTCTCATCCTTGACTTTGCACTTTTCTCCTACAACCCGTTGATCTTCCCAAGTCACCATCGACTAGGGCCTTGTTTATCCATTAACCTATCCCAAATACTCTTTTCCATCCTTTATCCTACTTCCCTGCCTCTGGTTCTCTTCCGTGGATCCTTTTACAATAGTTACAGGCCTTGATCAGCCTTTTAGATCACTCTCAAACCTCAGTAGGTCCGCATCTTTCATCTACTGTGTTCGATCCATCCTCCCAAGTTCGTCGACCCACCTTTGCACAACTGGGTCACCATCGACCCAGGATGGGTAACCATCATTTCAAAATTATTTCCATCTAATCAGCTTTAGATCAATTTTTGTCATTTTTCGATTCAATACTATTTCTATTTATGCATGCTCTTGCTATTTTATTTCACTTTATCTCGCACAAACGGGGTTGACATCCACTGAGGAAGTCAAAATTTTGTTAGGTCCGCTTAGTGAGCATCCCTAAATCTGTCTATCTAATCAAAATCATTTTCATTCTTATTTGCAGGTATATCAAGTTGCAGCAACATGAATCAACCATGTAGTGCCCGTATCACATCCGAGGTAACATAAACCCTCCATCATTTTTGAGTTACTAGTTTCTTTAGTAGCTAGTGCATTAACTTCATTATGAATGAGAAATTTGGACAACATTCTTGGCATGCCCGGTGGGACCCCCTTTAGGTGGTCTCTTTATTTTCTATATTCTTCTTTTTCTACTAACACTATAATGCGAGGCTTCGCTTTATTACTTGGGTTCGCAATTTGGATCGCTCATCGCTCAAAAGTGTAAATAAATAGGAAAAGCGCTATCCAGGTATTCCTCTTTTCCCTATTTTCTCCTTTTGCATTGTACTTTCCCTTGTCTGTGTTCTCATTAAAAATAACATTTCATTTTGGCTTAAAAAGAACCCTTCTTTTCTTGCATCATGCTTGCTCATATAGTCTAAGTAGGGGTTCAATATTCTGCATCTCACATTTATCACACACAACCTAAACCTCACGAATCAATTAACACATCAAAACAATTCGTTTTCCAGTAGAATGATTGGGATTTGATCACCCAACAGGAAACTGCCTTAGACATTTCCCAGCCATAACTTACTTGAAACCAAACACAGTTCACCCTCTTCTAGGTCCTTTGATATCCAATCCTTTGATATCCAACCCCCTTTTCTTAATCAAAACATAAAAGGAATTGTTTGCTTTTATTTTCTGTTTAATAATGGAACCAAAATTTTCCTCGAGTAGTTCTCAGTAGTCCACCATGACCCCATCCAAACCATTGGTTTCTTCTAGACCTTCTTCCAGTCCTACCTATGATTATCTCTGCCACATGCCCTTTGCTTCTTGATCACATCGACCAATAGCCCCTATTTTATCCCCATCACCTCACACCATTCCTATTTCTACCCCACCATCTTTGTCTCTATTACCTCATGCCCTTCTTGGGTCATCCGAATTCACTATACCCACTTCACTTATGGATATTCCTCACGACAACCCCATTCACGACTTCCTCCTCTCGTAGATATTAATCAACACATCCTATTTCACCTTATGACATTTCCTTCATCTCGACATACCTGTCTCACCTAGGGACATCCTTGTGAGCATTTTGTACCAAACCTTCTTGTTCTTTCCCCATCCTCGTCATCTTACCATGATGCTACTTATCAAAATAGTCCTACACCCCCAAACAATCTCATATTCACAACTTGACATTTTCAGCACAACCATTTCCTAATCCCCCACCAGAGAAATTCATCTTCATCTTCTACATCACATCAATTCAACCCATTCTCAATCAACACCATACATCAGACATCTTCTCCCACATCTATTTTACCATCTTCATCATCTACCCCTATCTTAGATATATTGCAACCTCCCCTTCAAGGGCTATCCTCACATCCACTATATCCATGATCCCACTACCTACCACCTTAACCTCCATTACTTCTCTTTCATCTACAACTAGTCCTACTCTTACCACATCTCGCACTAGCCTTGACTGCACCCATCTCTCTATCCACACCTATCATGCCTAGACCATTATCTACATCTCTCCCACACACACTGTCACCACGATTATTTCTTCCACATCTACAAGTCCACCCCAATATATCTTGACATCACTATCACATATTTATTTACCCATGCCCACATCATCCATTCCTCCAACATCTACCATTCCCACATCCACATTTGTTATCACACCCATCACATCTCCTCAATCTACCTATGTGCCTCTTGAGACACCCAAAATAAACATATTTGACACTCATCCCTCTTCCATCTCTACCCAAACCCATCCACCATCTACACCATCTCACATAGACATTATTAACCACATGATCTAAACACCCCTTTCTATTTCCATATCCATATCCACTCCTGCTATTGATTCCACATCTGAATCTACTTAATCCACTGCATTGGACCCTATTCCCCATCCACATCTCTTCCACCTTTTCCTATCATACCATCCTTGGATTCCATATCGGATCCTCTTTCTGTGCTTCTTCCCACACCTATCGTATCTACTATCGTGACCATCTCCCCATTATCTCCTTCTTATTATACACCACCTACATCATTTGAGAAATATTAGAGAGAAATTTAACTCGCATCTACCATAGGCGATCCTCTCGCCTCATCCACGTCACCAGCATTCCCATATAGAACCAACTCCCATCCTCTCTAGAACAAGTCATGCAAAAATTACTTCCTTCATCAGCCATAACCCCACCTTCTGATCCGCTTGTCAAAATCATTGTTATCCCTGCCAAGGGTACTCCTCAACAATCCAAATATAAAAACCTTGGTATCCTCTAAAAATGATCCCTTGAACGTCCTCACAAGAAGATTGAAATCCCTCCTATCAATACAAAATCTACATTTTCCATCCTGATACCTCATCCCTCTGTCTTAGGACCCTCCTCCATCGCGACCAATCAACCAATCCAAATCCAAATAGTCTAATTCCCTCCTAGGGCTAGCCCTCATCAAAAATACCTCCAATTATCCATTCATCCAGGCCTAAATTATCCACCATTGTGTCTTCTTCTAGACCACCTAGACCTCGACCCAATCCATCTTCACCATCGCCATCCACACCATCTTATAGAACTTTCCCTAGTGCCCACATCAAATCATATGTGGAGGTCCTCCAATAGTTGCTTCTGAATTCTACCATCACATTCCCACCTATCATGGCATTTGACCCAAACTGTATGAAGTCCTCATGGTTTGATCCCTAATTTGTACAGATGAAAATCAACACGCGACCTTCAATCGCACTCAATCCCCCGAGGTCATGCCGGGCCAACCGATGTGGAAAGTGTGGATGGCTAGTTGTAGGAGAATCAATGACTAAGATCTGGTAGTGTGATTTCCTAGTAGCTGAACCAACAAAGGGAGATTTAATGGCTATGAATGGGTAGCGTAAATTCCCTATGGCTTGATCTACTTGATTGAATCTAGGTACTAAACTAGTTTGAAGTGTCCAATTTAACCAATATGAAATTAATGATCTAATCTAATGTTGAAAGGGAAACTAATCTAAACAAATCACAAAACTGAAATATTACAATCACAAACAACAAGTTACTTTTATTCTAAACAAATAAATCCTAAACAAACAAAACAACCTGGATGTGGCTATTTGCTTGTGCATTTGTGAATTAAATCTAAACTAATTAATCAATTGAATCTTTCTAACAAAACCCTCAATCCTACCTCAGAGGTAGAGAATAAATCATAACTTCAACGAAGCTATTATTCCCTACAACTTCCCTGACAATATTGAAGAGAAAAATTTCTAATGTGATATGATCTATGTAATTACTTGATAATTGAAATAATGAAACAATTTCTCTATTATATTTGATATGGATTTGAATTGATAAATTTAGAATTGAAAATTAAAATCAATGAAGCAAACAAACAACACCTCCAACTTGGATATGCAAGAACAATGACAAACTGGTTGTGTGAATATTCATCCCCTCAGTTTATCCTTTCGATTTTTGTGTCCACGTGAGTCCAATGGGTGGGAATCCGAAACAATCAGAAGAATAAAAGTGCAGGTAGTAAAGAGCTTGGATGGCATACCTGGGAAGCAATGTAGGTGGAAGAATGTAAGCACAATTGAACTGAGATTGGATTTGGCAATTTCTAGCAAGAAAGGCAACAACTTTGCAATAACAAGAATACTCAAAATTCTCCAGGTTTTGCTTGCACACAAGCATGGTATTTATAGGAATTTAGCTGGGAAATGGTTGAATCCATTTGGCAGCCAAAGGAGGACATAACAAAAGTGAAGAGGGAGTTCAAACTATTAACAACCATCAATCACAAATAGAAGTGCAAGAATAGATTGCCACAAGGTAGTTGGGCCTTGGAATCATCTAAAATGGACAAGCAATGCGTCTAAAAATGGAAGTTAAGTGAGAGAATTCTGCGTCAAAATGTGAGTAGTGGTCACAAAACCGCCTGCCCCGACCGGGTAGTGGTCACAAAACCGCCACCTGTTAGGCAGCTATTTTGACACTAAAGGTCAAAACTACTCTAAAATGTAGTGGGAAGCTAGGAAAAAGCATGCGAGGGCTAAGTAGGGATGTCTAGGCTACAAATATATATTGTGAATGGGTTTTGGAGCTCAAACATCTTCCGAAAGGATATGAATCATCATTGGGGACTTTATAACCATTTTCTAACAATGTAGCACATGTAATTTTGGGTACGCATGATACTGTAAAAATTAAGAGGAAAAAGCCGTGGAGGTAGGATACTCGCAGAATAAAGGAAAAAGCCATAGAAAAAGGATATTTATGGAATGAAGAAAAAATCCACCGAACAAGTAACAAAATATAACAAATGCCAACACATATCCCGCCAAAAAGACAATAAATGCGTAGGTACAAATTGAAGGGTTATAAAAGGCATTGACCCAAAAGGGCTTAAGGCACCAAATGATAAAATGAAAGTAAAAACAAAGAATTCACTAGAGAAATTACAACAAAGGAGGAAGCGAGGGTACGCCAAAGAAACTCAGGGAAGATGGATGCTCCTACTATTCTCACGAAGATAAGCTCCCAAAGCCAAAATTCCAGAAGCATTCCCTCAAATCCAATAAGCATGATCCAAAGTGGGAGACTTTTCACACATTCCCTTCAAGGTTTCCAATACATGTGACCTATAAAAATACATTGACTCCCGGATCGCAAAGTATGACCACACATGACTCAAAGTGGATAGACAAATTCTACTTTAGGAAAACCCCACTTCAAAAGAACTCAAACACAAATAGAATACAAAATTCATCAACGAACTAAAGATATATGCATGGATTAGAATTCTGCACTTTTCTAGGGTTGATAATGTGATTAGAGTTCTCCTGAGCCAACTACATAACCATATTCTATACTTGGATCAACCATATCCAATCAATATAGAACTTATGGCTAGGGTTATAGGGTTATGGGCGACAAGACGTTCAACCATCACCAAGAAAAAGACTCCAATGAAAGATACAACACGAGTGATGGGGTTTACAAAGACTAAGTGAGGAGTACGAATTGTAGACATATCAAACCCTACCCTGTGTACACCGCCAAAACCATATGCTTAAAAATTTATCATACCAACTAAGAAGATGGAGCTCACAAGCTTAGTGCTCAAATTTCCCTAGACATGGTGAATTCACATTCAAAATATAATCTTGTTGAGTTATTGGCCTCCAAATTTCATGAAAATACTAGGAAAATAAAGGAAGGGAAACATACTTTTTTCTATGGGTCGGTATTGTTATGTTTGGCCATGTATTTCACAAAAACCCTCCCACACAAATCAGAACTTGTTGAATGGAAGTCAAATAAACGTGTGGTCGAACAAATTTGGGAACATATGAACACATTGGATGGGGTTACCCAAATTACATATTTAATAGGATGGACGAATATGATAAGACAAATAGTTGCAAATAGGGCAACAATATCTAAGAAAATTGTAACAAGATATGAATAGGATGTAATTTTTATTATAGACATAGATTATACCTTCCTCAAACCTCTAATTCCATGCACATCACATATACCTCCATTTCCATATGAGGCTTTAGATGAATTAGTGGCTACTTTTGTTGAAGCAATAAAAAATCTTCCTATGGACCATAGAAATCCAACACCACCAATTTTTGATAAAGTAATTGAAGAAACATGGGAAGAATACAAAAATAAATACCCGACACAATATGGCAAGGCAAAACCAAGTAAATCGGTGCCCAAAATAAACAAAATAAGTCCAGGAAAAATTTCCTAGTGTTGTGGAACCCACTACCAAATGACAAAAGGCCCGACATTAAAGGCAAAATTAAAATAAACCGAGGTTAATGAAGAAGAAGAAGACTCCCAAGAAATAGAATAAATATTTGAGTCTGAAGAAGAATAAACTCCCTCTACCCCACTATCACCAATAACACCACATGAGCAATCAGAACCCTAGTTTTTAGAGGAAGTAGAACCTTGGGAGGAAACACACCTATCCAAACTGGCGTATGGATATTACAAGAAATGTTTAACTCTAGGTGGCATTTCTCAGGTGGCCCAAGAATATGAAGCCAATACAGGAAGGGAAAAAATGGCTATATGTAAGTTTATAGTTTACTACCTAGACAAATTTGTGTTGGTAATAGGGGATATTATTCACTTACTTCCACTTGAATTAGAAAAGGAAATCCAAGAAAGAGCAGAGGTGGTAGAGACAAACCGCCTACAATCCCTATAGCAAAAACAAATAAAGTTAAAACAAAAGAAGAAGACCACCAAGGACCAAAACAGATCAAAGAGGTAGAAGAGTTGATTGGCCTTCTCATCAAAAAAGGAAAGAGAGAGAAGAAAAAGCCAATAAATCTATGCTACAAAAACCAGAAGGCACAAAGGAGGACTTAAAAGAAAAGGAAAATAAGAGAAGAAGAAGAACCGAAGAAAGCCACGGAAGAGGCTAAAAAAAGAAGAATAAGGAAATGAAAGAAGAGAAAAAGAAATAACAAGAAGAAAAGCATAAGGAGGTTGAGTAAGATATAAGAATAACACAGAAGAACACAATAAAAAGGAGATGGAAGACACAACAAGGAAACAAAAGGAAGAGAAAGAGAAGAAGGAACAAGAGGACAAAGAAAAGAAAGGAAAGGAAGAAGAAGAAAAGAAAATAAAGGAAAAGGGACAGAGGACAACAAAATAGAAAGAAAAGGTAGAAGAAGAAAGGAAAAGCAAGGAAAAATAAGAGGAGGAAAAGAAGAAAATTGAAGAAACAAAGAAACAAGAAGAAGCAAAGAAGGAAAAAGATAAGCAAGAGAGTGAACAAAAACATGGAACAAATGGGAAAAATCCCATACAGATGTTATCATCAACACCATCAATAGAGACTTCTACTAGTATGGTACCTGTACAAGCCCCTCAAGATTCATTGGAAAAGATTAAACAAACACTCTAACAAAGAAAGAAAGATCAATCTATCCAGTGCAACAAGGGGTAGTGGAACAAACAACAAAAGGATTCAAGGTACACTTGAAAAATTCTCCCCTCTTCAGAAAACAACTTGCAGCCAGGTATTGGATCAAAGTGCAAAGAAAGATGGATGCAATGGTGTGTAGACATGGAGGAATCAATGTAGAGAATAATCTCATCCATTCAGAAAACAAGGCCACATACCAATATAGATCCTAGTCTGCAGATATAGGTGGAAATAGAACATGTTGTTAAAGAGATACTAAAGGAAAACAAATTCAGCCAGGAGTTGGAGAAGAAGAAGATCCATGAGAAAGATGTTAAATAACATAAGGAACAGATCCTAAAACAACAGGTATTGGAGAATAAAAAATGAAGGAAGGAGATGCAAACCATTGCTAATAAACTAGAAACATAACTAAACAATGCCGTGACATATTATACATACACAATAGGGTGGCCTAGTGAGACCCAACAAGAAAAAGAACTTGATAAATTAGAACAAAAATACATTTAGAGTCCACAAAGTATGATATTAGCAAGGAAAAAGATGGAAATCAGAGAAGAAAACTTGTTGAAATCATAGAAAAATATCAAACCAAGCAATAAACACAAATAGAGAAAATCCTTGATATGCAAGAATGCAACACCACCATGGAAAAACATTAATCAGAATACAACAAGAGTTCACAATTGCTAAAAAAATATTGGGTCAAATTTAAGCAAAGCAACCACCCTCGAGATTCTTCCTTTGATCTAAGAAAATTCACACTTCAAGAATGGGTGAAATAGATTGACATCCATTTAGAGTTATGGTACACTTTTGAGAAGAACATTACTCCATAAATTACCAAGTACATCCCCAAGCTCCACCATAAAGAAGAATAAGAGGCATGGCGTCCCATAATTCTAGTCGACGAGTCGAGCGAAGGAACTCTTCCTTACACCAAACATCTAAGTTTCGGGGTTGATGTCTATGGCCTTTCAAGAGGGCATCCCATAATTCCATTTGGGCGAGTTGAGCGAGGGAACCTCTCCTTACACCAAACATATAAGTTTTGGGGTTGATGCCTATATAACATTGAATTCAAGTCCAAAATTTTGAGAGAAAATTTGAATAAGAAGACAAGGTTCTTCATCGGTTGGTTGTCTCAAGGACGAGACAACGTTTGAAGTCGGGGATGATGTTGACATGGTTCTTCATCAAGTTTTGGGAAAGCCATAGATATAAGAAGGAAGCCACCGAAGTCTAGAGGAAGCCGTGGATAAAAGGACAAAGCCACAAAATACTAGAGGAAGCCGCAGTAAAGAAGGAAAGCTGCAGATACATTGGATAAAGCCACGATACATTGGAGAAAGCCACATAAGCTGACACAAAGTTGCATATCAAAAGGAAGAAAGACAAAACAAGACAGAAGCTGATAGAGGTGTGACCAAAAGTAGTGACTTTTGGGTCATTTTGTATGAAGCATATTTATTGTAATTAATCTAATGTATAGTGTGTGCCACATGAATCAAGATAGTTGTGCCATATGAGAACAATATGTATGTGAGTCTTTGAGAGATAAGATATGTGTGCCATTAATGAGCATGAGATATATGAAGTATAGAGAGATTTGTATTTGTGTATGAGACTGATGTAATCCATTTTGAGACATGAATAAAGATTAATGTTTGGAGCAAAGATTATTATGTGTTTTTACATTCTTTTTGTTCACAAAAAGATTAGTTCACTTTTCTCATGCACATCTCTAATAGAAGGGTGAACTTCTTAAACCTCACACTGTTGTTAGGGTTTAAGGTCAACACTCTCTACCATAGTAGATCCCTCAATGTTACTACTATCCATGCTGCCATCATTACATCAAGGATGATTAGACGAAGAGGTATTATAACTACGTAACACACAACATAATCCATTGATACACCAAGATCCACAATGTATGATCATGTATCTCTTACCTATTCTAATACTCATCCAAAAATGACCCTCACTATGTTCACCTTGATACGTGGCCCAAAATCTGCAGTCTCTCGCATTACCTACGTATACCACTACTCACCCTCAAGAATATATTGTAAGGCTCTAAGCTATCACATGACCCCATCTGGGCTTATGCCACTCAATGATATAAGAATTTCTACCAATAATGTAATTCTCTATCTTAATTGTTCCTAAATTTTCCACACCTATCACCCATCTATGTCATTTGTATGGCCTACATGTAATCGGGTGTAATTGCAGATCATCCATCTCTCGTATGTAAAATGCTAACTATCCTCGGTGACTCTCTCTGAATGCCACAAAATATCTCTCATATGTAGAGTGATGGATCCTATGGATGTCTATGTCTCAGTAGTCGCATCAGCTGACCTGCTGCGATATGGTCCCATGCCCAAAACTGTAGTAACGTCATTGGGCCCAAAATCATTTGAATCCTATAAAATACCACATATATGTCTCTGTATAGATGGGCTAGTATACATGACCCATATGAAAACACTATCAACGAGTCCATCAAATCTACTACCATGCTAATCAACCCAAGTTGAAAATGCTTCCCAAGATTACACAAAAACAAGTAGCCACCGATAAGATCCTTTAATTAAATTGGGAGTTGCTCTAATGCATCATCATCCATGCACTTTTCAAGGTGCAATTCTATACCCTATCCATGAATTTTCTCTAATCCGAACAATAGCTATGTTTGTGCTTGGATTTGGGCTACACTCCTCTCCCACTAAATGAAACTATTATAGGCCTTAATTGCCATCTTATCACCCAATAATCCAATTTTATCATTTTGTCCTCATGACCTCTTGAATCACAGATTACCAAAAATATTTCCTTATACATATTTAAGAATTCATCACACATCATAAGATCAAATGAGTTCTTATAGATAACGAATCCACATTAAATATCTACTCCATGAAATTATTGAGATGTATAGGTTACACCGAGGAAAGTCTAGGAACTAACATCATTACCATTCATGGTTATGACAATAGTGAAAGGCAATCCATGGGTACCATCTCCTTAATGAAAAATTTGAACCTAAAACCGTAGACACATTTTTCCATGTTGTGGACATGGAAACATCTTCTAAATGACTTTCTAGGTTGCCCATATATTCACGCCATGCAATTTGTTCCTTTTACATACCATTAGTGCATTAAATTCCCTTATGAAGGAAAATAATTCACGTTATGTGTAGATGTTAAAACTTTTGAGTATTGTAAACTTTTAGAAGGAAGACATATGCATGTAAATTATTATCCTTTAGCGGATAAATCCTTAGCTCCTCGCCTTATACCATTTATAGATGAAAATCACATAGACCCATAAGTCTTCCTAAAACTTTAACCATCCACTTCTTCCACCGCACTTAAGTTGAAAATCATAGATAAAGGCCTTGTAGTATATGAACTCCAAAATGACATCCACGTCAGAAAATTACCGTCATCTCCATGCACCTATGGTCAACCCAATGCTCCCCACATCAAAATTTCTCCTATCTACAATCTTGGTAAGTCTGTATGGAAAAGGTTTGGATATCTTGAAGAGGAAAAATTATGGGTTCTTCAGGATCTTGGCTATATGATGATGGATTTTCTTCTTACTACGAATGATCTAAATACAATAAAGTGTAAAAATCATGAAAAATATGCAGTGGAAGGGTAAAGGAATGGGAAAAAATGAACAAGGACATCTTGATCTAATATCTTACATAGAGAATATTTATCGACATGGTCTTGGTTTTCATACATTTGAAACTTCAATGGTATTGCTTGATGTCTCAAATAGTGGTGAGGACACTGACTATGACGATGAGACATGTTCCACACATAGCCTCTTTGATAACCTCACAAAAAAATCCTTTTATAGAAAACCTCTCCATTAATACCATTGACCTCTAACTTTTCCATCCTACACTTATCAGTCAAGACTAATTAAATCACATCTCCATGGATCTATTTCAAAATGATGAGGCCATTGAAGTGTTTCTCGGGACTTAGGATCCCATCCCCCTTTCTAATCATAAGAAGGGATTCGATATTGACCTTGACACATCTTCTTACTTTGGTGAGGAATTGGAGTACCCCTATCTCGCAAAAAACTTAAAAATGAAAAATAAATTTCCCATAGTGAAAACCTCAGTTGAGGCACTATTCGAGAAAAACAAAATCAAAAAATGAAAAATAATAAAAATAAAAGGGATGTATCTCATAGTGAATTTTTTTTTGAGGCAATAGAGAGAGTGAAATCTAATTCATGTCAAACTAATGATTTACATCAACCAACGTCATCCTTTTTAGAAAGAGACACATCTAAAATGTTGATTGAAGAAACAATTGACATCAACATCAACACACCTGAGCAATGAAATATTTTACAACTTGGTACAAGTCTTTCGAAACAGAAAGAGTAGAGTTCACAAAACTCCTTGAAATTCAAGATATCTCCATGTGGACATGTAAAGATATTTCAGATTAGATCCATCTCTTGTGGTACACCACCTTGTAGTACATCCAGATGTAAAACTTTTCAAACAAAAGTTGAGAAAAATGCATCCAAAAGTTGCATTGCTTGTTAAAGATGAACTTTAAAAACTTTTGGAGGTAGACTTCATTCAACAATAGATTACTCAACATGGATTTTAAACATAATACATGTAGAAAATGAAAATCCAGTATCCAAATAAGTACAATTTTTTGTGACATCAATAAGGCTTGTCCAAAATATGACTTTCCTTTACCAAACATAGATATGATCGTGGATTCAATAATGGGTCATGAAATGCTTTCCTTAATGGATGAATTTTCTGGCTATAATCAGATACAAATTTCTGAAGAAGATCAACATAAAACAATGTTCATTACACCATGGGGCACATTCTGTTATAAGGTCATGCCTTTTGGCCTTAAAAATGTAGGTGTTACATATCAAAGAGCGATGACAATCATATTTCATGATATGCTACATGATATCATGGAAGACTATGTAGATGATATCTTAGAAAATATAAAACAAGATTAGATCATCCAATAGTATTGAGGTGCATATTTGAATGATTATGTGAATATAAGGTCATACTTAATCCCAAAAAATATGTGTTTGGTGTGACATCAAGTAAATTACTAGGATTCATTGTTTCATACAGAGAGGTATAAAGTAGACCCCACAAAAGGTCAAAGCTATCATGGAAATGCCTCCTCCCCAAAATATCAGACAATTAAGAGGTCTTCAAGGAAATATACAGTTAATAAGAAGGTTCATTTAAAAATGGCGAATAAATGTCATCACTTCAATCAATTACTGAAAAAGGATGTTGAGTTTCAGTGGAACCAAGAATGTCAAGATTCTTGTTTGCAAACTAAAAGAATATCTATCAAGTCCACCAATTTTTATCCCACTAATATTAGATAAACCAATGCTTCTCTACACATATGCTAAAAATTATGCAATAGGAGCATTGCTAGCACATCATAATGATCAAGGATAAGATCAAAAAGTATACTACCTTAGTAGAAAACTTATTGATCATGGGATAAAGTATTCATAGGTTGGGAAAGTTTATTTAGCAATAGCTTTCACATTTCACAAACTATGCCACTATTTTCTCAATCATACAACCAAACTCATTGCAAAAGTAGATCCTCTAAAATATCTACTATCTAGACCCATTCTCACAGGAAAAATGTCAAGTTGGGTTGTTTTACTTAGTGAGTTTGATATCGAGTTCATTAGTGAAAAATAAATCAAAGGACATGCTCTTGTAGATCAATTTGTTGCGAAATCTCTACTAGGATCAAAACCTCTTCATTTAAAATTTCCAAATGAATAAATCTTGTATGTTGATACAACACCTTCTTGGACTCTATTTTTGATGGATCTTTTAATGTCCATGGATCCGGTATTCTACTTATCACACCATATGGAAATGTTATCCCAAAATATTTCCACTTGGCCTTCCCCTGCACAAACAATATTACAAAATATGAATCCCTCATAGTTGGATTGAAATTAGCTATATCATGGAATCTCAAAGAGTTGGTAGTGTTTTGCGATTCACTTATAATCATCAAACAAGTCACAAATGAATACCAAGTCAAAGATGAAAAGCTCATTCCTTACAAAATCATGGTGGATAACCTTAAAGGTTAATTTCAGTTGATTAATTTTGAACAAGTTCTTTACCACCAAAATAAATTAGCAGATGTAATGGCGACTATCAAATCTATTCTTGGGTTTACCTCCCATCAAACACATACCAAGTTTCTCATTGAACATCTTCTAGTTCTAGCCTATGATTTTCTTGAGTTAACCATGGTTTATGAAATAGTTTGTCTAGACAACCCCTAGTATCACAATATATATACATTCATCCATGACCACACTTATCTTGAAAACATGAAATCTCGAAATAAATGAGCCTTAACACAATGTGCTTTGCATGCTATATCCTACTTACAAACACCCTTTATTAAAGAGGCTATGATTGGACTCTACTAATATGTCTTATCCAAGATTAAGTACTCCAAACCTAGAAGAGGTACATGCGATATTGGTAGAGCCAATACAAGTGACATGGTCTTAACAAAGAAGATATTACACGTAGGTTACTATTGGCTTACTATGGAGTTTGATGCATGTAAATTTGTGAATAAATGTTTGGCATGCCAAACACATGGGAACCTCATTCACACACCTTCACAATCTATAAAACCAATCACTACACCTTGGCCTTTCTCACGATGGGGGCTTGACCTTATATGAAAGATGAATCCCACGTTATATGATGGAAACAAGCTCAATATTACCACCACAAAATATTTAAAAAAATGGGTAGAGATAATGCCTCTCACATATGTCATTGGTACTAATATATCTAAATTCATATTCAACCACCTCATTTTCTCTTTGGAATTCCTTCCTCTATTGTTATTGATAATGGTAAGCCATTCAAAAAAAACCGTGAAAGAATTATCCAAACGTTTCCAAATCCACCTTTTCTGGTCCACACTTTATTATCCTCAATGTAATGGCCAAGATGAAGTGTCCAACAAGACATTGAAATCCATCATGGAAAAAATGTTGATAAACATGGTCATAATTGGCATACACAAGTATATCCTGCCCTCTGGGCCTATCGCACATCCTTTCGTACTCCAACAAGAGCCACTCCATTCTCACTTGTATACAGATATGAAGATGTATTACCTATAGAGGTTGAGCTCCCATCACTCTGTGTATCCCTCCAACATCTAATCAAAGAAGACGACTATAGACAGAATTGTCTTCTTGAACTTAATCTCTTAGATGAAAAGTGGCTCAATGCTTTAGATCATCTCAAAGTGTATCAGAATCAAATTTGTCACAACTACAACAAGAAGATCAAACCAAGACAATTTGAGATTGGTGACCTTGTGTTAAAAGAAAATAAAAATATACAAATAAATCTCAGAAAAGAAATGAAAATTTGAACCAAATTGGTTGGGTCCTTACCTTATCACTACAAAATTTGGATCAGTACATACAAGTTATCTACTCAAGACGATGAAGAGTTTAAAGAACCCATGAATGTGGTTCATTTGAAAATATTCTATTCTGATTCACATATACATACCTCTCATGTTGGTGGCATTTTGGCATGCCCAATTATACAGATTCCTTTATCCTATCCATTTTACCCTTTAAACCCAAACTAGTTTTGTCATGTGTTCCTTGTATTTAAGATGTGCACCATATTTCACCCTATCCATTTTTCACCTACATCCATCACTCGATCTTCATAATCCTTTACGTTCTTGTGTATGCTTTGGTGGGTCATGGATCACCTATTTAATCTCACGTGTTACTACGGCTAGATCAAAAATTTAAAAACATTCAAAATATCAAAATCTAAAAACATTCGAAAAATACAAAATCCAAAAACATTAAAAATACCAAAAACATTCAAAAAATAAAAATCCACAAACATTCAAACAATAAAAATCCCAAAACATCAAAATGACTTCCCAAAATTCAAACTTTTAAATCCTATCCTAGTGATTGTTCTAACTATCATACGACTATTAAAATAAATCATCTCACCTTGTGCCCGTATCCTTGCTTAGGGAAAGTAAAATCAATCTTATCCCTCACGTGTATCCTCGCTTGGGGAAATATCGACTCTCATTTTATCCCTTGCATGTATCCTTACTTTGGGGCAATGACCCATTCAATCTCAAGATTAATCTTCAATGTGGATCTAACAAAAGTGTCACTTAACCCCACTCTTTAGTTTGATCCAATCCCCTTACATGTATCCTTTCTTGGGGGCATCCAAATCTTCTTAATCATCATTATGGAACACATTAGGGGCATAGTTAATTGTCTTTCTTAAACTATTGTGTATACACCTAATTTTTAAATTTTCATCTTTCATATATGTTACTAACAATTTCCTTTGTATAGATAAGGGTCATTGATGCATCTATTTCTTGAGTGGGTGCCTTAAGGGGCCTACCAAGAATGGGGAATGACTATTCACGTAATCATTATGGGTTAGAGACAATACACAAAGAGAGTATCTGTATGTGTTCTTAGCCTTAGTTGTCCTTGCACTAGTTATCCTTGTCCATCTAGGTCTCACACTATTACACTCTTGATATATTGCTTGTATATCACCACTTAGCACCTTGTTCATCCATCTGCTTGATCTAAAAACTCTTTATTGATTTGCATGACACATCACCTCATTTACCATCCTTTGCTGATGTCATCGCCCATGGGCGATGGTGTTTTTGCAAGGTTTTGTTGGTCAAAGCCATCTCCCACGGGTGATGGCATCGTATATATACTTACCACATCCAAACATTTCATAAGGAAGGAAGCCCACATCTTAGAACTACCATTTATTCTGATCTCTTGCACCAACTTGCATTTTCTTGCATAGCTCTTGGTTCATCTTGCACTTGGCTTGGATTGGATTAGACACTCTTCTTCTTGGTTGGATTACTTGCACTATTGGGTCATCTATAGTGAGTCTAGGATAGGAATAGTGTTCCCCTTCTCCACCTAATAGTGATTCTCTCTTGGTGTGCTACTTCTCTGGAGAGATAGATACATCAGTGACCACCCTACAGTGCATGTAAGCTCTCTAACTACATTTTAAATTATATATATATTAGTTCATTTCCTTCCCCATTTCTCTATGTTATCTTAGTGTTACATGTACATTGATTCTAGTTAGCATAGTGTCCTTATTTTATCATCTCCTTAGCTTCTCTTTACTTTCATTTCAGTTAAATTATGAATGCTTGCCTTATCTATTATTGATCCTTACCTCTTCTCATGCATCTATTGATATCTTAGTAGGGTACTCTCACGTATCTTAACTATGGGCCTGGAAACCCTAGGTTGACATTGTGTAGGGATTACTACCATCTAGATATGTAACCCTATCACTTGATGTAGCCCCTTTAAATCTATCTGCTTTATTCCGGTTCATTTTTGTCTCCTACTCGTTACTTCGATACACTTATTGTACAAAATACTTAGGAGTGCAAGTTATTGAAGAATATTCTTAGCCCACCATACATTTATGGTGAACTCAATGTGAATCCTATAGACCGATTGATCGATCAAAACTCATTAAAATCACCCATCTTCAATCTTGACCTTATCTAAGCATCCAAAAACCCACAAAACCTCAAAAACACGACTACACATACAACATCACCAAGGGGTGATCCTAACTGCATTCTTTACTCATTTTTGAATGTCATTAGCCTTTGTGTACACTTTTTCGCATGATCGATTATGTCTATATCCTTAATTTCCAAACATGTTCTTAGCTAGATAATCACTCCATCATGGAGTATTTGGGCCTGTGGTCTTGTGAATATATTTGAGACATTTCCTGAGACCTATCATCTTGAATTTGAGTTTCCCTTTTTTATGGACTGTTGTGTTGTAGGAGCACCTAGAAATAATCCTTCTACCCACCATAATGGCCCATCTGAGGATGATGAAGAATAATAGAATGATGATACTTTTGATCATCCTCTTGAGATTTAAAAGTTTCTATCTTAGTTTCCCAATACAAAAATGAATAAGAAGAAATGCTTAGGAAATGCCTTCTCGAATTCGTTTCGAACAACTTGACAATAGAGAAAGAAAAAGGGAAAGGTCTCAAAGCAGGTTCATCTAAAAATGCTTCTAATTATGACTCTACCAATCTCATTCTCCAACTTATTTATAGGATGAGCCAACAACAATCTTCTACTATGGTAAAATTCCTTTAGATGTAAGCCAACATGGCTCAATTATTCAATTTCCATCCAATGGGCTCTTGGGGCACTGTACCCCCTTCTTTGAAAAATGGGCCCAATGGAGTTCCCATCAACTAACCCCTTATCCAAAAAAAATTCTTAAGAGCAGTTCGAAAAGAGCCTTTAACACTTTATATTTCTAGCATGGATATTGGTGAAATTTCTCCTTCTATCGATCTCCTACGACGAGTCTACTGATCCTACCCTTCACATTAAGGCCTTTAGTAACCTTTATAAGGAGTGGATCAAAACCAATTCATACACTTCCACTAAAATCCTAGCTAAAACTCTCACTAGAGATGCTTTAGATTGGTATCATGCTTTACCTCCTAATTTTATAGTTGAGCTAGAGTCCTTAGTGACAACCTTAGTAAACGAATTCCAATATCATGATCTACTTGAAAACAATATCAATGCTTTCATCAATTGCCAATAATCTGAAAATGAATCAACGCAATATTTCATCAAGCATTGGAAGACCCTATCTATACGAGAAGAACACAATATGCCTAATGATAGCCTCTTCCAACTTTTCTTACGAGCTCTTGAACCTCACCTTCAATACAATGTAAGGTCCTTTTCTCCCACTTCCCTAGAAGAATCCTTTGAACAATCAAAAAGGAAAGACTATCTCATGAGGGAATTTGAGAAAGCTCCTCCTAAGACACAAACCAATAAGAAAGTCCAAATACTCCAACATTCTAAAAAAAAGAATGCGAAAAATGATGGAGTCTCTGATACTCTTCCTCTTGTCACTTCTTCAAATAGAATTGTTTTTAACATTGACCAACAACCTAACTATCATTAACCATTGAGTAAGGAAGAGTTGAAATATCACTTACCTAATCCATTTACCATGATCTTGGATCCTTCTCATCTTATTCCTCATTGGCATGATGAAAAGAAATTTTTGTGGCATGCTAAGTGGGGTCACTCCCACAAAATTTTTCATGTACTACAAATGACTACTATCAAATTCTTCTTAGGTCCCCAATTTTACTATGATGCCATCACTCGAGAGTGTTAGAACTAAGCGATCAAAGCTCATGATGTGGATCAACAAAAGGATCATCATAAAGATATCAACCAAGCTAATGAGAAGCTACATATCTTCTCCAATCCTATGCTTAATCATAGTGTCATTAAAAGTTATACGAAGCCAAAAAATTATACAACTAATGTAACAACAGATTATCCTCTTGAAAACATAGCTGTAATTAATGATGTAAAACATATCATAGCTTATATAGAACTAGGATATCTTGTATCATTTCAACATCAAACTCATATGGTTATATATCCCTTTGTACCTCAAAACCAATCTTCTCAAAGAAAAAAATTTCTCCTCCAGACACCATTAGCCATCTTTGTGAAAATAATTCAACATGGTTGATGGTTTCTAGATCTGTATCTATCTCGAGCATAGACACCATCAGACCCTATAAAAATCAAACTTATAGGGCCGATGGTGTTAGAACTGAGAAAAAAAGTTTCATATATTTTCTTAATCACTCCCACTTTTTTTGGATCAATTTCTAAGGATTCCCAACAATCTTAGCCTACTGCATAATCCATTCATGATGCATGGGATCCTCTTGAAGAACTTTCCTAACTTCTTGGCCAAGTTACCTTCTTAGAACTCATGCGTATGTCGCCTTATCATCGTGAGCATCTCATGACATTTTTGATATGAACATTCCTTTTCCTCCCTCTTTGGGGAAAAGTCCCGCATTGCATGGCTTAGAGGAAAGCATCCATTGAAAATGTGAGGAGCTCTCTATTCATATTGATATTAATATGAATTCTCATTCTTGCATTCATTTTCCTATAGCTTCTATGGTCCCGGATGAGATATTTCTTTGTACACACAATTTGACTCTCTTCATTTCACTACATATTGGTCACACTATGGTCAAGAGTTATCTCATTGATGAAGGAGATGACATGTGTGTGGCCTTGATTAACTAAAAATGGACTAACTATGTAGTAAGGGGATAATTAATCTAAGCTATAAAAAACTTTAATAAATTAAATAAATACACTAAATGAAATATGTAAATTATTTAAGTAACTATGCAAAAGGAAATACTAACCCTAATGTGAAAGAAGGAAGAGGAAAGAACTCAACTTAATAATAGATGCTCACATGACGAGTGTGTTGTCGTTGTGAAGACTAGAAAAATCACAAAAGTAGGAACAACTGTTTAGAAGTCCCGAAAAGGGTGGATCTGGAGAATCTAGCTAGACTGGAGCACCTAGAGGAGGACTGGGGCCTTGCGGGCACTCTATGCAATCTGGGCACCCTACGTCTATGTAAAATCTCTCAAACTAATCTTTCACGCAATTTGGAAGGTGATATGGTACCTTCATTGTGTATCATATCAGATTCACCATGCTCCTTCAGATGTCACCAATAATCCAAGATGAAAGAAAGACTGCAAGACCCCAAAACAAACATCAAACCCTAAAAAAATAAATGCATATGAAGGGGTCAGATTGACCTTAGTTTCCACAATGGTGGACTTATTAATTGAGTGCTGCACTACATCTCAAACTCGATGTAGTTTTATGTGCAAGTGTGTGTGAACATGCCCTAGGTTGCTCTTGTGCCAATCACACTTTGTGAAGTAGCGAGCAATAACTACGTGTAGAAAATGTAATAAAATGTGTACATGGAATAGAATAGAATCCTCCCCCTATGAAGTGTGATGCAGATGTCCTAGCCTTATGCCTTGATGATGGAGCTATGTGGATGTAAGTGATCTCTAATGTAAATAGATGGATGTAAATCTAGATGGAGTGATAGTAGTAAGTGATGCTAGGTCCCTCATTATGGTCTCATAACTTTATATTTATAGGGTTCTCTTGATCTAATTTCATAATTAACCCCGAAAAGGGTAGACCACAAGAAAGATAAAGATGTAAAACGACTAGAAAGAGCCCAAAAATGGTGGGAAAGTGCAAAAAGGACCGGGGTCGCCCCTGGTGGGACCAAGGCACCCATGGGTGCCCAATACTAATCTAGGCACCCCAGTCGAGGCTAAAATAACGCGGGATGACAGAAGATGACTCAACATATGGATGAAAAGAGGTGGTAATGATGAAATAAAATAAAATAAGATGGCCAAAAGATGGGGTTAATTAGTACTTTCTTCACTCAAGAACCTTCTAAATAGTAGTATGAGACCGAGATAAATAAATGTCTAAAGTGCATGATTTTGTGACTACATTTTCCCCCACTTTATGTTGGTGAGCGGAAAGCTTGGTAACATAAAGTAGATAGAGATGTGTACTGATGTCCATGAAGAGTGTAGTAGAAATGTGCGTCGAAGGACTAGAAAAAGCGTGGAATGAAAAAAAAATATGGAGGAGCATGGAAACTAAAGATGAAAAATGTGCAAAGAAAAAGTGATGAGAGTGAACCTAGGGTGGAACGTGTGTGTAGTTTTATGCGGTGTGTAATGTACCTACATGGTTAGTAAAGTGTGTGTTGTCACAAAGTGTTTTTTTTGTTGTTGTTGTTTTTTGTTTCCCCCAATTTGACTGCTTGTTTCTCATATGTGGAATCTACAAGGAGAAAATGATCAAGTAGTCAAATATGTATGTATGTATGTGTGTAAAAATGAAATGTAAAAGACACATGTATATAAAAGCATGTAAATGTAAAATGTAAAATAAATGGAAAATGTAAATGGAACATGTGCACCTGATCCATGTCGAGAAAGAGAGTGTAGAAGGATATCCTATACTACAAGTTTTTTTGGGTGATCTCATGCCACCCTGGCCAAAGAAGTGTAGGAGGAAATGCTTTATGTCCTCCAAGCTCTAACTGCTTCCCTAAATGTGTGTGAAGAGATCTCTGTATCATCCTAGTTTTTTGGGTGATCCGACACCATTGCCAAAGTAGTGTAGAGAGGCACACCCATTGTAACCTCCAAGCTGTAACTACTTCCCAAAATGCTAAGGACACCATGTCCTATAAAATCCATTGTGTATGGGGTTTGTAGAGACTAGTCTGAACCCACTTGTTGTATATAATTGAACCAAACTAGTGTAGAATCTCTATGTTAGTATGTAAAACCCCAAATGATGCCCCCCCTCTTTGGGGGGCATGCGACGTCACTGATAGGAGAATTGGCCCCAAAAGAGGACCAACCGCATGTATTTTGTAACTCTTCCCTGCAGAGAAGGGGAAGCTTGGTAGAAACCAAGGCACACACAAACAAGGATGGCTAGCCAAAACAAGTGTTAGTATGAAAACATGCATGCATGTAAGAAAGACAATGTGTAATCTACACAAACAATGTAAAAGCTACCAAACAAGTAGTGTAAACATGCAAGAAGACAAGTAAGCCACACAAAGTGGGTTGCAAACATGGGACATCACTCATGATGTGCAAGACACAAGGCCATCATGGCCACAAACAACAAACAAGTGTGCACACCAAACATAGGGAAAGGCCCACATACAAAAAACAAAAAATGAAAGACAAGTAAAAACAAACAAAAAGTAGTCATGGAAACATGTAATCCTATAAAACAAGTGTTGCACATGGAACACCCATTAGCATGTTAGAGAAATAACCAATATGTCAAAGTGTGAATAACCAAGTAATGTAAAGTGCTAAGTATAAAATGAAACAATAACACTATAAGAGATGAATGTGGATGCCCCAATGACAAAGTGTAGGAAGGGTAGAAGGTGAGCATCCATGCTGCATGTAAAAGATCTATATCTGTGATCACAACTAAAAAATATGTGAACACACATGTGTGGATGATATAGATAATGACATATAAGAAATCAATCTAACATGTGTAGTAAAGTGATCATGTAAAACACTAGTAAACAAGAGTAAATGCCCCCAAGACAATGCAATATGTTGTGGATGGATGGAATGGAATGCAAGATGGAATGATAGGAGTTTGTGCCCCCGAGTGAATGGAAATGTATGCAATGAGGTTCATTTTTTTTCCCCCAATAGTCAAGAATGAACCATAAATGAGAGTGTGTCATCGGGAAATGGTCGAGTAGTGTGTTGTGTCTAATGTGCATTATGATGAATGTGTAGGTGTAGTGATGAGATGTGACCTAGAAAATGATGTGCATGAACCCTATAGCCAAAGTGTATATCATGACTAGATGAATGTATAAGTGATGATTTATCCTAAGCATATATCACTATAAGATGAATGGATGAGTGATGATTTATCCCTAAGCATATATCACTATAAATGATGAAGGGAGTGGTGAGTCACTACAAGATGAAAATAGAAGGTGATGTAACCTAAGGTGTATACCACTACAAAATGATAGAATAGTGAAATGATTTAGCCTAAAGTGTATGTCACTAAGCATATGTCACTATGAAAGAAAATTAACATAAATGTGTGATGAGTGTAAGGTCCATTTGATTTGTAAACCCTCGATAATTGAGTATGGACCGAGGAACTAAAGTGTGTCATAGGGTGTGTGAGTAGTAGTAGAAGAAGACAAATAGCAATGAATGATAAAATGACCATGTGATGAATAGAATATGTAAAAATGTGTATGTATGTGATGAGATGTCAAGATGTGTAGAATGTAAAATGTAATGTAATGTATAATGTAATGTAACATGTGTAGATAGACTAATAATGTAATATAGGGATGAATGTAATGCTAGACTCATATATGATGAAGACTAGTATAGTATATAGAGAATGTATGTGTGTGAAATATGTGATGTATGTGTAAATGTATGAATATGAATATGTATATAGGTATGTATGATAATATATAAATAGCCTAATAGTGTATGATGTATGAAAATGTAGATGTATGGTGAGGAATATGTATAATGTATGTATATGTATATGATAAATGTGATATGTATGATGTGTATGATGTATAAATGTAAATGTCAAAATGTTATAGACTAAATGTAGAATGTATGGTGTATGATGCATGATATGTGATGAAACACAATGTGTAATGCCTATAGTGTGAGTGTGTGGGGTTTCAGTGTAGTAGTAATCCCTCAACAGTCAAGTGTGAACTGAAGCACAAGAGTGTGTCATCGGGTAACGATGATGCTAAAAACATATGATGAAAAATGCCTATATGAAAATTGTAAAGATGATGATATATGATGATGATATGATGATGGGGGGGGTGTATTAGGTGTTATGCCCCCAAGTATATAGAAATGAGTAAACTAACCAATGATAGTGAAGGACGAAGGTCCTCCACCCGATGTCGCGAGGATGAAAGCATAGGACCATGATCTAATAGTGGTGGTATGGTAGAAAATGTTGTGTTGGTGAATGAAGTCTATATGCGCATGTGATGAGGGATGAATATAGGATGAAGAGGTCATGGTGTAGTAAAATGTTGGTGATGGAGATCTATGTGATGTTGAATGTGCAAAGGTGATGAGAAACCATGTGGAATAAAATGAGGTGGTGATCGACATTCGAGATGCAGTGATTATCCTAGGAATAGGCCTATGCCAATGTGTAGGACTAGTGGAATGAATGATGTGGTTGTGTAGATGATACTCAAGTAGGTGAACTAGGAGTAGATTGTGCTTTTGAGCAACATAGAATGAGATGTGTTAGAAGAAGTAGATGACACATGAGTGATTTATGAGGAGATGATGACAATGGAGGAGATGGAGGGACACCATCAATAGAAATGACTTGTGTATTGTAAATGAACTTGAGTCGCAAATGATTCATAGAAATGATAGATTGAGAGTGACGAATCCAATTGAGACCAAGAAGCATGTCACATCCCTCAACTATGTTTCCAATGAGGAAAGGGACAAGCATAGTAAGAGGACCAACTGTAACATGTAACTTAACAACACCAAAGGGTTTGTGGAAAGGGTATTCAATTTGGGATGATGGAGGATACCTAATAGCCTTAAGAAGTGAAATAGAACATGCACTAATGGGCCATGATGGGTCAACCTTAGTATTGTTGATGGAGGTCGAGCCAATAGATGCATGGATGTGTAAATGATTAGATGTAAACTTGTGCATGATAATCATCATTGGAAAAAGAAATGATTGGTGGTGAAGCTTTAGTGTTAGAAACTAAGAAATCCAGAGCTCTTGATCTTGGAGGTGATACCACGCATGATACATGATTAGAAGAAGATTTGTTGTCTTTTTGTCATGTTGTTGAGAGTCATTGTTAAAGATCTTGAGTTTACCCTTGTCATTGGTTGGGGAAGAGCTAGTAGACTCTAAAAAACTCGAGTTTTTTTATCAATTAGATCTTGGATGATTGTTCAAAGTTTTAGGAATCTATTTGTAGAATGTCCCACACATCGATGATAATCACAATGAATTTTTCATTATAGTTCCTACCTTTTGGTCATGATGGGTCTAATTTGAGTGGTGGAGGAAGGGTAATAAGATTTCTCTCAAGAAGTTGTTTCAATATAAGATGTGGAGCCATGGGAAAGTTGCTAAACGTGCGCCGAGGTTGTTATGATTGAACCTCCCTAGTAGGAGTGATGGTGTTGACAATGATTTTAGCATCGGTTGGTTTAGTTGTGGAAGGTTTAAATGGCATCTTGTTAGGAAAATGAGTGGAAGATGAAGTTTGTTCTTGATACTTAAGCTTTCCTATGGATAAGAGTTTAGTCTCACGAAGCTTGAGAGTATGAAAAAGTTGATCAAATGAAGGAGAAGTCTCAAAGAGAACACTCTCTTGTAGAGGTGGTAATAGAATTTGAATAAATAAGTCTGAAGCTCAGAGTCGGAAAACATTTGTCATCTTAGCTAGATTATTCTTATACCTTAAAACATAGTTGGCTAGGTGTTCATTTGAGCCTTGTTTAAGTTGTGCTAGTTGGGCATAAGAAATATTAGAGCCGATATTGATGGAGAAATGAGTAAGAAATGCATCAGCTAGATGTGTGAAAGAGGTTATCGAGTGAACAAGTAAGTCATAGAACCAACACATCACATAATCATGAAGACTACGAGGAAAGATTTTAGCTAAAAGATATGATCATCAACGAAGTCAAGACAAGTGACATGAAATGCTCTAAGGTGTTCTTGTGGGTCACCATGCCCATTGAAAATGGGAAGCTTAGGGGTAAAAAAATTAGGAGGAAGTGGGTAAGTAGAGATGGCAGGTGCAAATGGAGTATGTAATAACAAGGTAGAATCTAAAGATGGTGATGCATGCGAAGTGGTTTGTTATAACTTATGAATTTGAGCTTGAAGATCATGATAAAGAGAAGTTAAGTCTTGATTTCCAACAGATGAGACTTTTTGTACATGAGAAACTAAGGGTGGTGTAAAATGATTGGTAGGAGTAGGAACAAAAACGAGAATAGTAGAAATGGGAGGAAGAGTAGAAGCAGGTGGTGGAGTGGTAATGGAAGTGGGTACGATGGAAGAAGTAGTGAGTTCACCAAGTTAGTAGCTTCCTCATGAGAAACATGCAAAAGTAAATCTAGATCTTGGGGATGCTCAACAAGGTGATCATTGATGGCCTTAAGGTGAGCTTCAAGTAAATTCCTCATGAGAGTGAGCCATGATAAAGGAAAATAAACCCTAGATGGTAAGGTAAGAAGGAAGAACCTAGAAGTGTGGATGATCAGTCGGGTTCACCAAAATGATTAACTAAAAATGGACTAACTATGTAGTATAGGGGATAATTAATCTAAGCTATGAACATCTGTAATAAAGTAAATAAATACAGTAAAGGAAGTATGTAAATGATCTAAGTAACTATGCAAAAGGAAATGTTAACCCTAATGTGTAAGAAGGAAGAGGAAAGAACTCAGCTGAATAAAAGATGCTCGGAAGAGTGTCAGCAGTGAAGGTGACTGGAAAAAATTAGAGCAAGAACGACTATGCAGAAGTCTCAAAAAGGGTGGATCTGGAGTATCTATCTAGATTGGAGCACCTGGAGGAGGACTGGGTGCCACTCAGGCACTCGGTATGTAATATGGGTGCCTAGTCTGTGTAAAAGCTCTTAAACTAGATATTTTCACAGGGATAGAAGGTGATCAAAACCCTCGTTGTGTGTCATCATCAACTTTTTGATGCTCATTAGATGTCACCAATAATCCAAGATGAAAGAAAGACTGCAAGACCCCAAAACAAACATCAAACCCTAAAAAAGAATAATGCATATGAAGGGGTCGATTGACCTCAGACTGACCACAATGGTGGACTTACTAACTAAAGTGCATTGCACTACATCTCAAACCTAATGTAGTTCTATGTGCAAGTGTGTGTGAACATTCCCTAGGTTTCTCTTGTTCCAGTCACACTTTGTGAAGTAGTGAGCAATAACTATGTGTAGAAAATGTAATAGAATGTGTGCATGGAATAGAATAGAATCCCCCCCTATGAAGTGTGATGTAAGATGTCCTAGCCTTGTGCCTTGATGATGGAGCTATGTGGATGCAAGTGATCTCAATCAAATAGATGGATATATAACTCTAGATGGAGTGATAGTAGTAAGTGATGCTAGGTCCCTCATTATAGTCTCATAACTTTATATTTATAGGGTTCTCTTGATCTAATTTTATAATTAACTCGAAAAGGCCGACCATAAGAAATATAAAGATGTAAAATGGCTAGAAAGATCCCAAAAGTGGTGGAAAAGTGCAAAAGAGACCAGGGGTGCCCCTAGTAGGACCAGGGCACCCACGTGGGCGCCCTAGTGCTAATTGGGCACCCCGATCGAGGCTAAAATATGGGTGTAAAGAGGTCGGTATTGACAAAATAAAATGAAACAAGATGGCCAAAAGAGTTAATGTAATTTCTTCACTTAAGCCTTAATAAAAGAGGTGAGATAAATAATGTCTAAAGTGCATGATTCTATGACTACAAGCCTCATTACACTTTATCAAGGCTCTTGGTTACTCCAGAGAAAACTTAGAATTTACACTAACCACATGTTAAGGATACCATTATCGACAGATGCCTCATGTGGGGTGTATTTTGTTACCCATCATCGTTTCCCTATGACTATCCACGTTAACGTCATGGTCTTTTATTTTCCTCTATTTTGTAATATTATCCTAGGAGGCCTTGGAATCATCATATATGCACCATTTCTTTTCGCATGCCGAAGTGCATGAAATTCACTCACCGATTAAATAAAATTTGAATATTTTGGAGTTAATCGAAATACAATAGTGAAATAAATGTCTAAAATAAATAAGAAAAGTGACCCAAACAATCTACGCCTGTAAAAAAAAGAAACCCTAAAGTACAAGAAGAGTTAGAAAGAACTTAGCTAATTTGGCGAGTTTATTGGAATGTGTCACAAAGAAGGTGGAGGAACAGGAGGAGGAAACAATTGTCTTGAAGTCCCAGAAGTTCATATCCGAGTAATGTGAGTGGATGGGGGCACTGGGAGAGGATCGGGGCATCTGTGGGTACCCAGTTTGAGTTATGGGTACCCTAGTCTGCGCACGGGAGGTCTATAGCCATTTTTTCACCCCACCAAGAACAAGGGAACCTCATGTACGCTGGCCTATCACCCAGCGAGGAACCAGGCGCTCACATGAGGCATGCTAGAGGGAGCCGAGTCTCTCTTTTATGTGAGTCTAGTGGAAGGCATAGTTCATGATTCGACTTAGTGATTTAACAAACATGAAGAAGCCATAGAGCTCGGGGACGAATTCTACACCCCTTCGGTCACAAAATAAACAAAGTGTGCAATAGAAATAATAGAACCAAGAGTTTGTAAATCCACAAATATACTTAATCATTCAAGTAAGTTCCATGATTATACAATATCAAAAGCGAGTAAAAACATGCGAGATAGTATGGAAGGAGATCTTAATGTAACCATGCTGGTAACCTTATCATATTCATTCATAGTCATGCTACAAAGTATCATAGAGGGGTAAACCGTAGTCATGCGCTATGTCTGGATTCATACATGTATTTTCACGAAACAAAAATTTCATTCCCCATTTCCCCATTACATCATTCTTTGGAATACTTTACCCATTTTCATCTCATAGTTCTTGCAGTAATTATGCAGAGCTCCGCTACCTCACTTTTGTCTCTGTTCTTTGCCAAGGGCGCGTGTATAAATAGGCATCTGAGCTCTAACAAACTCCTTTGTAGCCTCAGATCTGGCCCCAAGTGTCAAGGTGTGGGTCACCCCGGTGCATGCCTCTCCATGTCATGATTAACTTTTTGGATCTTTCTATCGCAAGGTATATTCCCTCCAGGACACCTTGTCACCAGGCTGGAACCTTATCCAAACGGAACACGTTCTTCATGTGTTCTATCCCAAAAGGCCAAAAGTGGCTAAGTCCCAAATTGTTCTTCATGCGGCGTGCGCGCTTCTAAGTTCTCCAAGAATCCTTTTGAATCTTGCTTTGTGCGCCTTAACTTGCATGCTTCCTCCGATCATGCGCGCCTACACACCTTTAAGATTTGGGAGCTATATTAGGGGCCCAACATTACCCCACACTTCACCTCGCCCTAGGGCACCTTCTCAAAGAATTTAGTACAAAAAGAATGCAAGGCATTGCCTTGGAAAATAATGGGGGGAAAGAATAAAGAAAGGGGGAGAAAAAGAATAGGGGGAAAATTCCCTAAAGAAGAAGGGGAAAGTTTTTTTGTAGGTCGGCCTCCAGTGTACTCCAAGCGCTGACTTCCTCCTGTGCTTTAGTGCAGATGTCTCCAACCAAGGTGCTCACATCGGGGAAGGTTAACCCTTCCCCTTGTGTGGTAATGGTTTCCACCACAGTCTCCAGTTCTTTAGTGTGATCTTCCAGGGCATCCATCTTCCTCGTGATGACCTTGTAGAGCTCTTTTAGCCGGGTTTTGATTGAGACTCGCTTGATTATTAATGGCTTGATTTATTTTTCACTTGGCTATGATACTTTCTCACTCGGCTCTATTGCCATTATTATTTTCTCACGAATTCCTTCAGCTCGGCCTCATCACTTTGGCAAGCAATATGCTTGTCACTTTGTCTTGATCTCGCACGGTGGTCGTAGGTAACCCCCATGGTTTGTACAATGAGCTAGTCTTATGTCGGCAAGCACCTTGTTGTATTCAGCCATGAGTGTGATGAGCTTCAACTTGTCTTCCTTCTCCAAGCACGCCACTACCTCCTCTGCCGACTCCATTGCCAAAGGCTGCCTTTTGCATGGTGAGGATCTGAGTCAAGTCCTCTAGGCACTCCAGGGAGGATCTATACTTTTGCATGGGAGGGTTAAGGTCCGAGTGCTTCGTGATAATCACTTGGGAGATTAGCTCCACCTTCTTGGAAACTTCACGTACCTTGGCCTTTTCCTCCTGAAGCTCCCTCTGCATTTGGGCGCTGATTAATTTCTCAAGGCTAAAATCTTTTGTTAGCTTCACTAATTCTTCCTTCCTCTTCTCCAACAGGGCCTTCAAGACTTTAACACTATCATTCCTACCAAAGAACCTAGCCTCGATTTCCACGGAGACTTTTTTGAGTGCGTTACACACTTGCTCATCCGATAGTTGTTACGTGTTTACAATGGGGTTGTCCCCCTTTCCTTCGGACAACTTTAATACTACTCCTTGGTTAATCTCAAACTTAGGCTCATCGAGGTGGGAGTCGAATGCCCATGATAACATCTTCCTCATTCACGGGTATCCACCCTCAGGGTCAAAGGATTCCATGGTGGTGAGCTCCTTGGTGGGCACAATACTTTGGAAATGTGCGTGCAAAACTTTGTTGGGGTCATCAATGTAACCCATCATTATTCTTCCCCCTTCGTGCATTTACTTCCCATGCGCACGCCCTTGGGAATAGTTACCGAAAGAGTTAGGTATTTTGTGCTACCCACACTCTTCTCCCTCTGCTCTTCTTTGAATTTGCCGAGCACTAGCTCCGCACTACGCTCCAACTCCTCTTCGACTAGGGTATTGATTATCTTCTCTGCCTCCCTTGTTGCCTTCTCATCCACCTCCTCCTGAGTGAGTTTGGGCATATCTGGCTCCTTGGTACTAGCCCCTTCACTCCTCTCTTCGCTCCACGTGCCTTCCTCCCTTTGGGTGCCCTTCCTCCTTACAAAGATGAAGGCATCATTTGTATCCTCTGCTTCCTCTCCCTCCAAGTCATGGACATCAATTGGCTCTTGATCCACCTCCAACTCTTCCCCTCCATCATCATCCTTTTCACCTAGATAGGCGTCTGGGTCGTCTGTATCTTCAGACCATTGTTCCTCCATTCCTTTTTCTTCTTCCCTTGTAGAAAATTCTAAGGTTGGGGATCTTTGTCTTTTCTTCATCTCGAAGGTTCTTGAGGGATGGTGGTGGCTTCGCAAGTTCCGGGGTCTTCTCCCTGACCACCATTCTCCTCATCTTTCAGACGTAGGTACTCGGCCTGCAAAGATATCATGTTCTACCTCTCCACTACTTTTTGTTCTTCCTCTTCTTCTTCTTTCTCCTTGTGCTTTGGCACTGGCTTCTTTCTTCCCATGGGGTTATCTGAGATGGATATTTCATTCTCTACATACGCACCCTTCTCAAACTTATGCCTTATGCATAGGTAGATTTAAGCAAAGAACGCTCTCAACAATGGGTAAGGTCAATGGCCTTATGATGTGTATGTCCTATGACACATACCTTTCAACATACGTGTGCTTCCCCGGGTAGACCAACTTCTTTCTCATCTCTTTGTGTTCATTGTCAAGGGTGTATAGGTCAAGTTTTAATTTCTTTGACTCCTTATACCTGTTCACTCCCGCCTAGAAAAATTGGGCAGTAAATGAGAAGGGGAGTTTGCACTAGGGACTCCAACTTCCATCCACCAAGATGAATCTACCAATGCAGAAGTGCTGGTATACCGCGAACTCTTCTTCTCCTTCGATCGTCGCGGGGAGTTGCTTAGGGATTCGCCATTAAGCCCGGAATGCATTCTTAATGCACGTGTACCATTTATCCAAGCACACCTTGTGCACCCCTGTCATTGACTCACAAGTATACTTCTGAAAGGTGAAGGGTCTTTATTGGGGTACTCCCATATGAACTTATTAGATGTATCTGGCACCCTGATTTGTGAGAACACAATGGTTAATAGAATGTTCCCAAATAATATCTTTCCTCCATTCTTTGCGCTTCTTATGATCTCGTCTGCTATTTACTAGGAGATATTATATATGGTGCCCTTTGCAACCTTCCTGTAGACATTCAACCAGGGCTTGCTCACCTGGGTCCACCTCTCTTGTCCATTCAGCTTGGAAACAAGGTGCGCGGCCATTTTCATCACTAGGTCGTTGATATCCATGACATCGTAGTATCTTGATCCCTTCTTATAAACCTGGGATGCAATGGTTTATTAAATTGCCTCCTCATCCTGGAGGTCATCTATGATCATGTCCCCTTTACATATTAGGCATGTAAAGTGTGAGATTAACTGGGGAGTTATGTGTATTTTGTGCCCTGCGAAGCAGAAGAAATCTTTGTGTACATGTGTCATTAACCATTGGTACAGGCGCTCGGGCTTCCCAAAGTATGGAAACTCATAAAGCTGGAGAATCCCTACCTTCTCCATTTTCACCTTGACTACGTCACTATAGATCGACATCCCGTCAGGTGTTCATTTGTTTGTGGGGTGCACCATCTCTAGTGCCATTTCCTTCGTGATTATACTCGACCGGTGATTGTAATCGATCACGGTCATCTATCTGATGTGGGACTCCCACTCTTGCCCTAGCAAAACCCCATCCAGTATTGCATCTCTGAGTACCATTCCTCATTGGTATCCAAGGGGATTTCTTCTTCTTTCTTCTTTCCTTTTCCCTCACTCTTCCCTTCTTGGATTATCGTCGGGCTTATCAATTGGTTTTGTGGCGTCATTTTACCCTTTTCTTTCATTCCTGGTTACTTTTGAGTTATCTCGGGAGTTTTCTTCACGCGCTCCATGCCCTAGAGCACAAACCCTAATCTTTGATTTTATTCTTCGATCACGTCACTCTTTCACATCATTCCTCACACCCGTGAATCACTTCTACTTTGGTTTGTAGATCTAACGGACTGATTGCATGTGATTTTTTAAGATTTTCCTTCGCACGAGTTATCTCTCGAAACCCTAACTCTTGAAAGAAAATCATTCTCCTTGTTTTCGCAAAGTAAAATAATGAACTGCCCATGCTTGTATTTATAGCTTTTCCCACTTTTATGCATTAAAGGCTAGGCTACCTACCATCGTACGACAATATTTAATGCGGAATTTTTCAAACAAACCTAACTTCAGTGCTTTTCCTTACGCGCCCAATCCTTGCGTGAAAAGTTTTTCACCCACGCCCAATCCTTGCGCGAAAACTTTTCCAACCTTCTGGCGTGCAAACAATCCATCTTGACAGAAGACTCTTGCGCATGTATTACCAGTGCCAAAGGCACCTCTTCCATCCTCATGATTCTTGCTTTCACCTACCTCATGTTTTTGCACTTTTTCTCCTTATACGTGGATTTCCAATGTAACCTTATTTTGCTACCCATCTGCCTTCTTTTCTCCTAATGCATATTTTCAACAGGGCCAATTCGAATGGTCTACCAACCCAATCCTCTTGTAGAATAACTTCATGCCTCTCTTTATCACCTCACCCCACACTAAATCGATGCGTGGTCCTCTGCGCAATCATAAGTCTAAAAAAATTAATAAGGTTAGTGGTGCCCAAGGTGCAAAACAAGACAACAACGTGAAAGGGGAAAACAAGAAAGGAAAAACATAAAAGGAGAAGCTAAACTAAGCGCGTAATCGCCTTATTTACAAACACCAAGAAACATTATTTATAGTAGGGCTTCAACCTACTCCCATTGAAGTGTCCAAGTAATTTTGTTCCATCCCAGTAAGCAGAATCGCACGCTGTGTTGAATCAAGGATGTATAAAATTACATAAGGAACCAACCAATGCACCTTCAAATTTCTAGGATGGCGTAGAAATTTTGAATCATATAGCAATACCATCTGGCCAACCTCAAACTATTTTTTTTTAATGTGGTGGTCATGCCATGCCTTTTGTTTAGATTTTTTAGTTGTTTGGCTCTATCTTGCTAGTGAGCGCCTTTCATCCAACTTTATCAATTCATCAATTATCTCTTCTAGCACTTGTTCATCATCAAACCCTCCTGCGTGTGCTATACGTAGAGATGGTAACATGAATTCCACTGGCAAAATTACTTCCGCGCCAAACACCAGTTGAAATGGTGTGGGCTTGTTCAACCTTTTATACGTTGTTCTGTATGCCTAAAGAACTGTTGATAGTTTTTCATCCCAATCCTGCCTACCCACATCATATATCTTAGTCAATGTGTGACTAAGGATTTTGTTGAATGCCTGTACAATCCCATTTTCCTGAGAGTGATAAGGGGTAGTCTTGTGATGAGCTACCATGAATTCTACTAATAGAATCCTAATTGTTTCATTTAAGAAGTGAGTGCCCCTATCACTTTTTAAAATTAATGGGCACCCATACTTGCTCATAATGTTCTCCCACAAAAATATAGCAGCGGTGTGGCTGCGGTGTAATCTTTAGTGGACACGACCTCGCCCACCTTGTGTCGATAATCGGTATAGGTAATAATATACCGTGAGTTAGTCCTTCATGCAGCTGGTGAGATTGGTTCGAAAAAATCTATTGCCCACTTTTCAAAAGGTTCCGTTGCGCGATGGGGCGCAAGGAATCTCATCCCTTTTCCCAGAGTTTTCCAAAGCATTAGCAAAGTGGTCCCAGTGTCTTGCAAAACTCAATACAATCTGGTGAATCGTCTCCCACCATAGTCCCAGTGACTAGGATCTTACACGTGGTCGCATTCCCCACATAGTGTCCTCGACAATCCCACCATGGGCTTCTTCTATTATAGCTATGTGCTCATGTTCCAATACACACCGGCACAAAACCTCATCGTGGCCCATTTTATACAAATCCCTATTGATCAACATGAAGGGTGTGGCACGTATGGCTAACCTTTTCCTCTCTAGAGCATTCATCCCTTCAGCGCCACACCTCCTTGAGAAAAATGGCAATGTCTTCTAATTCTGAGGGTACGCACCGCAACCTGAATAGTTGTGCATCGACATGGTTTCCTCGATACTTTGCGCGTCCTCTCCCAAATAAATCCTTGATAAATGATCTGGCCCACAATTGTTCTTTCCCAGTTTTACCACTACTTTGAATTCAAATTCTTGAAATAAAAGTACCCAATGGCATATGTGCCCTTGCAACACTACTTTGTTTACTAGATACTTCAAGGCCATATGGTCAGTGTAGAATATGAAGGGAGTTACCAGTAGATATTGTCTGAATTTGTGGAGCATGTAGATCATTGAAAATGCTAGCGCTCGGTCATTATATAATTTTGTTCTGCTTGTGTTAAATTCCTACTTGTAAAACACAAGGAATGATCAACAATCCCCTCTCTTGGTTGAGCAAGAATGGCTCCCATTGCTGTACCAGAGGTATCCACGTGGACATGGAAAGGTTTATCCTAGGATGGGAATCGTAGAATAGGTGCGGTGATAAGCCTTTCTTTTAGAGTGTCAAATGCCCTCTGCTGCGCCTCTCCCCACTGAAAGGCACTCTTATGTCTGAGCAATATTTCCAAAAGCGCAGCGATCTTGGTGTATCCCTTAATGAAATTTCTATAGTACCCAGTGTGTCCAAGAAATCCGCGCAGCAGGCGCTTTGGCTAGTAGGCTCCCCTAACCCCACAATAACTGTAACTTTCGCGGGATCCACTAGTAAGCCCTCTTTGCATATGATATGCCCCAACAACGTTCCAAAAGGAGTTGCAAAGATACATTTCTTGATGTTGAGGGAGATCCTCAACTACCGGATTCTTTCAAACATTAACCTCAAGCTATCACAATGGACCCTGACCAATCCATACTTTGTCCAATCATCCAAACATACTTGAAGGAACTTGTGGATGAAGTCCTTAAATGCTTGTACCACCATGCTCGAAAATACAACGAGCGCATTCTTGAGCCCAAAGGGCAAGACCGTGTATGCAAAGCTTCCCCACTTAGTGGCGAAAGTTGTCTTCTCTTGGTCTTCCTTGGAAATCCTTACTTGGTGATATCCCAAGAATCCATCCGTAAAGGAAAAGACCTCGTGCCCAGCAACTCCTTCTAAAATCTCTTAATAAAGGGGGTGGGAAAAGGATCTATGATATAAACAACGTTTAATTCCCTGTAATCCACACATATCCTAATCTTCCCATCCTTCTTTATGCTGATCACCATTGGACTTATCCACTCTAATTCCTCCACAACATCAATGATACCGGATGCTATCATCTTGTCTAGCTCTTCTTTAACCCTTATGTGCATGTTGGGATTCATCCTATAAGGCCTCTTCCTGACCGGGCATGCACCATCTTTCAACTTTATCTGCATTTCCCCCAGTGAATGGTGGATGCCTTTCAACTCATGGTATCCACGCGGGAATAAATCCTCAAATTTGTGCAAGAGATCAATGATCTTTGATACTTCCTTGTCCAGACCAGTAGTCCCTAATGATAGCTTCCTTGGGCTCCTCTTCCGAGCCGATGTTAACTTTCTTGGTTTTGAGTGGTTCATGGTACGCACATGCACATGCATCCACACTATCAACTACTTTGTGCACCCCAACCGAATGGTCAACATTTAGGCTTTCCATCTCCTCTCCATCAACAACGTATACCATCTTTCCTTTCTCCTTTTCAGCATGCACGCACTCGAATTGTATGTCTTCTGGTTCCTCCTCTTCGAACCACGCTTCTAAGCTAGGTCCACCAAGTAAGTTTACTAATCTATCTTCTGCCATGGCGCAATCCCCCAGAGTGAGGTGCTTGATAGTCTGCAACGCCTCATCAACTAGTTGCTTGGTACTTCGGTACTTGAATGTGTGAACCAAGTCAGCCACTAATTCCTACCAACTTCCCATTTGGTGGCGTGTTTCAGAATGGATATACCAAGCGCGCGCACAACCTTGTAGTGTCGAATACAGCTTATGCACCCAAAGGGAGGGTGGTAAAGCTTCCGCGCCTTCTCCCAGACCCTCTCACATGCCTGGATGTGGGAAGAGGCGGGTCCATTGCCATTGTAATCCTTGGTAGTGGTGGGTATGTTGATTTTGAGAATCAGACAATGAGCGCAATTCTAACTTCGCACCACTCCAACAAGTTTTCACTATGCGTGGCCCACCATCTTGTTGTTGTGCCTATCAAAACATAACCTAGCATACTTCATCGCTCATCCTCCCTCCATTGAGCTTCCATTTCTCTTAAAAAGACCTCAGGGTATGCATCCCCAGAATACTTGGTTATTGCCTTTCCTCCCAGGTGCTGAACTATATGCACCGTGGTTACCTTGGTCACCGATCCTTTCAAGATGTCACCCAATCAATTCATAAGTCCCATGCACCCAATTATCACATGCTATATTGGTAGTATCACTGACATATTGAGCATCATCAAACTGGATGACTCCTCCTGTAGGGTGGATGGTCTCTGGATCTCTTATGGAGCGCACATATATTTTTCCAGGACCTCCTCTCCAAGGGGTTCAATATAGGGGGTGGAATTCCCATCAACTAGTGGTATAACTACCCTCTCTTCCTTGTTTTCAAAGCTTATGTACCCCTTGTTAAATAAGAGATCTGCATTATTCTTATAACACCACGGGTGCCCAAGTAGAGCTGGGAAATTATCTACCTTAGCAAGCGCCAAGACTTCAAAATCCCCAATGAACCTATTCCCCTGAATGGTAATGGTCGCATCCTTCAAGACACCTATGGGCATTTCCTTTGTCTTATTTTCCATATACAACACATTGAAGATGGCTGTAATGCAGGTCTTCCCTTTTGATGCCGGACATCCAGAGAGAGAACATTAACCTCGTGCTCGTGTCGATGAGGATGTTGCTAAGAAACCATCCATCCACCACTATGTTCAAGGTAATCTCTTTTTCATAATCAAGGCTTTGAGGTGGGAGGTTTGCATACAGGATCTGCCTTTCGTGTTCTCCCCCGACGCGCGACACCTTTTCTCTCAACCATGCCCCTAGTAGGGGAATAATATTCTCCTGCCTTAGCAGTTTACACACCTCCTTAACCTCATCCAAGTCATCCCTTGGTGCTTCTACTGGTCTCCTTTGCTCATCTTTCCTAGTTTTCTCTTTTAAGTATTGGATCTCCCCATGTAAGCTTTGAATTACATCCATGGTTTCCTGATAGACTTCTTTCTAGTGAGCTGGGTTTGGATACTTCCCATGTACTACTTCTTCTCTCGAAACTAGAGGTCTCTACCTAGGCACCTCCTTTGCGCACGTGGATTTCACCCTTGTTGTTACCATAACAGGCTCTAGTTCTGATTCACGTATTACTCTTGGGAGCCATTACGCATCAGCCTTATTAATAATCACCATGGCAGCTCCCCTTATCCTTTCGATATTGCTTTGACTCATATGTTCGTATAACTTTGGGAACTCTTCGTACTTATGCTTTTTTCCACACCAGAGCATTATAGAAGATCGGGCATTCACGCTTATAATGGTCTCGTGGTTCCACAATTAAAACACATCCCATGTGGGAACTCACTTCTTCCTCAGCAGTTACCACAACCACGAAATCCTCCATAAAACCCTCTTCCACGCACATCTCCATCTCTACGCTCTCCATACCCACGGTCATCTCCTTTAAAACTGCTAGCAATGCTAGTTTAGCACACACCAAGATCAATTGCCTCATGAATCTGGTCAATCAACCTACAATCCTTGGTGTCATGAGTGGTTGAGGTACATATCTTGTAATAACAAGATACATTTTTACGGATCACGCGCTGCATCAGGGGGCACCTACTTGCATCATGGTCCTCGGGACATATTTTGTAGTTTACTGCTACGGCACATACCGCCTTTCGAGTACATATCCCACCATTATCCTTTGTGTGCCCTTCTATGTTACAATTCGTGCACCACATCCCTCCACAAATATCTCTGAACTGTGTTGGAAGATAATTTCTTCAATTCTTAGCCATAAAAATAATCTAAGCCTCCGTAAATGGGCTAACACCAAAGTGTCAACACTACCAACTACCTTAGAGCGTAAAGCAGCTTCCAACGCTTCACGTGGGTACGTGAATGTTTTATGAGATAAAGCCCTCGTAAAGGGTGTGATCAATCCTCCGAAAAACTACTAAGCATGTTGTGAAGGGTGGATATCATAAGACAATTTAGACAATAGAGTTTTAAAATGTGCATCATATTCCTACACGCTCTCTGCCATGCCCTATTGGATTTCTTTGAGAGAGCTAATGCTCTTCTGTTCAAACTCAGGTATGTGGAATTCTGCCAAGAACACATTTCTTAGTACGTTATAATCCACAATAGTCTGATGAGGGTCATACTTTCCATACCAAATATGTGTGCATCATTACAAGTTCATCACAAATTAACTAGCCTTTCGATCTTGGGTCATGATTCCCTTCGCGTCTATAGCAGCTTGCACTTATGCAAATGCTCCGTGGTATCTTCTATCCCACCGTAATCTAGTAAGTGTAGAGACATCTCGAAAAAGACTTGAGGAGGTAGCTGAGGCCCTTGCCCTCCTAATCCAGTCCCTAGGTTTTCTCTAGTGTTCCCTCCTCCACTAGATCCACTAGATCCTGAGCCACCAGCTCCGCCACTTCCACCTCCAGATCCTCCTGTGTTGGGCACGGGGCTTGCATTTATCATGCCAAATGCTCCCGTCATCCCACTGAATTACGTGCCGACAGTTTTGAACTAGTACCACTCCTAGTCGTAGTTCCTCCACCACTTCCTAACGCACTTCCAAAACCATCTGTATACGTGCCTTGTCCAAACATTCCACCAAATACTGGAATAGTGTGTGAAGCCATAGAAGTCCCAAACAAGAAATTGTATCTTCTAGGTGCCGATCGGTTGCTTCCACTGATATCAAATGGATCAACTGTACTTTTCCCTCATTTGAACAAACCAAGTGCCAAGGTTCGGTCGCTAGGTGGGGTTAGATGCGTGCCAATGACTCTTCTCTCTCTACATGATGGACTCTCATCAGAAGCCACAAGGTTTTCTCTCCCACACTTACCAAGATGGGGTACCACAGACTGTTCAGGTTCCACATCCTTTGTGTGAACCTTGAATCCTTTCCACCATGTCTGACTCCATAACCCACTTGTAATCCTATGCTTTCTATCAATCTCCTTTTCACGTGCTTCGTTATACTTGAGCCGTCTCTCCTCCCTTTCCTGTTCAGTCGTCAGATCAACCATCCTTCCCTAACCTGGCTTCCTCACCTAGCACTCAAGGTGGTTTAGCCGACCATAGGAAATGCCTCTAAAACCATGGTTACCATCAATATTTTGATCACAAGGGGAATAACACATAGAAATGATCCCCTGGGCTCTCGCAAGAACTCAAACTTAGTAACTTCTGGACAGGAATACGTGGAAATGGTGTATTCCAGAGTGTAGCTAGTCAATACTCCCTTCCACCAATGATCTATAGCACGGGTTCATGTTAGATTAGCATCTTGCAGGTTCTGATACATTTCTTGGGTCCAAGGGTGTGATTTATAACACCATCCCGATCTAGATGAATAAGCCGAGAGCCATTCAAATAACTCTCGGGAAACAACAAAATAAGGTTTCGTATAACTGATGATAAAGAGTGTCTTCCACCCATCTTCACGTATCAAACTCAGATCCGGTACTAAATCTCTGAGTGAATTTTTCCTCTATGCTTTTAAACCAATCTTCAACACCTTCAAGTGTTAAGCGCTCCACCATCACTTTTTGCATAGATCATGATGTATGCCATGTTCCACTACAACTTCAAAAAGAGGTCCTAGCAATGGAACCAAGATGTAGTCATTTTGTACCTCACCAAGAACAAGGGAACCTCATGCGTGTTGGCCTATCACCCACGGGCGCTGGGCACTCACCGAGGTGCGCGAGAGGAGCCGAGTCTCTCTTTTATGCGAGTCTAGTGGAAGGCATAGTTTGTGATTTCGACTTAGCGATTTAATAGAAATGAAGAAGCTATAGAGCTCAGGATGACTTATACACCCCTTCAGTCACAAAAGAAACAAAGCACAACAAAAATAATAGAACCAAGAGTTTGTAAATCCACAAATATACTTAATCATTCAAGTAAGGTCCATGATTATACAAGATCAAAAGCAGAGTAAAAACATGCAGATAATACAGAAGGAGATCTTAATGTAACCATGATAGTAACCCTATCATATTCATTCATAGTCTTGCTACAAAGTATCATAGAGGGGTAGACCATAGTCATGCGCCATGTCTAGATTCATACATGTACCCTCACGAAACAAAAATTTCATTCCCCATTTCCCCATTACATCCTTACTAGAATCCTTTACCCATTTTCATCTCATAGTTCTCACAAGAATTCGGAGAGCTCTACTACCTCACTTCTATCTCTATTCTTTACCAAGGGCGCGCGTATAAAGAGGCATCGAGCTCCAACAAACTCCTATATAGCCTCGATCCGGCCCCAAGTGTCAAGTGTGGGTCGCCCAGCGCATGCCTCTCCATGTCATGATTAAATTTTTGGATCTTTCTATCCAAAGGTATATTTCCTCTAGGACACCCTGTTGCGGCTAGAACCTTATCCAAACAGAACACGTTCTTCATGTGTTCTATCCTAAAAGGCTAAAAGTAGCTAAGTCCTAAATTGTTCTTCGCGTGGCGCGCATGCCCTGGGTTCTCCAAGAAGCCTTTTGAATACTACCTTGTGCACCTTAACTTGCGCGCTTCCTCCGGCCATGCGCGCTTACACACCTTTAATATTTGGGAGCTATATTAGGGGCCCAATAAGGTCCAAAAAAATAGGTTTGTAGGGTTGCGAGGTGATGCGAATCCTTCACTATACCGTGTCGGATGTCGTTGGTAATAAAAAATGAAGAGAAGACCTAAAAAACCCAAAATGAACATCAAACCATAAAAAAGAAAGATGCAAATGAAGGGGTTGCACTATCCTCAACGACCATAATGGTGGAATTACTAAATAAGCACTACACTACATCTCAGACCTGATCTAGTTCTGTGTGTGTGTGTGTGTGTGTGTGTGTGTGTGTGTGTGTGTGTGTGTGTGTGTGTGTGTGTGTGTGTGTGTGTGTGTGTGTGTGTGTGATCATGCCCTAGGTGCTCTTGTGCCGTCGCACTTTGTGAAAGTAGTGAGGAATAACTATGTGTAGAAATGTAATAAATGTATGGTGGAATAGAATAAAATTGCCTCCTATTATATGTGATGCGAGAAGAACTAGCCTTGTCCCTTGTGATGGAACTAGATGGATGGAAATGGGCTCTAGATGCCTTAGATGGAATGTAACCTTAAGTGATGATAGTAGTTCCTAGTGCTTGGTCCCTCATTATGGTCTCATAAATTTGTATTTATATGGTTCTCTTATTCTAATTTCGTAATTAACCCCAAAGAGGTTGACCACCAAAAATATAGAATGCTCAAACGGATAGAAAGTTCCCAAAAGATGGAGATAAAGTGGAAAAATGATCAGGGCATCCCGAACGGGACTAGGCGCTGTGGGTTCCCAAGATCTTGACCAGGAGCCCCAGTCAAGGCTAAAATGACGTAAAATGACAAAAATAGACTGGGCATGTATGTGCGGAGGTCACAGAATGATAATAGAAAGAAAAGTAAAATGGCCAAAAGACGGGGTTAATTATTACTTTCTTCACTCAAAAACCATATGGATAGTAGTATGAGACTGGGATTAAATAATACCCAAAGTGTGTGATTTAGTGTCTATATTTTCCTCCACTTTATGTTGGTGAGCGGAACATTTGGTAACATAAAGTAGATAGATATGCGTACATGATGTCCATGTAGAGTGATGTAGAAAACATGCCAAAGGACTAGACAAAGCGTGGAGTGAAAAAATGATGATGGAGCATGGAAAATAAAGATGTAAAAGAGCAAAAAGTGATGAGAGTGAACCTAGGCGGAAACACGTGTAATTGTTGATGTGTGTGATGTACATGTATGTTAGTATGGTATGTGTGCTTTCATAAAATGTTGTTGTTGACGTCATTGTTGTTGTTGTTGTTGACTGCTTATTTCTCATATGATCGGACCAACAAGGAGAAGACGATCAAGTAGTCAAATATGTATGTATATATGTCAAAAATGCATGTAAATATAAAAAAGTACGTAATGGAAATGGAAAATGTAAAAAGGAACATGTGCACCTGATCCGTGATGAGAGAAAGGGTGTAGGGAAGATATCTTGTACTGCGATATTTTTTGGGTGATCTTACACCGCCTTGGCTCAAGAAGTGTAGGGAGAAAGCTGCATTATTCTCCAACATGTAATTGCTTCCCTGTAGTTATGTGAAGAGATATCTGTATTGCTTGGTTTTTTGGGTGATCCGACACCACTGGTTGAAGTAGTGTAGAGAGTAAATCTAATATATCCTCTAACTTGTAATTCCTCCCCAAAATTCTAAGAACAACCATTTCTTGTAAAAGCCATTGTGTACGAGGTTCGTAGATTGGTCTGAACCCACTTGTTGTATAACCACAATGCCAAGGGTGTAAACTGAACTAAACTAAACTGGTGTAAAAGTGTTGTGTAGTGTGTAAAACCCCAAATTATGCCCCTCTCTTTGGGCGTGCATGTAATGTTGCGACAGGAGAATGTGTCCCCAAAAGAGGACCATCCACATAAAATATACCCCTGCAGGGGGAAAGGAATGTTCTTGGTAGAAACCATGGTGCATGAAAATACGTGTTAGTATGAACAAACATGCATGTATAAATCAAGTGTAAGCTACACAAACAATGTAGAATCTAGAAAGAAAGTAAACTCGTAAGAAGGCAATATAAAATCTTAAAACGGGTTACAAACATGGCACTCCACTCACAATGTCACAAGACACTCAAGGTCTGTAGTGGACGTATATACAATAAATAAGTGGGCACACAAAATAAGGTCAATGCCCACATACAAGAGCAAAAAATAGACAAACAATAAAAGAAAAATAAACATAGCCATGGAAGCAAGTAATCCTGTTAAAAAAAAATGTTGCACATAAAGCACCCATTATCATATTAGAAAGATAACTAGTATGTTAAAAACATGTATAAGAAAGTAACTAAAAGTGCTAGGTATGAAATGAAACAATCATACCGGAAGAGATGAATGTGGATGCCCCCAAAACTATTGTAGGAGTGATAGAAGGAGAACATACATGCTGCGTGTAAGAGACTGTATCTCGGGATCACTGTTTCACCATTTTCTTTATGTTTTTGAATGACGAAACATATAAGGTTATGGGCTAGGAGGAATACTGTTAAATGGGTTGGTTGATGGTTGTTGCACGTGTTCTGAATTCTTGATCTAGTGCCGATTGTGAGAGTTTCCTTTTGGCTGGGAGGAACTACCTGTAATAGAAAACAAGACCACAAAAGAGAAGTTAAATGATATATGATAGTGGATTGCCTAGCATATGCTAGTTCCAAGAAGTGTGATACTTCCTAGATGGATGTTAATCCATTGTTTAAAACAAATTAATGTAGCGAATAAATAAAGTCCTATTGTAGTTGATATGATTTAGGTATCTCATTCAAGTACAATAAGCAAATCCAATCACAATAGGCTAGGTTATAGTTGGATCTAAAGGAGGAGGTAACTATCAAGGTATTGGGTTTGGTCAGGGTTTGATTCTGGGTTGTTTAGGTCAATTGGTAGGAGGTTGTTTGGCTCTATTTTTGGGCAAGGTATAAAACACAGAGACCGATGTTGGTCTTGTATGACCGACGACAATTTAGTAATAACCGATGATGGTTACTGCGGATTTTCAATAACTCAATATTTCATGGTTTAGGGATTTGTCTGAGACTGACTTGGGGATGGTGAGGAGTGGGTGTAAGTCTGGGGAGGTGTTGGAAATACTCAGAGATGTCTATCGGTTAGGTATGGGTGATTTTATGGTGTGGGTGAAGGAATGATCAAACTTGTATGGAGATAAATGGTGGGGAAGTGAGAGTTCAAGTAGAAACTAATAACGAAAGTAACAAAGCCTACTAGAACGAAAATAGAAGAATTTTGGTTAATAAGATACTTACTTGTGATGCAGGTTTGATAGCTAGATGGAGGTGACAGTTGATTGGAGGAATGGTGTTTGGTGTCGAGGCAATGCTTCCAGAATGTTGATGTGGGTGCAATGCTCCTAGATCTATCTGGATGATGGTTTTGGATGCTTGGATGTATGGAAAGATGTTGGTTCTACTTGCATGTAGCTCTGATCTTATTCTCCTCTGGTCTCAAATGTGCTAACCCCTCAAAAAGGTTGCTAAGGTGAATAAATGGTAATCGACGATGGTTCCATCTTGATCGGCATCGGTTTAGGTCTGATCGACGTTAGTTAAGGTGAGATTCCCTAGGTTTACTAAAATGGGAAGATCCTTCTAATTTTTTGGGCTAAGTTGGTCTGTTGTCGTGGATTAGAATGGAAGCTTCCGTTCTAATGGGTGGGAATGTGATTAGAGAGATTTCAGGGATTGATTTTAGGGTTAGACCAAATCTTAGTTCATTAAGGCAAGTAAGACTTAGTTATTGTTAGTTATGGAAACATGCCAAGAATAGGTCTAGGGTGAGGTGGTTGGATGAGGTGTCTAGGTGAGGTGGAAATTAGGTCAATTAAGGTAATAAAATAATGGATATTATGAGGATGGGTATTTAATTTAATTAAAATAATTAAATTAATTATTAATGTGGGGTAAAAGGGGCCATGGTTAGGTGCCCATGTTTAAGTTGGTTATCCGATTAGGGGCTAAGGGGAATGTAACAAAATTTAGGTGTCTACATTTACCCCTTTTTATCACGTAGCTTGTATTGTAAGTAAGCGATCTTTGACAAAAATAAGAAGTGGGTGCCCCATGTGTGGGTGAAGGTGATCCCACGAAACCAGAGGCGGTGAGGTGGAAGACGGAAGTGGTGTGTGGTTTGATAAAAGGTGGATGTAGGGAAAATGAGCGTAGATGTGGGAAAATGTGGGAAAGGGAAGAGGTTAAAAACAAACAAACAAGTAAATGGGCTAGGGTCAAAGGTAGTGCTAGTCAAATGCATGCACACAGTATAAACTGTGACATGGTTCCAGGTTAAAGAGCTTGTAAACTCTACATCGTCCAAGGTCGATAGGTTTATTTGAAGAAGGTTGAAGTGATTCCGGTATCCAAGGCATAGGATATGGTGTGGAAACACAACATAGGTCAGGTATAGGAACATTTAGGTATGTTCCGGTACACCAAAGGTTGGGTCAAGATAAATAACATGGTGATAGGTAAGGTAATGTCATTAGGTCAAACAACACGGGTAACAATGTCGTAAGGTATAATGAGCACACGAGTTCACATGTCAAGAACAATATTAGGGTCCAGTAACTAGGTCATGGAATGGGTAGGGCCGAGGTTTGGGTAAAATAACAAGTGCCTAAACACAATTAAGGACAAGGAGAGGTAATGTAGGCTGGTAGGAAGGTGGAAATAAGGATGGGTAAGGTCATGAAGGTGGCAAGTGGGGTAAAGGTGGGTCAAAAATGGGCAAAAGGTACTAAAGGGGTATAGAAGATAACCAATGCCGGTTAGTTAATGGTGACGTTGATTTACTAGGGCATGATCGGACCGACGCCATCGTCGTCAGTCGATTTGGGTATAAAAATAAAAATTTGACCTATACGGATTCATTTGTACACTTTTGACTTTTGGAAAATGACAAAGCACTGAACGAGCTATGTTTTGTCATGAGAGAAGTATGTGGGACCATACCGAGGTGAGGTCGAGTGATCCTGGTGGGGAGAGGAGTCAGGTAGATGGGCCCACGAGATCAGGCAGAGTGAGTGGATTGGTGGAGAGGTTGGAGGTAGAGGTGTTACATGGTAGAGGCAGGAGAGGGGTCGGGTGGACCATTAGACAATGGCCAAATGTGCCATTCGGAGGCGATGCCAAGATGAGGTAAGAGATAATATTTTCTATGGATTATTGTTAAATGTAGAAGGGAATATGGGTCAGGGGGTGTGAGTAGGGTAGATAATTTTAAATTTGGTGGTTAAAATGGGTGAGAGAAGGGGTGGGAAAAGGCATAAGTAGGTTGAATAGGGTTGGGGAGGGATTTGGGGAAGTTTGGGTAGGTGTCTAGGAGAAATGGGAGAGAAATGGGGGAAGAAAATTGGGGGTTCAGGTTTGGGCGCAGTAACAGTGACCGATGCTAGTCGAGGTATGGCCGACATTGGTCTATAGATACCAACATCGGTTAGGATTGAAGAACCGATGCCAGTTTAGCATGGACCGGTTTCGGTCAGGAGTGACCGGCACCGGTTAGATAATTTAGGGTGTATGTTGGTTAGGGTTGGGGGTTTAGGTTGAAGGGTTTTAGATTCAGGGTGTGTAGGGTTTGGGGTTTAGGGTTTAGGTTTGAGGTTTAGGTTGGAGGGTTGTGTTGGTTAAAGGAAAGTTGAATAATGTTTGTAATGTGGTGGATGCAGGCTAGAGAGCAGCTACGGATGAGGGACCGTGTACCTCCTTTATTGTTATCGGTATGATCAAGTGTCACCGCCGATGAGTGGAGGCACGTGACGGATGTTAGCTTGATAGGTGTGAGATGTTACAAGCATATAGTATGAGAGCCTAGCCTTATGGTCACACTCATCGATAGATGGGATGCAACGACCAACACATTCCATTTACCGACGGGTGAGCTGACAGTCACCCTAGAGGATGTCTATAGGATCCTGCACCTACCGATAGTGGGACAACAGGTGTATTCTATCTCCTTAGAGGCCTTTGAGGAGTTGATGTTGACAATTTTTGGCGAGGGTATGGCAGAGATGAGGTTCCATAGCGCCAATCTAAGCTATGGTGAGATGTATGCAACCCATCCAGAGGAGATGAGGCTAGTAGTTTTGATTATGGAGGTAGTATGTTGCTTTGCACTACCGGATGCAGAGGGTGGGAGATTCCCATGGCGTTGATGGGGGTCCTCCATGACATGATGGAGGAGAGGACCCGATTTTCTTGGGTGCCAACATACTTGGTGTAGTTGTACATGGAGTTGTGGGCATATAGGAGATTACGACAGTTCAGCCTATGTTGCACCTTTCTTCTCCACTGCTAGGCATATGAGCACATTGTATGTGTGAGGCCACTAGGTATGCCCCAGGTTGATGCATTCGAGTCAGGTTTTGTTTGAGTGGGTTACGAGCACTGGTGCGATTCTTGGAGCACACAGAAGTGCCAGGATACACATGATGTAGCCTATTACAAGTGTTTTCTAGAGGGGTTGTCCAGCATGGACATTATTTGGAGGCCCTATGTGGGTTTTCCATCATATGGGTGGATGGCCATAGAGTTAGATGAGCTACAGTTGGTTCGATGGATAGAGGGGTGTCACACGGGAGAGCATGAGCTAATACCGTAGAGCGGGGTTAGATAGCAGATTTAGGCTATTGTAGGATGTACCACCTCCCTTCCCACAATATAGGAGGGATGACGTGGAGAGGCTGATGTCCCCTCCATGACCTACCATGTCAATAGGGTAGGAGGAGGCACCAGTGGACCAACACATTGATGATGCCGGGTGCAATGACAGATACAGACCGTGGTGGGTAGCTCATATGCGAGCAACGCCATCTAGACCAGGACAGCTAGATGTGGCCACCCTCATAGTTCAGAGGGACATGTTACAGGGACAGGTGGCCACCTTATAGGGCCAGGTTACAGGTTTATAGGGATAACTCGATGGGGTTAGGGCATAGGTGACCATGTTAGAGGCACAAGTGGTGGGCCTTTAGGTAGTGCAGTCACACCATTACGGGGCGAGTACCCGCACAGGATGGGGCAGAGAGATGGGGAGCAGGTTGCCACCCTACAGGTATAGGTGACATAGTTATAGGTTTAGTTGGCCACTGCAAATGCATAGATTGTGGCCTTATAGGTCCATATTTCTATGCAGGCACCAACACTAGTACATGTAGTAGGGAGGCTCGAGACAAGGTCCATGGCATAGTACAGGTATAGGTACAGAGACCCTTATTGATGGGTAGAGTACACAGGTTGTGGTGAGACCCATGACACCTCCTCATACAAAGTGCCCATGGTGAGATTCAGGGATGCCTTGGGTGAGGTGAGGTATTATCAGGATCATTTGGTAGTAGTAGGGATAGATGTCCCTTCATATGCAGAGTACCGAGCATAGTAGGCCTTGAGTGAGAGGACCCGATCCCGCACTCACAGTGTGGAGAGCATAGGAGGACGACGACACCGAGGTAGGAGTAGGGTGAGGCCACCAGTGTATGGAGGCTAGATCCAGTGAGGGGCCATTGAATGCTAGATCAAGGCACACAAAAGGTAGTGAAGTGGGTGTGGGGCACCACACATGAACATTTGAGGAGTCAGGAGAGACCGACTTAGAGATCCAAGGGGCAAGGCAAGGGATATCACCATTTTGGATAGTATAGGGATTATCTGTGATATGGACCAGCCTACGTGCCGATTATTTTTTGTATATGATACCGGCTTGCATGTCGATGATGTTTTTATATGATAATCGACCTACGACCGATGATCTTGAGACATTATATATTGGAGATATTTGAGACGAGTGTAGAGATGTTGATGATGATATATATATATATATATATATATATATATATATATATATATATATATATATATAATGATGATGTTTATGTCATGATGTGTATATGTAATTTTGATGATGATGTTGTACATGTGATGGAAACAAGGTAAGTTAGGCATGATAGAGTCAGGTCATAGGCATGGATGGAGTCAGGTCATAGGCATGGATTGTGTCGGGTTGGTTTAGGCATGGATTGAGTCGGGTCCTAGGCATGGATCGAGTCGGTTTAGTTTAGGCATGGTTGGAGTCGGGTTCTAGGCATGGATTGAGTCCGTTTAGTTTAGGCATGGTTGGAGTCGGGTCCTAGGCATGGATCGAGTCATGTTAGTTTAGGCATGGTTGGAGTCAGGTCTTAGGTAGGGTTGAGTCAAGTTTTGGTTTGTATTTAAGTTCCACATTATTGGTAACAAAGGGAACAAATGATTATGGATATGCATGTTATGTTTGAAATTTCTGAATATTTATGAATTATGGAAATTGGTGAATGTTATGATGATGTGTGGAAAAATGGTTAATAGTGATGTTTGTTAATCGGTGTTTATTTGGTTTAATTTATAGTTATTGACATAGAAAGGAAAATAACTAGGGTAGAATGTGGATAGTAATGGAAAAGGGGAATGGGTCAGGGTAGAGAGTGGCCGAGCTAACCTCAAAGGGCCCTTTGCCCTCGAAGTGCTTCCTACATAATCCCGACAAAAAGGACCTCAGGCCAATGTAGTTCTCCCATAAGCTAGGGAAGATTAGAATGAAGTAGAAGAATGGGTTGGTAAGTCTTAGGCATTGTTGAATGTAGGTCATATGTATGATTGAGTGTAGGTCACAGGACATGGTTGAGTGGTTTTTAAATATAAGTGTCGATAATCTGGTCTTGTATAGGATAATCAATAAGTAATGAGGAAGGTGAATGGTAAGAGGTGGTAAAAGAGCCGCTTAATTGATAAGAACCCTAAGGAGTCAACCATACCTAAGAGGGGCTTATGAACGTAAGACCCTAAAGGCGTTGTGTAATGGACCATTCTAAGGGTGAAGAAAGTTGCATAATCACAAAATGTTGTGTTTGCGAATTAGGGTAAAAAGGAAAGGAGGTGAGAATGGGTGGTGTAGCATAGCTTAGTGTACGATAGCATGTCTTTCGGAACAAGAAACCCAAGATCAAAAATAGGAAAGTCCATGACAAAAATTTCATCTTTTTCCTTCATTTATTTGTGTTTAATAGACCGATCGATGTGAGAAGTCTATATGGGATGAGTATATTATCTCCTTGAGCTCTTCGTGAAGCTAATCGATGCGGGAAGCTTTGGGATAGTTATTATATTTTTGTAATGACCTTATATAGCTGTCCTTCAAGGGAGCAATCTATTTATAGTGGTGGAATTAGAGTGAAGAGATGTCCCGTTTGAGGGAGTCATATTTTGCTGGAATTTTGACTCAAAGAGTTGTATCCCTTTTTTTTTTTTTTTTTTTTGGGCATTTAAGTCATGGAAAAGACTATAAAGGAAGATTAGGTTCTTGTTTAGAAGAAAAGACCGTAACACAAAAAGATTAACTATGAAAGAGGTGGTTTCGAGTGATGAATGACCATGGGATTCCATCTTGAAGAAGATAAAAATTATCCATGAGAATCATGCTATGAGTAGAGCCGTGGTACTCATATTGAAGATAGGGCTGAAAGGTGATGGGAATCACATGATTATTTTTGAGTCACGGATCCTCAAAATGGGTAATATGGAAGGTGAACAACGCTCAAGGGACGAGTGATCAACTGATAGAAAGTGATATAGGACTTGATATCAACAATAAAATGGTCGAAGATGCAAGGCATTAAGGGGCTCAAGTTCGGGTTTACCTTCGAGTGAAGACAAATGATAAGCACCTAATCCATAGGCATGGGTAACGATATAGGGTCCAAGCAATTAGGAGAAAATTTGCCCTGTTTACTTTCTCTTCTTTAGTTACATGTTAATTTTATTTTAGGACGAGGTCAGCGACCTGGAAGGTTCGATCGTGAACGGGTTTGTCATATGCACGCGTTTGATACGCTTTTGGTAAATTTGGATATGGTTAAGAGAATTGAGATGACATTTATCTAATAAATAAAGTTGCGCTAAATGATCTTGGCAAAATTCATTGTCATTGAGCATGTCTTGTAGTGAGATGTAATCTGGACTTCGAGAGGTAAGACAACCTCTGTGATCGTAGACTAGAGAAAAGGGTGGGTGTGGCATCCGTTAAAGTGAAAATGCTAGTATGATAAGCCCACAAGGTGAAAGGGATATGCGTATGCCAATATTTCCCAGTATCGTTGACTACCTTTATAAGAATTTTTTTCAAGGTTTTATTGGTTGATTCAGCTTGACCATTGGTTTTTGGGCAATAAGGTGATGAGAAACTGAGTTGGATGCAAAAAGCGTCACATAATTTATGTAGGGTTTTGTTTTGAATTATTTTCTATTATAAGTGATGAGGCGGTGAGGAACACTAAAATGAAAAATGATGTGATGGTTGATGAATTCACATATTTTCTTAGCTTTTGTAGAAATGAGAGGAATGGCCTCTACCTATTTAGTGTAATATTCGGTAGTGGTTATGATCCATTGGTGGTGTTGTGAAGAATGGGGGTTAATTTCACCGAAAGATCCAATCCCCATTGAGAGAAAGGCCAAACGTCTCTCTGCAACCCGTAAGGCATGACTAGGTGTGTGATGAAGATTAGCATGTTGCTTAGCATTTCAAACCATGTTTGACATAATCACAACAATTGCGGTTTAGGGTTTGCCAATAATATCCTAGGTGAAAGATGTGTTTACGATAGCTAAACCACTAAAGTGACCTCTACAAATTCCATCATGGACTTCCTTAATGGTGTAGGGAATCTCAAAACTCATAAGGCATCGTAAGAGAATGCCATTGAAGCGTGCTTTTAGAGAAGACCATCCATGATGACATAATGGGAGACAATTTTAAGAAAGGCATGTTGTCCATTACGAGTGAGATCAATGGGTAAAATGGAAAGGGAAATATAGGTTGCATATTTCTTATACCAAAGGTCACGGGGGTTAGGGGAAACGGTTTCGACGGAGTAAACTTCATGAGGTAAATAAGAGGGTGATTGTAGCCTTTGTATGGTGACAAAAATTTTAGAGTCAGCAGGCGAAGCAAGTATATGAGAAGCCAAACATGCCATGGTATCCAAAAATTTATTGGTAGAACATGGGGTGGTTTGAAGTGTGTAACGATCAAAGGTGGTCAAAAGAATATCTATGTGATGCTTATACTTTTGAAGGATCTCATTACGACACCAGTACATACCATTGAATTGGTTTATGACAAACCAAGAATCACCAAAGATATTGATTGTCTTAACATCTAAGGCATAAGCGGCCTGGAGACCCAATACAAGTGCTTCATATTCCGCAATATTGTTTGTACAATCAAAATTGAGTTTAAAAGACAAAGGCATTGGTTCACCTTCAAGATGAATGAGGATAACACCAATCCCACCCCATGCTAACATGATTGGAGCCATCGAAGAAGAGTGTCATTTAGTAAGCGGGTTCATCCAGGGAAAGGGTAGCTATAGACTCATATGGGAAGTCAAAGTTAGATGGTTGATCCCTAGAAATAGGTGCATCAACCAGTTCATTAGCAATAACCTGACCCTTAATGGAATTTTGATGAATGAATTTGAGGTCAAGGTTGGTGAGAAGCATAAGCCAGCGTGCGACACGTTGATGTTGATATGGTTTGGCATACATATAGTGTAATGGGTCAGTATTATTAATGATGAACATTTTGTGGTTGAGTAGGTAATACCGAGTTTGGTGGCGGACGAAAACTAAGGCTAGGTAGATTTTTTTGGCGTGGGTATATCTAGTTTTGTAGTCCAGAAGGGTATGACTTATGTAATAAACCGCTTACTCTCTAGGTGTTGGTTGTTGCGATGAGCAAGCATGGCACCTAAAGAATGGTTAGTGGTAGAAATATATAGGTAAAAGGGTTGGTCATCTTTAGGAGGAATGAGTATTGGTGGTTGAAGAAGGTATTGTTTTAAGGCCTCAAAGGCTTTATGGCATTCATCATCCCATTTGAATGAAACTTCTTTCTTGAGAAGATGATGAAATGGTTGACAACAATCGGAAAGTTGTGAGATAAAATGATGAATGGATTGCAACTTGCCTTGTAGGCTTCAAAGTTGACAGAGATTAGTGGGCAGAGGCATTTCCAGAATAGCCTTGACTTTAGCAAGATTGAATTCTATGCCACGCAAAGAAACGATGAAACCCAGGAGTTTTCTAGAAAGTACCGCAAAGACGCACTTCTTTGGTTGAAGACAAACACAATACTTGATGAGGCGGTCAAAGATGAATTTAAGGATGGGCAGGTGTTCGGTTCGATGTTTGGATTTGGAAAGTAGATCATCTACATAATCTTCCAATATGTGATGCATGATGTCATGGAAGATGTAAGTCATGGCTCATTGATATGTAGTATCAACGTTTTGAGGCCAAAAGGCATGACTCGATAGTAGAAGGTCCCCCAAGGGGTGATGAAGGTAGTCTTGTGTTGATCCTCTGGAGCTAGTAATATTTGATTATAGCTTGAGAAACCATCCATGAGTGATAAAATTTCATGGCTAGTGGTGAGATCAACTAGTTGGTCAATTCCTAGTAGTGGGAAATCATCTTTGGGATAGGCGAAGTCAAGGTCGGGAAATCTGTGTAAATGTAGAGTCCCCATGTCACCTTTGTGACAAGAATGATGTTAGAAATCCATTGGGGATAGTCAATGGGTAGGATGAAGGAAACCAAGAGAAGGCGCTGAAGCTCTTCCTTGACTAGAAGAGAAATGCGAGGATGTATTTTCTGTAGCTTTTTTTTGATGGGTTTGGCATCAAGAATGGTTACGATATTGTGGACCACAATTTTTGGGTCGATACCGGGCATATCGGCATAGGACCAGGAAAAAACATTGCCATGGTCTCGAAGGAAAGAGGTGAAGGATTCCTATTCAAAAGTGTCTAAGGATTGGCCGATCTTTAGAATGTGCGGGTCATCTTGAGTGTTAATGTTAATTTCGATGGTCGATTCGTTCAACATGGTTTACATCTCAGAGGGTAATGAACGATGAATATAAGAGTGTTCCGCACCAAGGTAGGTGAGGATGGACTCATTGTCCTGACATTGAATGACATTAATAAAAGGCGTATCGTCATCGATCATGTCAGGATACAAGAATGGAAGAGAAGAGGGAGCCTCGCCATCATGTAGATAGGTGAGTGGTCCCAGGGAAATGGTGTTTACAAAAAAAAATGTTAGGAGGAATGGATTCAAGATCTATGGACTCCATGGGTGAAGATGGTAATGTGGGTGAATGAGATGGGGAAGATTTATCATCCTGGATAAGGTCGATGTGAACATTCTTTGAGGAGGAGCATCAAAACCAATGCCACTATGGTCATTGTGTTTATGAGAAGTGTAGGAAATGACAATATGGCGGCCTTGTTCGTAAAAGCCAAAGCTAAATCCTTTCCACGCGCGACCTTTGGTGGAGGAAATTGTGAGCAAGCGGTGGTTAGTGAGGGAGTGTAGGTCGACAAAAATGGTTGGGATTGGGATGAAGGTTTGGGTTTATAGGTGGAAATATCAAGTCCCCCATATGTTAGATTGGTGCAAAGGTGGGGAGGGCCATAAGGAAACACATCACCAATACGGATGTTGTAATGGGGTGTTGACGCAGATTCCCATACTCTTGTGGGGTGAGGAAGGTGTCGATATTGTATAGGCGGTATTCCCCTAGAGTGAGGCGTTGAAAAACACCTTCTAAGGGATCAGTAGTCGGTATGTGGGTAGCAGGGATAGATGGCTTACTAGATGATGGGGAAACAAGTGCATCAATGGTAGAGGCTACAACTGCAGTGGGGATAATAAGGTTAGATGCAGCAAAGGTAGTGGCGTTTTGGTGGATGGGCTTATGGGTGAAGGTGAAGTAGTGATAGTGGCAGATGCCTTGACCAGTACAAGCACATCATTGGGATGATATAACATGTTATAGGTCTTGACACGTGATGGGTCGAAGGGATGGTGTAATTATGTCCCTCGTGTTTAAATTTCTTTGAAGCGATGTAAAGTCGAAGGATACAACCCATGACATGGATCCATGGTCGGCCAAGCAATAAGTTATCTTTGGAACTCCCCTTCTTGTACTTAGAAAAGTTCCAGGACAACGCGAGGACCTACAAAAACATGGAGAACAATGGTACCTGGGGTAGAGGTCATGACATCATTGAAGAGAGAAGCATAACTAGGTTACCGTGCATGTAATCGCGGAGTATCCATATTTTGTCGTATGCATGGGAGGAGATGATGTTAATGATAACATTGTTATCCAAAATTCACCCTCAAGGTAATTTTGATAACATGCATCAAATTATTCAGTCCCGAGCAAGTAGATTGATTCAAGGCCCGAAATCATGTTTTGGGGCCCTCGGCTTCTCTCTAACTCTCCCATCCAAGAAGAAATCCCAACGAGTTAGAAAAAATGGAAAAAATGCAAAAAATAAGGTTGCAGGATTGTTTTAAGGCATTTCGGGTCTGAAGGGTTTGGGTCGTACCAGTGCGGGTCGTACCGAGGTTCGTCGTACCAAGCTTGGGGCTGAAATACAAAGAAAATCAGCTAAGTCAGACATTTTTGTCCCAGGCGGTCCACGGGACAGTTGGGACGTCGGGACGCGAAGGACGTGAAAAGCCGAAATGGCCAAAAGCAAGAAAAATCATCTAAGTCTTTTGTTTCGCATGCGGTTTGGGACAATGGGACAAAAGTATGTGTGGGACGCGAATCGACCAATTTGCCGAAAGACAGTCCATTTCGGGCAGTTTGGAGATATTTGTCCGAGACAGCCGGGACAAAAGTACGCGAGGGACACGTGAGACGTGAAAAGGTGAAAAAGCCGCAAGCAGGGACAAGGAATCCCGAATCGGCCGATGCGGGAGAATGTGTCCCAGGCAGTCCACGGGACAGTTGGGACAAAAGTACGCGAGGGACGCGTGAGACGCGAAAAGGCAAAAAAGCTACAAATAGGAACAAGGAAGCCCAAATTAGCCGAAGCAGAGATTTTCATCCGAGACAGTTGGGAAAAAGGTACGTGTGGGACGCAAGGGACGTGAAAAGCTGAAATGGCTGAAGGCAAAGAAGTAAAGTAAATGTTTGACCCATGAACTTCAAACGGCCATAACTTTTGACTCCGAGCTTCAATTTTCACGAAATTGGACTTTTCGGAACAAGCATGACATTCCCTACGCCACAAGGATTTATTATTTTTAATGAGGGTAGATATATTTAATTAAAAGAAACATATTCGGCTCCAGTCAGTTAATGCTCATTCCCGTCAAATGATAGAAAACGCCTGTCAGACCCAAAATAGTTGCCGCACTCAGAAGGCCATAACTTTTGCATTTCTCAACAAAATCACACAAAATTAGTACCATTGGAATCATGGCTCGAGCCCAACACACAATAATCAAGAAATTCTATATTTGATGAGAAATTGGTTGAGATTTTTAGAAAACGTGGCTGAGTTCATAATAGTGTTTTATTTGGTGGTTGGAAGTGCATTTAAGAGGCATGGTCATCATTCTTTCTCTCGCTCGCATAGCACTGGGACAAGATGGGGAGCCTTTTTCAAGTAATATATAATCATTTAACTCCATTTAATACCTCTTACAAGTGGTTGAAGGACATATTTCAGGATTTTCATTTTCCCTTCTCTTTCTCTTCTCATTTTTCTATAAATTGGAGTGTTGGGCTCATTGTAAAAAGGGGGAGTTTTCAGATAGCAAAGCTCTATCAAAATTGCTTTGTGAAGCTAATGTGTTACAGGAACTTGTTGTGGACTCCTTGCATGGTGATCCAGGCCCTTATCTTATAATAGATTAAAGCTGTGCATATCATGAAGCAATAAAATATAAGTTTGTTGATATATCTTCCCCTGCTGTGTTTTCTTGCATTCTTCTTGCCCCTTCAACCTTGATCACAAGAATATTGTGTCTATTATTATGTTCATGTAGGGATCCATTATCATTGTGTATGTTTGAAATATTTTTGTGAATGCATTTTGCTAGATTATGGAGAACTTTCATCACCTCTTCTAGTGTGCACTTTGCTTCGTAATTCACGCATTTGAAGACTACTCTCACACCCTTCTTTTCTGGTGTATCATCACTTTAGTGTAGGCTTTCATTTTATGCATTCTCTCTCCCCGGTCCCTTGGAAATTTAGGTTAGAATAGTTAGTTTCCCTTGCATTAGAGTAGATTGTGGCAGGTAGTTTAGGAGCAAGAACCAACTTTCTCTAGAGGTCTATCTCAAGTAGCAAGTCCCACAACTTGGAGATAGTACCCATGTTAGCCAATCACATCGTGAGTTCAAGTATATGCACTTGGTGATAACAGTTCTGGCACGCCGGGTGGGACCTTAGAGGTCTTCTTCTTCATTGCAACAAAATTGATGTGCATTTGTTGCAAGTTTCTTACTTTAAAAGAGCTATAAATTACACATTTGGTGACTCCAAGGAAGAAGAATCAGCCGTTTTTTAGCAAGTGCGGCACTGAAAACTTATGAGAAGAATCAACACTTTGTAAGGTCAAGAGCTGGAGAGGAAGAGGTGCTGTTTGAATAGCTGCAGTTATCTCCAAGAATAAGGCAAAGTGGGAGGAGAATCCAAAGGTCTCCATCTCCACCAAATAGAACTCTTTCAACTCCTCCACCTGGTAGGCCTTTCATTCAATCAACAAGAGTTCTTCGACCAATCAGGATGGCACAACCACCGAACCCCTATGTCAATTTCACTGGCAGCAGCCCACTTGCTCTCAATGCACAAAATCCAATCCCAGTTGCAGCATTGAAGAACATTCCGTACTTCACTGGAGAAAATCAGACCACTCCTGGTGATCATGTTAAGGATATTGCTAACATTTGTGCAATCCATGAGATCAATGAGATGCAAGTTGCTGTCAAACTACTGGCATCCTCATTCAAAGGGAAGCTTTGCAATGGTTCCGGAGTCTTGCTTCAGGCTCTATCCAAAATTGGAACCAGCTATGTATAGCTCTCCATGAGTAGTTCGGAGAGAAGGGAGATAATTTGTCCCTTTTGGAACAATTGACAACTATCAAGAGAGCTCCCAATGAGCAGCTGACTGACTTCAACTTCAGATTTCAAAGGACTTGGGAGAGGATTCCAGTGGCAGTAAGGCCAGCAGCAGAAGGTGCTTTTCTATATTACCTTAAAGCTTTAAATTCTGATATTTCTATGTTGATTCAATCCATGGGAGGCACAACTATCCCTGTTGCTTATAGCATTGCCATTAGAGCTGAAAATTGTTTGATTCAAGCTGGCAAGCTAGCTCCTAGGCCTCCAATGCCATTATATCCAAGTTTAGAGAGCCCAAGTACTAGTCAAGCACCTGTTTTAGCTCCTATTCCCACTCCTAGAAATCAGAATTCAAGTGAAGCTTCTACTTCATCTTCTAGTGCCTCAAATGAACTTCAAGAAGTCATGAAGCAATTGTAAAATCTAGGTAATGAGCTGGTTACACTCAAGAGGCAGCAAGCCCAAAGTTTTAGACCTTCTTATCAGCCTCAAGCTCAACCTAACAGGTAGCCATATCAGCCTCAAAGACCACCCAATCTAGCTGCAAATCAGAATCAAGCAAGGCCTCCTGCCAACAGACCATTTCAGCCCTATAATCCCAATGTTACATCCACATCTAGAGCTTTGGTACCGGTGCAAAATAACATGGCCCAAGAATATGATTGGTGTTTCCCATGTAGTCAGCCACATAACCAATCAATGTGCTTTAACGGTGCATTAAATCAGGCTCTGATGGTGCAAACCATTGGTGGGTCGCAAGAGTCCAACCACGAAGAGGATCAGCAAAGAAGAAGCACCTCAACAAGGAACATCTCCGAATGAAACTACTCTTGTCAATTGGCAGGCTGAAGATTTTTGTGGTATGAATCAAATACCCTCTCAAAGTGTTGTAGCCAACACAAGGTCAAAAAGGAGAAATTTGGGTGAAGGACAACCATTGGCTCCAAGTAATCCACAACCTTCTACCACTCCACAAGTTGTTGGCAAACAAAATGTAGTTCCAAACATGCAAGGACCACTCAAACCAGCTCCTAGACCAACTCAAATATCAGACTGTTGCTGCCCATGTGCAAGGAATGAATGCGCAAGCTAAAGGAAAATAGAGGGATGCTTCATCCCCATTCAACATCATTGATCAGATGAAGAAGACAAATGTAAACATATCAATGTGGGAATCATTATCCATCCCAGTCAAAGAGATTTGCTACAAGTTGCCATGAAGGGTGGTCAACTTCAAATCAGCAAGTCCAAATGCAAGAGAAGGTGCTCAAAAATGCTGCCCAACCTAAGGGGAATCATGGAGGATAGCAAGGTAATATGTTGAAGCCCCCTCCATTCTATGTTTCATTGATCATTGGTGACAAGTTGGTACATAATTGCATGATTGACTCTGGGGAAAGTAGTTCAGTAATGCCCAAGCAAATAGCTGATCAATTAGGGCTTCAATATGAAGTCATCTCCAAGGGTGTAGTGCAATTAGATGGGACAACAGTGACAACGGTTGGAGTAATCAAAGGTTTGAGCCTCACACTACACGCATGTCCCAACGTAATAGTGTTACAAGATGTGTCAGTCATAGACCTGCCACCACTCTTTGCATTATGCTTGTCAAGAGACTTCACTGCTAAAATTGGAGGCTATCTTTCGGTGGATTGGTCACACATGTTGTTTAGAACAAGGTATGGAACTAAGGCCACAATCAGATCTGAACCTATTGCAAACTTTCACATTGAGCCTTACACTCCAAGCCAAATCAATACCAACTGTTCAGCGTTTGATCAAGAAGATTATCCAAGCACTGATGAAGCTGACACCAAGGTTGGAAGCATCCTAGATTTGACTCTTGATGAATGGGCAAGCAAGGTGCATGCTTTTGATCCTTATCAAGAAATAGAAGAATCTGAGCTAGGAGTTTATTGTTTACATGAAGAGAATCAACCTCTCCCCAACATCACCAAGCCAGATCATAAGGACAAGAATGAAGTATGACAATTGTTCTTTGATGGGTCAAGGAGTAGACAAGGTGCAGGAGGAGGAGCTATGCTCATTTCACCACAAGGTATAAAGTATTACTCAGCCTTCCATTTTCAGTTTTCTTGCTCAAACAATATAGCTGAGTATGAAGCCTTAATTCACGGACTACACTGGGAAAAGAAGAAAGGCATCAAGAATTTGCAAGTCTTTGGTGACAGTGAGTTGATTGTCAACCAAGTTAAGGGGCAGCATGCTGTCAAGAATAATCTGCTCAAGTGCTACAAAAATTGGGTATGGGATCTTATTGAAGATTTTGAAGCTTTTAGCATCAATTCCATCCCAAGAAAAAAGAATGAAGCAGCGGACAGACTGGCAGCAATTGGGGCTGCATTTGATATTGTAGAAAGTATCAAAAGTGAGAAAACTCAGCCTCATATCAAATTTGTTGTGAGACCAGCTATTCCGGATAACAATACAAGTTGGCAAGTCTTTGAGAATGATAAGCAAATTGTTAATTTCCTGTAAGAAGAAGCTGAGTTCTCCGCCAAGAATCAAGACAAGCTGGAGCAACAGTATGGTGACCAAGTGGTGCAGCTGAGAACTAACAAATTACCAAAAGGCCTCATAACCTTGGAGTCAATATTCAACCCGAATGATCAGTTCCGGAAGGAGAAAGTGAACATTCAAGTAAAGGGTGAAGATTCAGAACCTATCTTAGTAGATTAAGGCAAGACATTGCAAATTGGAAAAGTAAGTACTCCACAAGAGAAATCTGATTTTGTTCACTTTGTCAAGAGTTCCCGAGATGTCTTCACTTGGACTTACAAAGATTTAAGAGGTTTCAACCCAAAGTTGGCACAACATACTATTGAGTGGATCCAGGAATCCAAGCCTATCGGGAAAAAGTAAAGGCCCATGAATCCCCATATTGAACCTCTCATGAGAAAAGAGTTAAGAAAGCTTACAAATGATTGTGGAGGAAGAGGCTTTACGGGAGGGGGTGGGTTGGTTATTAATTTGATATGCAAAGTGGTCTTAGGTCTTTGTTGCATCTGCTTGGGTATGGGCATGGTAGAAGAGCTAGTGGCGTAAGGTTTGGTTGGTTTAACTACCTCATTGGAGGGTAGAGGATTTTTAGATTTAGGTTGCATCTTTTTGGGCAATGATTGTATGGGTGTACGAGATGTGGAGGAAAATTTGATGGTGGAAGAGGAAGGGTTACCCATGGGGGTAACCAAGGTGTTGTGTAGGTAGGTGGTGTAGGTTGGGCAGGAGGCGTGAGTGAAAGAGAAGAAATTGTCATGGGTAGTGAAGAAGTTATGGGCGGTAGTGGAGGTATGGGTGGTAAGAAGGTTACAGGTGAGGGAGGAATTTTTGTGGGTCACTTGGGTATATTAGAGGTATGTGATGGGGAAATGGGTTACTGCATTCTTGGTTTACCGGTGGATGAAGGTTACTTGGCCAGTGTCGAGGGGTGAGGTCCTAGGATGGACGGAAGGGGTGAAGTTGATAATGGTGTGGTAGGTGAGGTTGGTGTATGGGGCTTAGGAGGTTAAGACTTCTTTTTAGGGGCGGGGTAAGTTTAGTGTTAGTTTTAGAAGATGTGGCTAAATCTAATTTGATGGGTGGGTGAGTAAGGCTTCCTTGTGGTATGACCCCTAAAGTAGTGATAGGTTTAGGTAAGGGAGATGATATAGGCATGGGTAGGTGTTTAGGTGTAGATGTCTGTTGGATTGTGGGTAGAGGTGTGTGTTGGGTTATGGTTGGTGACGTGGAGGGTGTTGCAATAGTCATGGTTGTGTTTGTTTTGGTTGCTCGAAACACTTTTGGGTAGATAGTGGAGGTGTCGGTGAGTGACAATTGCATTTGTGTTGAAACATGAAGTAGAAGGTGTCCCCAAAGTAAGGCTCTATCGACATAGTTCTAGGCGATTAGATAAGCGTGAAAATGGTGTTGTTATAAGTGGGGCCTACATGGATCAAGTTGTAATTCCTATAAAATGTGTTTGAGACACTGGGAAATGGCTAGCCACAGACTCTGTGGGTAAGAGAGATGGAACTAGATCAGCAGGATCTTGAAGGTCCGATGGTGAATGGTCATATAAAGGTAATGGTACTTGTATAATATCTTCCATGGGTCATGGAAAGGATGGGCCAGATGAGGTGGAATCTCCTTGTGATGGTGTAGGTGGTGGACATGCATCTTCTATGAGTAGGCAAGGTGCCACTGACAATTGCTCGGCAATTTGAGGGGTCAAAGGTGGCGTGCTAATTATAGGCTCTTCCATGGGTGATGGAGAAAATGAAGGGGTTTCCCTTGTGGGTGGAGGAGTAGATGAAATTGGTTCTTGTGTAGGTAGTGGAGCTCGGGCTAAGATTTCATCTATGGAAGGAACATGAGGCAATTGGGAAGCAACTGGTATGTCATCAAAAATAACATGGACCTCGTGGACATTTCTATCATTGTTTGAAGTGTCACCATCTTGGTTAGAAGATGGGACATGATTAGGGAATGAATTCTTGAAGATGTGTAGCTTTTGGTTAAGTGTATTCGAGCTATCTAGGACTAGATCTCCATTGTATAACATTTCTTAAATGATATTCTTGAAGGTGATGCAGTTATTGTCGTTATGACCTTTGACACGATGATAGCTGCAAATTTCATGTTCCTTATACCATGTGGGCATGGGGTGCTCAGGGTCAAAACTAGTATGAGGTTTTATAGGTGGAAGGGTAATGACACCGACCTTAACAAGCTTTTCCAAAACAGAAGAATAAGATTCCCCTATCGAAGTGTACTTTTGTTGTTCTCGTATGAACTGAAAAGCTTAGATGGGAGAGACATTGAAAGGAGGTTTGGCTAGGTTTTATTGATGAGGGGGACCAGCCTTGAGAACTACGGCATTGGCAGATCCTTTGGGTTTTGAAAAGTTGTTTTGGGGTTTTGAAGACGAAGAAGTATCATTTGATTTGAATGTGATATTCTTATTACGAAGTTAAATTTTCTTCTCTTCGATAGCATGAATTTCCAATTTTCGTGCCATGGTGAATGCCTCATCAAAAGTATGAAAAATCTACACTTACGGGGTTTGTGAGATGTGTCTTGCAAAATCCTCGAGTAAATAACTCTATGAGTTCAGTTTGAGGTAATTAAAATGTGAGTGGTTAATTAGGTCATTGCACACAATGAGTGACAAAGTCAACGATAGAATCATCATTGTCTTGTCATGTGGAATAAAGATCATCATGGTAGCTGCTATCCATATTTTGCCCCAAGAAAAATATTGAATCAGCCACGACTCCACATAGAAAGAACATGAGAAATCATGTTCAAATCCTACAAACCAGTTGTAGAGGGACTCTACAATGGAGTGGTGGGGCCTGTGAAAGATCAAACAACCATGTGCAATAAAAATTTGAGAAACGACTTTGTCGAGAAAATCATGCTTCAAATCCAACAAACAAACTTAGGTAGGCTCTAAAATGAAATAGTAGAGTCGGAGCACGAGGCTGAGCGGTGTCAAAGGAGCCAGAGGTTCGAAGAAAAGAAATAGCGAAGGTTCAAAGCTGTCGGGCTCTCAAACGACTTAGAACGAGCCTCAAAATGACTAAGTATGGAGGAGACCGAGACACTGCCAAGTGTCAAAGTGGCACACCTCCAAAGATTAAATCCCAAGAGGTAGACTCAAACAAGTACCAACCCTCCACATGTCCAAGGTCGATTTTTGTCCCGTTAAGAAAAGACTCGACAAAATACAAGGGACACCAAGGATCTTGTGGAGGCTACCACATGTCAATTTGACATTATTTCAAGAGCAAAGGGAGGGGCCAAATCTCTAAGGTGCGCGAGGCCACCATGTGGACCCTACGAGGGAGACTCTTTAAATATTGTGCCCCACAACCCTAATATTCAAATGGCCATATCTTTCGACTGGAGAATCAAATTTTAATGGGAGAAGACTTTCTGGAAACATCTCAACACCCTTTATATATTGGGAACATAAAATATCATTTTCGGAAGGCTCTAATAGGTGAAAACTGGGAAAAATTATTTGAGGATAGTAAAGCTAAATCTGATCTCTTCAACTACCAGATCTGATTCGATTTGATCACGGGAACCAAAAGTGACATATTGTGGGTGGATTTATAGAAGGCATTGATATTCAGTGGTTGAGCTTTCAAAACAGGATTCAATGTGTATCTTAGGGTGGTTGGAGTAGGATTCAAATTCTTCCCTCTTCTCTCTCCCATTCTTCCTATATATTGTAATAGAGGGGCACATTCAAGGGTTGGTCACTATTTCTCTTCGACCCCTCTCTCTTCCTTCTTTAGGGTCAAATGTAGAGTCTAAGCCTCCTCTCATGACTTTGTAATGGCATTTTCTTGCCTCTTGCCCACTGATGGTGCACTATGTAACATTTTGGAGCAATAAAATCTATTTTGTGATGCATCTGTCCATCCTTGGCTTATTTTTTTGTCTCTCCTTACCTCTCATTATCGCAGGGTATATTGTGCATACTTTTGATGTCTATTGCAGGTCCTGGGAGCTATGTTTAATGGGTTTCAAAGTGGTGTTCTATGTGAAATCTATCTCTATTATGTGGTGCGTTCTGTCCACCCTCTCCTCTACTTATCTCTTTGCATTTTAGGTAGTTGGGTCTGTGATCATCCACTTCCTTTTCTGGTGTATCACTACTTAGTGTAGGCTCTTTCATCCTCTCTCTCTCTCTGTCCGCTTGGAATGGTTAGATTAGGATAGGATAGGTTCTACCTGCACTTTGGAGTAGCGTGTGGTAGGTAGATTAGGAGGCAAGAACCATCTTTCTCCCAAGGTCCATCTCATGTTTTACGAGTCCCACGAGGTTGAGAGATGGTCCCATGTTGTGCAATCACACCGGATGTCCCACTCCACACCAGGACATTCAGTGGGTATGCTTGTGATTTTGTACTAACAGTTTTGGCACACCTGGTGGAATAGGTCTGAAACACCTTACCACTTCATCTTAGCTGGTGTGTTCCTGTTAAGGTTCAACCTTTTGAGGCACATTCAAAGCACCCATCCCGGTCAACAACCCTATCTCTAATGTTGCAAACCTTTTTCATCCATTTCCACCCATTTTCATCCATTTTCTTCTTCCATCTCTTTCATTTTCTCCCATTCCATGAAGTTGTGCAATCATGACTTCATTCCCTTCATGGAACTCACACTTGCAGCAACAATAGTGCAATCCACCTCCAATGCATTTCCCAACTCCTCCAAATCAGCATTATGATCAGATCCAGAACCATTATGCTTACCCATATGAGCAGGGTCAAAATCAGTTTGGCCATAGAGCTTATCAAGAACAAGGGGGCACATACAATGATAACAACTACACATAGGATGCTGGTCTGCTAGAGAAGATTCAATTGACCCGAGGAATAAGGGCAGGAGAGATGGATACGGGCATGCCGTATATCAACTGACCTGAGGAGTCCCAAGTGGAAGAGTGGGAAAGGTAGAATTGTAAGGCTGCAAGATTCTAATCAAGGAGTCATGAAAATTCCTCATCGCCTGTAGCAATGGTGGTAGGTAAGGTTGGATCCATGGGTGACAAGATAGAGGGTGGTGAAGGACTAGGTGGGAGTGGTTGACAACTCGCGTGAAATATAAGAGCGTTGGCTTGACTGCGAGTCAACACCATGTGAATGGGTATATATCAGGTGATTTTGTATCCTGCAGATGACACATGGGGTAGTAAGAATGAAGAAAACATGTGTCTATAGGTATATTTGGGTAATATATCAGTTGATGTTCAATACAAGGTAACCGACGCAGTTAAGGATGACTGATGCCGGTTAAGGGGTAACCGAGGTCGGTTATTGTGAGACAAGAACAATTTTACCAAATGAAGAAAAGATTGTTGACGGTTAGATGAACAAGTTGTATGATTCTATTTACTAGAGAAAAGAGAGTAGAGAGACTCGCGAGGAAATTTGATAACAAAAAAATAGGGGTTATTTTAGGCAATTTAACCCAAAAGAACAAAAAACCGATGCCGACTCAAAAAATTTGATACCGGTAAGGGGTAATCGATGTGCTTACTATGAAATATGGAAAATGTAGAAAAATGGATTGTTGTGAATTTTAGTGAGATAAATAATCAACCCAGAGGTCTGGAGATGATGCAATGAAGTCCTGACACACTCTAGAAGAAGTCAAAATACTCCAACTGTGATTATGGAGTGTGTAAGGAAACAAAATGGAAAAATGGAGAAGCGTATCCTCACACCTCAAAATGCACGTCAATCAAACACTAAAACACATACCTAACAAGTGGTTTTTAATGTGTTGAGATTATGCTATTTAGAAGACTGACTCATGAATTTTAGAATAGAGTTTTTGGTGAGGAAGGCTTCCTACGAAGAAGGATATCTAAAAGGAGAGGTTTTAGGTATGTTATGGTGGGGCGGGCCATCCTCTAAGATAATGACTCAATAGAGGTAATGAGCTGGGGAGTACCTACCAATATGATCATGTGATCATGGATAGGTGTTCCCAGGTAAGATGTTGTTTAAGAAAGATGTGTATATTTTAATTTTGTGTAAGTTTGGTAAGACAGAGAGAGAATGTGCTTTCTATGATTCTTTGTGTCAACCATCAACTAGGCATGAATTCCAGCATATAGGTTGCCCTCATTTTAATGTGATCTAAATGCAACAAATCAGAATGTAATGTAACCAATTTTAAGCCCAAATCGAAAAGGTTACATTTGATGAAGCAAATGATGAATAGGAGAGGGTATGCTCTTTCACTAAATGTAGAAAGCAACTAGAAAGAAGAGAAGATTACCAGAGAGAAAAGATTATCGTGCAAGCCTTTTAAAGGGAAACAAACACACAAATTTTGCCTAGGAATGAAGAAAATGCAATAGAACCCTTGATGGGTCCCACCGAGCATGCCAAAATGTTTCACCATTTTCTTTACGTTTTGAATGAGAAAAAGATAAGGTTATGGGCTAGGAGGAATACCTATTAAATGGGTTAGTTGATGGTTGTTTTGTGTGTGTTTTGACTTCTCGATCCAGTGCCGATTGTGAGAGCTTCCTTTTGGCTAGGAGGAACTACCTGTAATAGAAAAAAAGACCACAAAAGAGATGTTAAATGACATATGATAGTGAAGCGCTAGCTAGTGTATGCTAGTTAGGAAGTGTGATACTTCATAGATGGCTATCAATCCACTGTTTAAAAAAATTAATGCGAAAAATAAATAAATTCCTATTGTAGTTGATATGATTTAGGTATCTCATTCAAGTACAATAAGCAAATCCAATCACAACAGGCTAGGTTATAGTTGGATCTAAAGGAGGAGGTAACTATCAAGGTATTGGGTCTAGTTAGGGTTTGATTCTGGGTTATTTAGGTCAATTGGTAGGAGGTTGTTTGGCTCTATTTTTGGGCAAGGTATAAAACACAGAGACCGGCATCGGTCTTGTATGACCGACAACGGTTTAGTAATAACCGATGATGGTTTCTTGTAGATTTTTAATAACTCAATATTTCATGGTTTAGGGATTTGTCTGAGACTGACTGGGATGGTGAGGAGTGGGTGTAAGTCTGGGGAGGTGTTGGAAATACTCAAAGATGTCTATTAGTCAGGTATGGGAGATTTTATGGTGTGGGTGAAGGAATGATCAAAATTGTATGGAGATAAATGGTGGGGAAGTGAGAGTTCAAGTAGAAACTAATAACGGAAGTAACAAAGCCTACTAGAATGAAAATAGAAGAATCTGTTGGTTAAAAAATACTTTTGTGATGTAGGTTTGAAAACCTGGATGGAGGTGACGGTTGATTGGAGGAATGGTGTTTGGTGTCGAGGTAGTGCTTCCTAGAATGCTATTGTGGGTGCAATGCTCCTAGATATGTCTGGATGATGGTTCTGGATGCCTAGATGTATGGAAAGATGCTAGTTCTACTTGCATGCAGCTCTGATCTCGTTCTCCTCTGGTCTTGAATGTTCCAACCCCTCAAACAAGGTTGCTAAGGTGAATAAATGGTAATCGACGATGGTTTCATTTTGACCGGCATCGGTTTAGGTCCCAAGCGACGGTTAAGGTGGGATTCCCTAGGTTTACAAAAATGGGCAAATCCTTCTAATTTCTTGAGCCAAGTTGGTTTGTTGTCACGGATCGAATGGAAGCTTCCCTTCTATTGGCGGGAATGTGGTTAGAGAGATTTTAGGGATTGATTTTAGGGTTAGACCAAATCTTAGCTCATTAAGGCAAGTAAGACTTAGTTATTGTTAGTTATGAAAACATGCCAAGAATAGGTCTAGGGTGAGGTGGTTGGATGAGGTGTCTAGGTGAAGTAGAAATTAGGTCAATTAAGGTAATAAAATAATGGATATTGTGAGGATGGGTATTTAATTTAATTAAAATAATTAAAATAATTATTAATGTGGGGTGAAAGGGGGCCATGGTTAGGTGCCCATGTTTAAGTTGGTTATCTGATCAGGGGTTAAGGTGAATGTAACCAAATTTAGGTGTCTACAATCACAACTAGAAAAACACATGAACGCACATGTGTGTATGGTGAAGATAATGACATACAAGAGATCTAACTAGCATCTATAATAAAGCGACCATATACAAGAAAGTGCACGCAAGAGTAAAAGAAACCAAGATATGTAATATGATGGATGGGTGGAATGCCATGTAAGATGAATGATAAGACCCACATGCCCCCGAGTGGATGGAGTTATATGTAATGAGGTTAATTTTGTTTTCCCCCTCAACGGTTAAGAATGAACCATAAACAAGAGTGCGTCATCGGGAAATGATCAAAGTGTGTGTTGTATCTAACACACCGTGATGATTGTGTATGTGTATTGATGATATGCAACCTAAAGATGATGTGTGTGTGACCCTTATAGATGAAACATATATCACAAAAATAGTGATGATGTATCCTAAAGCGTATATCACTACAAGATGAATAAAGGGAGTGGTGATGTAGCCTAAAGCGTATACCACTACAAGATGAAGGAATAGGTGACCATTTAGCCTATAACGTATGTTACTAACCTAGTAATGTTGCGTGATGGAGGGTCAAATGATGAATTTGTGAGTATGATAAGGCCCATTTGATTTGTAAACCCTTGGAAGTCGAGTATGGACCGAGGAACTAAAGTGCATCATAGGGTAGTGAGTGCAACACGTAGAAGACGATGTAGGATGTGTGATGATTAAACGACCATGTGATGTGTAGAATGTGTAATGTATGATGTAATGAAAAATGTGTAGATAGACTAAAAGTGTAAGGTGTGCGTTATGTAGTATGTAGTATGAAGAGTATGTAATGCTAGAATCGTAGACAATAGAAGTGTGACACATGTATGATGAGTACTAGTATGGTATATAGAATATGTGTGATGTGTAGATGCACAAATGTCAAGATGAAAATGATATAGACTAAATGTAGAATGTAAGATGTATGACACACAATGTGTGAATAGATGTAGTGTGTAGTACCTATTGTGCAGTGTGTGGGGTTCATGTGTAGTATGCCCTCAATAGTCAAGTGTGAACTGAAGCACAAGAGTGTGTCATAAGGTAATGATGACGTTAAAACATGTTATAAGTATGCATATGTAAGGAGATTAAAGTAAGATAATGTAAGCATGAGATATGTATCAATGCTAATATGAGGAGGGGGATGTGTTAGATGATATGCCCCCAAGCATGTAGATGAAGGGCACAATCATGTAATGTCATGTAAAAGATCATCAGTTTTAGGATCATAGTCAAATAGACACATAATAGTTACTTGATAGGCAATAGTGTCACGGTTGATCATGCAATGAGACATTGAGGCATAAGTTGTAAATACTCGATGGAATATTCTTCATCAGAAAATTGGGGAATTGGAAAACCATGTGCATAGCAACAAGTGAGATTCTATGTATAGCCAAGAAAGGAACTATTGCAAATGAATATGCGGTCAAGGGCATAGGAAATGAAATATCAATATGATCAGGATCCAATGTGCCCCCTATATAAGTAATCCAAGACTCTCCTAATGTGAGTGGAGAAGAGTGAGGAGTGTGTGATAGATAGACCGTAAGATGAAAGACACGTAAACCATAAGCAATAGTAATAGTGATGAATCCATAATATAGATGAGGATCATGAGTAGGAGGATAAAGGTCCTCGAAAGTGAAACCAAGTCAAGCTAGACCATCATGTGAACATATAGTGACATCGCAAGTAGGATCAAATGGGATATGTTCCCAATATGAATCATTCATGAAGAGTGTGCAAGTAAATGGTGGGTATGCTAATGTAGGTGGGACATGTGAAGGTGTAGGTGATAGAGTGACGTCCATAGAATGGATAGGTCCCTGATAAGGAGCCATACAGTATTTGTAGTAGGTGGCATAGAAGAAATTACATCTATCACACAAATAACACCTTCAAGTGGTGGCAAGTGAGGTGGTTCATCCATAGGTTGAGGATCATCTGTAGTATCAATGTGTGGAATGGGAAGACTAGTATTAAAATCTCGATCACAACATTGGAATGGATCATGGTCACAAAAACAATATACTCAATTCCTTCATGGAGATATTTGACTTAATGATGTACAATAGAATGATAACTTTCATGGCATGAAGCCATGGCCTACCAAGTAAATAGTTGTAGGAAATTGGGAAATCAATGACGAAAAAAATAGTGGGGATAGTTTTTGGCCCTACAATGATAGGTAGTGTAATGTGACCAACACATGGACGAACATAACCATCATAAGCACATAGTGAAATACAAGATGGAATAACATCACAAGTGGAAAGACCTAGGACTTCAAGGAATGACATGGGACACAAGTTGAGCTTAGATCCATTGTCAATTAAAGTGTGTTTGATACCAAATTTTTAATGTGACACATGATATGCAAAGGTGGGTCATTGTCAAAAGTATGAACATCAATGGGAGGATTAGACTTGAATGTTATGTGTTGAGAAAATGCATCAACAAATGTTTGATAAACCGAGTCAGGATGCATATCAACATGAATATGAGTAGTAGCAAGAAGATGTTGGACTCTATGCCTTAGATCAAGATTTGTAAGAAAATAATCATTGATTGAGATACTCATGATGACTAAACCCTAGGATGATAAGTAATGAATGAATGAAGATCTGATAAGTGTGAAGATCGAGTCAGGTTCACCAAAATGATTAACTAAAATATGGATATTTTAGAGTTAATCTAAGAAGTACATCATGAAATAAATGTCTAAACTAAATTAGGAAAGTGGCCCAAACAATCTCAGATATGAAAATATTAAACCCTAAAGTGCAAGAAGGGTTATGAAGAACTCAAATGATTCAACAAGCTTGTTAGACTATGTTGTAGAGATGGCTAGAGGAATAAGAGCAGGAAAAAATTGTGCCGAAGTCCGAGAAGTGTAGATATGATCAAAGTGAGTGGAATGGGGCACTTGAGAGAGGATCATGGAGCTTATGTGTGCCTATAGTTTGAGTTTTGAGCACCCCGGTCTACACAGAGGTCCAAAACTAGGTTTACAGTGGTTGCAAGGTAATGCAAAGCCTTTGCTTCCTATCGTATGTATTTTTCTCGCACTTGCCGGATGTCGTTGGTAATCAAATATGAAGAGAAGACCTGAAAAACCCCAAAATGAGCATCGAGACCTAAAAAAGAAATATTCAAATGAATGGGTGACTGTCCTCAACAACCACAATGGTGGACTTATAACTAAACACTGCACTACATCTCATACCTGATGTAGTTCTATGTGTGTGTGTGTGTGTGTGTGTGTGTGTGTGTGTGATCATGCCCTAGGTGCTCTTGTACCAGTCACACTTTGTGAAAGTAGCAAGCAATAAATTTGTGTATAAATATAATAAATGGTGGATTGAATTAAATAAAATTCCCTCCTATGATGTGTGATGCAGATGAACCAACCTTGTCCCTTGTGATGGAGCTAGATGGATGCAAATGATCTCTAGATGCCTTAGATGGAATGCAACCTTAGGTGATGGTAGTAGTGCCTAGTGCTTGGTCCCTCATTATGATCTCATAACTTTCTATTTATATGGTTCTCTTGTTCTAATTTCATAACTAACCTCGAAGAGGTCGACCACCAAAAATATAGAATGCTCAAATGGCTAAAAAGTGCCCAAAAATGGAGACAAAGTGGAAAAAGGATCAGGGCACTCCGAATGGGACCAAGGCACCTATGGGCACCCTAGTACTAGCTCGAGCACCCCGCTTAGGGATAAAATGATGCAAAACGAAAAAAAAAAAAACTAGGAATGCATGTGCGAGAGGTCGGAAGTGACGATAACAAACAAAGTAAAATCACCAAAAGATAGGGGTTAATCAGTACTTTCTTCACTCAAAAACCATATGAATAGTAGTATGAGACTGGGACTAAATAATGCCCAAAGTGCGTTATTTAGTGTCTACATCACCAAGAATCTATTTATAAGATTCAAGTGGACACTAATCCTTAAAATTATGATACACTTCAACAAAAGGGGACATACAAGCTCCCAAAACTTGGTGAATTATCACCTATCCCCTTTCGAAAATATCAATGTTTTAACTATCCTATAAATACTCTTGACAACAATGATGGTCATCCCAAATTGGTCAGGTGCACACCTCCTAATATCTTGGAGTCAGATGACGACGAGACCGATGAGGTCACACTTAGAATCAACACTTTCGATCTTCCTAAACTTATTGTATCCCAACTACCAACTTCCTAGCAGGATTATAAGAGGGAGCCAGGAGCCTTCGATTCTTGTTGTTATCTCACATACACCGTAGCCCCCACTAGAGCATGTGGTCCGACTTGAAAAAATAGTCGATTCTTGTGTGGTGGATGCTTCCACATCACATTATGAAAATGGATGCACTTTATATGACCCTTACATGGCTAGTTATCCTCAAATTCATGATCGGAGTAGTTTTTCATTACCAAGAAAACCTTCCCACCAAGTTCTATTATGGAATTAACATCATCCTAATACACGAAGAATATTTGAATACAATTGCTACTTCTTCCCAATTGGTTCCTGAGCCTAAGATCGATCCACCGAATACACCTCCACATACTACTATCAATCTAGCCGACCCATTTTCCCTTACAGAAGCATATAATTGGGTCACCAGTTTTGACTATGAAGCCGATGACCTCATGGGTGATGATCCTATCTATTATTCCTTGATAACCGAGTGAAACACTACTCCATCGGTGATATCCTTTATCATTGCATCGTAACCTCTCTAGATACTCTCACTAGCCCTCTACATCCTATGAGACCTCTCCCTTACCTCTTGCCCTTATAGCTCCTCAGTCCTCTATGATCGAGCCATATTACGCATGGCAAGAAGCTCCAAGGCACGATGTTTCAAATTGTAGAGCTTATTGATGCCATATGAAGAAGATTGAAGATGAGGTCATACATGAAAAAACAAAAAGGATACACAACCTTCTACTTCAGCTCCCTTCTTTTGTTCTCATCACATGTATTGTGCACATACCAACACAGAATGTTAGGTTTTATGTAGAAAATGTCCCATTCGAAACTTCATCCCGCAACCAGAAACATGGAGCTGATTCCTCTCACAATTGATAACCTTTTTCATAGACCAAACTAGACTAAAACCTACTTATGGACCACCACCTCGCTCTGATCCTCATCCCACTATGGATGACATTGGGTGTGACATTCTCACTTAGTTGGAGGATTGGATCGATGCAACCTTATTCACCATGAGATATGAAATTCATTGGCTAGTCGTTATTTCATAGCATGTCATCAAGGACCTTGTGACTCATGCTAGAAGTCACATCTTGAATAAAGTTTATGACATTATCACTGATATATTTTGATCTTTTTCCCCTTGTTGCTAGCTACCTACAACACATTGATTACATTTTATTTGTCTTTCTTTGGCTTGAACCCTCACGTTTACTTGGGATCTCAGCCCCCACTTGGATTTTTACACACTACCTTTTTCTTTCATTTGGGATCTTGACCCCCTGGGTTTTTCACACTATCTCAAATATCTCGTTACATCCTCGCTTAAGTTTTTTTCTCCGCTTGGATTTATCACCACGTACGCCTTGGTTTCTCCTATCGTTGGAGCACCTCGGTCCCGATTCACCCTAGTCTTTCCTATTTGGATCACCATGGTATTCTTTGCATCCTCGCTTAGGATTATGGCCTTACTTGGATTTATATACCCAATCATCCCTTGATATCATACCATTGGATGTATTTTCCTTGTTCCACCTCTTTGATTATTCACATCACGTGGGTTGGGCTATCTTATCGATCCCCTTCTCACCAAATTTACCTATCTAATTACATTATCATTATTCCTAAGTACCATGGTATCATTACATACATACATGTAGAAAGTAGGAAAATGATAAGCAAATCAACATACACACAACAAACACTAAAAATCCAAATATTGCAAAACTTATCACACACACACACACACACACACACACACACACACACACACACACACACACACACACACACACACACACACACACACACACACACACACACACACACACACACACACACACACACACACACACACACACACACACACACACACACACACACACACACACACACACGTCAAATCATTTTTATACATCAAAAAAATCATACAAAATGGCTCTAGCCCATCTACAAAATGGATCAAATACCCTCACCCCATGTGGTGGGTATTTGAATGTTTTGGGTTGATGAGGCCATGGTAGTAGCTATGGCCATGTGAGGTAGGGAATCCACCCTAGATTGGGCTCTAGAGGCTTCTCCCTATGCTCTCATGAGCTATGTCTCTAATGACGTAATCTACTCTGTAATTCTCTAAGAATATGATAGGTGAGTTGTTTGCTCTTGAACTAGGGTGGAATCTACCTACAATACACTCTACATCATCACATCTATGCCACCTACAGTCACCAATGTCCACAAATTTTGATATGTCAGTAATGTTCTGAATTACTCTCTAACCATACGAATGAGCTTGCTTAATCCCCAACCAACGGTGTTGTTGGATCCACCATCACAACAATATCATGAACATATTGCACTGGATCTAGGATCTCATGGTGGGAACTCTCTATTAGAGAGTGCCACTACACCATCCACTCGAAAAATATTTTTGAGTTGAATTTGTGATCTCCATCGATTACGAAGTAAAAAAATCAGATATCTTCATCTTGAGATGGTTTAGTTGCTACTCGATCATCTTAGGGGGTTGTAGCATCCTTGTGAAGTAGGTACTTCAATAAATTAGGGGTTGGTTCTACTTATGGGGTTTTTGCTCTACTAAAATAGGGGTTGGTGCTCCTTGTGAAGTTGGTGCTTCACTAAATCTCTTTGGTTTGTGTAATATAAGTAGATTTTTAGTGGGTTTTCTTCCCTTTAGGGTTTCCCACTTATATTTTGTGTTCTTGTGTAATCTCTTGATCTTGCTCTTGTGTATGGTTGATTCAATGTTTAATTAAGCACCCATATGGTTAATGTTTGAATGGGTGGTTGAATGAATGATGAATGTAAATGGAATAAAATATAGAATGATTCACCCCCATCTCAGTCTCTTGTGTTTCCAACAAATTAAATGCAATGAATTACTCGTGGTTATGATTCCACCACGTGCACCACCACCTCCTCCTCCATCACCACCTCGTACTTATTCCATGATGTCGAAATAAACCCAAATTTTGAATTCTAGAGATAAGTTCTCTCAATTCCAAAAATATCAATAAACAAAAAAAATCACAATCAATATATAAAACACAAATTTTATGTTCAAATTTGGTCACGATAAACCTAAATATTCAAATGATGGTTATTTTTGCTCCCATACTCCACAACATTCATCGTTTGTTACATCTTGATCATAATCTCATGCCATTTATTTCGACCTATTACACATATTTTTTTAACGATATTCAATTTTTCCACCATATCACCATACGACATTACAACATCTTGACACTATGACACAACATCTCTGTCCGTTGATCCCTATCTAGGTGATTTGTGTCTAATTTTACCGCTGATCCTCTAGTGTTTCTTTTTAGTTTTGCTTCTTTAGGGTTATTGTAACATTGATTGTGTTTGTACATGGTAGGACAAGAAACATTATTAGGTATGTATTGGAGGGTATATTTAATTTTAGCTAGTCCTTGCTTACTTTTAGTATCTATTTTTATTTTAGTGTTATAGATCTGTTTCATTTCATCAACCACGACATGGTTTGCTATTATGACATGCAGTAATCAATGGCTGGGGCATATGTATACACCTAATTTTTCACTTTTCATCTTTCATACCTAATAGTAACAATTTCCCTTGTGCATATAAGGGTCATTGATGCATCTATTTCTTGAGCAGGTGCCTCAAGGGCCGTTAATAATGGGGAATGACCATTCAATTAATCATTATGCATTAGAGATAATACACAAAGAGATTATTGCTATGAGGTATTACCCTTAGTTGTCCTCGCACTAGTTATCCTTATCCATCTAGGTCTAACACACATTCAGACCGCTGAAATCTTGCTTATATCTCACCACTTGGTACCTTGTTCATCCATCTACTCAATCTATGATACTTTTTTCATTTTTCATGGCACCTCACCTCATTTACCATCCTTGGCCGATGCCATCGCTAGTGGGTGCTTTTTTCAATGTAAGGTTTTTTGGAAGACACCATTGCCCATGCGTATATATATTTACCATAGCTAGACTTTCCATAAGGAAGAAATCCTAAATCTTAGGAATTGCCATATGCTCGCTCTCCTACAAAAATTTGCATTTTATCGCTTAACTCTTGGTTCATCTTGCACTTGGCTTGGATTGGATTGGACACTCTTCTTCTTGGTTGGATTTCTTGCACTATTGGGTCATCTATAGTGAGTTTAGGACAGGAACGATGTTCCCCTTCTCCACCTAATAATGATTCTCTCTCGGTGTGTTGCTTCTCTAGAGAGATAGATGCATTAGTGACCACCCTATAGGTACATGTGAGTGCTCTAACTATCTTTTTCATTTTGCATAGATTAGTTCATTTCCCTTCCTCATTGCTCTATGTTAGCTTAGTGTTACATGTATATTGATGCTAGTTAGCATAATGCTCTTATTTGATCATCTCCTTAGCTTCTCTTTACTTTCATTTTAGTTACATTGTACATGCTTTCCTTATCTATTATCGATCCATACCTCTTCTCACCCATCTACCGATATATTAGTAGGGTACTCTCCTCTATATTGATTGCGAGCCTTAGAAACCCTAGGTTGACCTAGTGTAGGGATTACTTCCCTTTAGATATGCAAACCTACTGCTCATTGTAGCCTCTTTACATCTATCCAATATATGTTAGTTGATGTGTGTCTCCTAATCATTTCCTTGGTACTATTATAGAATGGAAGACTTAGAAGTGCAAGTTATTGAGGCACATTATCAGCCCACCATACACATTGTGTTGTATTATTCTATGTTCTTTTTTCCTAATTACAAGTATTTTGTTATCACTTGGCTCATTTATAGCCATTGTGCATACTTTAACTATGTATATTGGGCATGTTTTAATTTTTATCATCTTTTTTTTCTTTCTTGACCAATTACAAGTGTTTTTTTACCATCTTGGTTCATTTATAGCCATGGTGTATACATCGACTGCCTATATCGGGCTTGTTGTAATTTTTACCTTTTTGTTTGCCGTGTGTATACTTGTATTATGCACATATAGAGTTACTCTTCATGGTTTCTTAATAATCATGATGTATACTATGTTGTGCAATATCAAAATAAGTTGCTCTAAAGTACAATATATGAGTGGAATATCAAGCTATGAGAAAAATCACTCACTCCATCATCATTATCTATCACATCATTTACCATAGCTATAAAAAAATACATTCATCCATGAATAACTTAGGATGTGCAAAATAAACCAATCATCATCTATATACATTAATAAAATGTCCATGTACAATGTCTAAATAATAAAGTGTCATATATACATGAATATACATCACAATTCCACAATCAACATCTATACAAAAAGAATATGCCTTCATCATGAGGCGTATACCAAAAATAATACATCTATATAATACACAAAGTCATCCATGACTCTCTCTAACCTATGGATTTACTTGATCTATCATATCACCTCGGTCGTGATCTTGACAGATCTAGTTGATCTAGATGGCCCATGTGATGACCTTTGTAACCTCGTTCATGTTCTCCGACTATAGCCTGCAGATCTCTAATCTCTAGGACAAATTCCTCGTATACACCTCTATAATAACCCACATCATGTGTAGCTACTAATAAGTCATATAATAGGTCACCCATCCCATCGGCCTCGACAATACAATAGGCCGCATCCCTCTCTATTGTCATCTACCGCAGCTATAATGCTATCTTATTTATCTTAGATGTCCTATGTCTTTGTAACTACGTCTACAACATCTGATCTCGTAATTAGAGAGGCATCTCTCTATCACACTACTCTATCTCTCTCGTGCTTGATTCACATGTAAATCTGCATCGACGGACCTAAAAGATGTACGGTGGAATATGAATCCACACATCAACCTCTCCTCTATCTCCCCACCCATCATATCCATCCCTAAAATCATCTCCATCCCAAAAATAATCTCTCGATCTGTCTCCTCTTGGACTTGGTGGCCTCGGTGGTGAACCCGTACACCATGTCCTTTACTAGTACATGTAAAGCTGTGTATCTATCTCGTGTCTAACTTTCCCTCCTCCTTGGAGCTATCAGCCTCCCCTATCTTACCTCTTCATCATAGTGCATCCCTCACTACTTTTGATATCCATGCTTCCATCACATCCTCGGGGATGGTTACATGAAGAGTTATTATAGCTACATAGCATGTTGTATACTCCACTAATACACCAAGATCCATGATGTCTCGCTTGTGCTTCCCATACTTGTGGTAATACTCCTCCAAAACTCGGCCCTCAATATGCTTGGCCCGATGCATGGCCTAAAATTTATGGTCTCTCATGCTACCCGCACATACCACTACCCTACCTTAGGAATATCCTCGTATGACTCAAGGTCATTGCATGACCCTATTAGGTCTATACCGCTCAATTATATACATCCTTCTCCCAAGAATGTAATGATCTATCTTAACTATCCCTAACTTTTCCACATCCGTCGACCATCTAAAATCATCCGTATGGCCTCCATGTAATCATTCGCAACTCGAAAATCATCCATGGCTCATCTATAGAATACTAAATATCCTCGGTGACCTCTATGACTGCTACCTACTATCTCCCATCTGCAAACTCATGACTTCTTTGGGTGTCTCTCTCTCACTAGTCCCATCGTCCAACCTATTGTGATATGGTCCCATGCCCAAATCTGTAATAATGTCATTGGGGCCAAACTCTTCCGACTCCTTTACACTACCATATGCATGTCTCTGTACATATGGGCTAGTATACACAACCCCATGGAAATAGACCAAGGTAAATTTTAAGACCCACCCCCTAAACATACTTGTAAATATTACTAGGTGAATATGTGAAAATGGATTTCGAAATGATGGATAATATGAAGGAAATGGGTTTTGAACGGTTTGTTGAATCATTTGATAATGGTGTCGACCGATATAAATTTTCAACCGATAATATATATTGTCGATCGGGCAGCGGTATGTGTTGTCAGTGAACAACATATGTAATTTTTAAAAATCATTTTCATGACAATAATAGTTAAAATGAATGTATCGACGAGAAATATGTCCTCGCAAAATATGACGTAAACAAAAAATTCAAAAAAATGATTTTTTGAGAAAAAATACAGATTTAGCCAATTTTGTATGGGATTTTATTTTTGGATTTTTTGATGTTTATAGTTAAAATGATCATCTCAATGAGAAATATGTTCTCAGAAAATATGGTGTAAGAAAAATAGAATTCCCTTTTTTTCGACATCATTGAAAAAAATGCTACCAGTCGGTATCATTTTTTCATGTTACCAGTTGGTAGCATGTTTTTCATGCTACCAATCGATAACATTTTTTAATGCTACCCAAGATGTAGTATTTTTAATGCTATCAAATGGTAGCATACAATATACTACCGACCATTAGCATATTTTATACTACCGGCCGCTAGCATACCCAGGTGTGCTCGGGCCGATAGCATAAATGTATGCTCATGGATGATAACATAAATGTATGCTATCGGTTGGTAGCATGCATTTATGCTCTTGGTCAAGAAGATGTAGTATGCTACCAGATGGTAGCATATATCTATGGTCTTGATCGGTGGTATACTTTTATGCTACCTGCGATGAAGCATACATTTATGTTTCTATTTCTAATCATTTCAGAAATTTTACATTATATACAACTTTAACAAAATAACATATTAACTGTTAAAATACCTTTAATGTTAGAGGGTTGCGATATGTAGTCGATCTCGATTGTCAATGCCCATAGGACCATGAGTACGGGTAAAGGAATTGTGAATAAAATTTGATGTATACTTGATATATGAATCGTAAATTTGTAATCACTATATATATGAAGGTAAATTTTACAAATTTCAATTTCACGCTAATGGTAATTTGAATTAAAAAATTCAGCTATTGGTGCAAACGTTGGCGAGCCAACCCCTAAAATTAAATTATATCTAAAAAATTTAGGTGACTTGGTCCTAATTCATACCCTAAAAATTTGCCAAATAAAAATTTAAAAAACTAGAATATTTGTGAATTAATGAATATTCACCACTATAATTTACCATGGAAAACATTGCCGTTGAGTCTATCAGCTCCACTACCACACTAATCAACCCAAATTGAAAATGCCTCCCGGTCTTATCAAACAATAATTAGTCGCTAATAAAAGCCATGAAGTAAATCAAAATCACATCATCCTCCATGCACTCTATAAGGTGCACCACCATACCCTCTCTAGTAATCTCCTTTAATATGAATGGTAGTTGTGTCTATTCCTAGATTTTTGTTTTCTACATACCCACCGAATCAAATGAACCTATATTGGCACACTCGGATGCGGCATACATCTTATAGTCTCACAAACATCTCTTGGTAGGCAATCAATGTATGGGATTCAAAGTGTGTTATTTCTCTACTAATGCAATCAACAAGAACTATAATCTAATGTCCAGAATCTATGTTATGTGTATCAATCCTAATGCCTTTAGTATCGCCCAAAACCCTCTTCTCTCTAACCTCATCATCCATCTCTTGAATGATCATAATCATGCATGGATTTCACACACTTCTAAGGTGTATAATCTCTCCTCCATTGCACTACTTCATTAGCCATTTAAAAATCATTTTTTATTCTTGGCTTATCTTCTACATCTAACTCGTTTCACTATTTCACACCGACACACCTCATGTTACACTAGCACACATGTTTTAACGTTAGCACATTACTTTTCACGCTACACTAGGGCATTTTTGATCACACAAGTGTACTCGGCATCATGCTAGCACACTCAACGCTAGCTAATTTTCTATCATGCTAGCACACATAGTTTCATGCTAGCACATTTTGTTTCACTCTAACCCTTAACGCTAGGGCATTCACTATCACACTAGCATATCTAATATAACATTGACACACTTCTTACATTAACACAAGTATTTATATGCAAATTCATTTACATTCATGCCAACGTAGATAATCATACACTAGTGCACTTTGTAGGTTACACTAGTACAAGTACTTCCTTGTGCCACCTTCTTTTCACTTTCTTCCACCTCTAACAAATAATAAATGCACCTAATTAAATCATTTCTTGTGTACTCACTAGACCATCATCGTTAGGAGCCCGCCCGAACTCTCCAACTTGGTCTGCACGATGAACACGTGTTGGGTATTGCGCCATCTCTCCCATAATGCAGAGCTCAAATATCTCTCAGGGGCATAAAAGGCTATAATAGAAAAAATGACTAATAAGGTTTTCTATCCTCCCACCCTTCTATTTAACCCATTTTTCTAATCCTAATTTCTTTTCCCAAACCCCAATTTTGTCCTTTTCCCCTCGTGAATCATTTTTATGTCATTTCCTCTCATTTTCTGCGGCTATATCTCTCTCTCCCTCTTCTTAACAAGTAGATGTCCACTACTTTGTTGCATCACCCACCCACTGAGGGGGCATTGTATGACATAAAAGTGACAGTGCAAGCATGGAAATCGACAAGTAGTCTTTCCGCACTTTGACCTCCCGAGGTCGTGCCGAGACAAATGGTGGAAATGAAATGTATGTGGATATGGATAAGCTAATTGGGAAATCTTATATTTTCAATACGAATGTTGAGATTTCCAAATCTAAGGAAAAAAATTCTCTCCTAACTGAATCGGTGCAATGGATTGATCAAATATGATAGCTACTCGGAGGCTCCAATCAATGTCGAGCTCTACTGAGATCCTATCTATCGGTTGTTGGATGCACGGAAAGTGACTTACGGGAATCTTGTGTATATTTCAGCACAAGGTCATGAAAGTGGTAATGGATTTACAGGAGCTATGGGTGATTTTTGGTCTAATCTAGAAAATATTAGCCTAATTCAACACCGAAAATTGTGTGATAATATCCGGTGGGAGTGGTGAGGATCTAAATAACAGTGTATGTAAACCGGTGTCAATGTTTTAGGTGCTTAGCAGGTCCGTTGAGTTGTGGGACCTAGAGATCACAACCGTGAGTCACGGTTGTTGTGGACCTTTATGGTCATGTGAAGAATCAATATCTTCTTCCAACTATCTAGTAATCGTAAGCTTTTTCAGGTTCTACGTTTAATACAAGGAGTTGTGCGATATTATCATAATATCTTACTGGTGTTAAAGAACTTGTATACGTAAGCCTATGTCTATACCAACAAGGAGGTCTCCCGCATCTGGCTGTGGAACTAATGGATCAAAACCAAACGTTTTCTCTCTTTTAGGTTCTTATATGGTCATGTGGACGTTCTATCAAGGTAATCTATAATTGGGTTGGTTTAACTAGAATTCATATGATTTTTCGTCTTTGATGTTTAATTCTCTCAATCGTAACCGATTATTTGTGGGTTTGTTTTTGTTTGGAAGACGTGAATTCTAAGACCTTGATTTATATCTACTAATTCCATGAGGAGATTTGGCTGAGGTATTACTGGTTTGAATATATAATCCTTGGGCTCTGTGGGTCTCGTAATTGTGATGCAAGAAACACCTAGACTTAACTAAATGAAGTAAACTAATTATGAAAATGAATCTAAGATATGCTTGTTCTTTTTGTATTTTCAAAGACACGAACTCGAATGAAATTAAATAATAACTAATCTAATCATAATGAGCAATTAATCTAAGAATGGAATTAAAAAAGCAAGGTAGCCAGATGTAGCTATTTGCCTGTGCATTTGTGAATTGATCCTGAATTTAAACAACTAACTAATTTAATTGAAAAACCTTCAATCTTACCTCAAAAGTGAGGAACAAATCATATATTCTCAAAAGCTATTATTCCCCATAGCTTCCCTAGTAATGTTGAAAGTGAACTTAACTGAAATGAAATAATTTGCTATTCTATTTGATATGTTACAATTACAACTTTTAAAATTCAAACGTGGAGTTTACGTAACATGGGAAAATCTAGTTATATTGTAGTTTGTCCCCTCAGTGTGATCTCTTTGTTCCTACGTGTTCTCGTGAATCCAGAAAAGTGGGAATTTGACAATGGTGCGATAGGAGAAGATATTCGAACAATGGTAGCTTGGACGTAAACTGAACGAAATGCAAGTAGGAGAGAGATAGCACAAGAGAACAGAGCTTGGATATGTGATTCCTAATAGGATTTTTGTAGGGATACAACACAAAAACACCGAAAAATCTATGACTTATACTTCCTGTGACGAAAAAACAACCTAAAACTCTAGGTAGAATCAAGATTCTCAAATGAACTAAATTTGAACTTAGAACTAAAACTATTTTATACTAAACTAGTTGTTTGAGAACAACAATGGAACAAGATGAAACAAGAGAGATCAAGTGATCTCTAAATTAGAAAGAAGGAGAGGAGCATTGAACTAAGAGGCTGAGAATGTATACAAAATCTAGACCTGTTAAGACTTCTTGAGGATCTTTCAGACACACTAAATGATAAATCAGAGAGAGAGGGGTCATTTGCTTGTAAACAAGCTTGGTATTTATAGGTATCTTACTCACGGAAGGCAAGTTCAAATTGTCATGATTTATCATTTAAAATGGATAATTACTATTACAAAGTGGCTTGAAACCCTAAACAAAACAGAAGCGGTTGAGATTTGCAAGCACAACTTTACTTTTCACATAGATGAGTGTGTCGGAAGGTTCCGGAAAGCGTAGGTAGGACCACTTCCTAGCACGTGGTGGCGATTTAAGGACCGTCGCCCTATCTTGGGTGGTGGTCACGGGACCACGGCCGAGGGGGGTGGCGATCTTGTCACTAAAGACCAAAATGCAAGGAAAAAGAGGAAAGGAGTTAGAAGAAAGCATGCAAAGTCTGGATAAGCTATTTTAGGATGCAAATGTATACTCAACACGCTTTCTATATTTTAAACACCATGTGAAGAGATCTGAATCATCATTGGGGTTTCCCTAACCTCTTTTCATCAGTGTAGTACATGCTATTTTGGGTATGTACATATTGCCCTCGGTGAAGCGTTTTAGCCATGAAGAGGCATAAAATGATAGATTCGAGTATGGCGTTCTTGAAATGGGGAGTTATAAGCTATACCGACATGCCCGTATGTCATAATGTCATCATCCAAATTCACGATATCTGCAAAAATGAAGAGAGGACTAAAGTGCGAGATAGATAAAAGAAATCAAAAATAAATAATATATTAAAATGAAATGAGAAATCACCATTTGCATGGGGATAAGAACTTACCTCCGTCAACACTCCAACTCTATGAAAGAACACTCAAAACAAGATTAGAATAATTTTTTTGATCGTTAAACGCTTTTGACCGGAGCTATGAACCGGAGGGTTGGTGGGGCCCCACCCTACAACAATGTCCTCAGATAGGATATTACAATTAAGACCAACACAAACCACCGCAACCATTGAGCCCCAGACCGACGATGCAATTTTTTTGCCACCTCCATTTTTAGAGCCACCAATCACCACCAATGCCAACGATGCAAATTCTGCCACCGTCAAGAACCACCAACCGAAGCCACGAGCCACAACCATCGGTGATGCAACACCTTCCACCATTAAATAGCCGCATGACCTATGGTGATGCAACATCCGCCACAACCGGTAAACCACCCCGAAGGGATCGTGCCCAACGAGATTTGAACCTGGGTGGATCCAAACACAACCGTCTGTCTTAATTGATCCACCCAAACCCCATTGGTAAAAGTGGTTTTGTTAACTCTCGTGCCGTAATGCCAGACATGCCTTGTCACATTGAACACAGGATTCATGCCTGACCCCAACCCCTTCACATTGAACACCGAGTCGGCTTGACACCACGTCGAGAGACCACCTCCGCCACCAAAGTAGTTGACCTTGAATCGCCAAAGCAGAGTAACGACGAGCTATAGAGGTGGCCACCTGGGGAATGGACCCTAAGACCTCCCACATATAGCCCACATTCCCCACCGCTAGGGTAAACCAGACGGGCTTAAAACAAGATTAGATATATATTAAAATATATATATATATATATATATATATATATATATATATATATATATATATATATATATATATATATAATGAGCTCATTTTCCTATTCATTTACGCGTATCGATTTGGTAATTTTTGAGCTCTAGGACCCACGGTAACCGTTTTCGACGAGAGCACACGGTCAAAATGTTTGTTGCGAGATCGTGATCATGCCTCCGAGAGTAGGAGATCGACCCAAGAAGTACCTGGTTGATTTTTCCCTTTTATTATTTTAAAGCCTAAATTATAAAAGTGTTGAAATCTTTTTCTTAGGGGGTTATTTAAAAAATCTTAGTGTTAAATGAGTCTCTAGGGGGATCTCATAGGGTAGGTTTTTGTTTCGTCAAAATGGTGTATTTTTGTTGTTTTAAAGCATTTTTAGGGCTTTAGAGATGTACGATGATTCGACACAGATCGCTCTCGCGCACAAAGCGGTGGTCATGGGACCGCCGCCGTATGATGGTGGTGGTCACGGGATCACCGCCCTGTGAAGGTGATCGATGGATTTGATGAAGTCAAAGCTTCATGATTGTTATTCCCTATTACAACACCTTTGTTTGTCCCATTTGGATCTAACTGTTATTATTAGAATGATTGGGGAAAGGATCATTGAAAATCTTGAGAGGTGCATTTTGAGGGGAACCGATCCCATGTAGGTATTTCGTGTGGTGGATGTAGAATTTTTCTTGAAACACACATATATAAAGAGTTATTTTTGATCTTCGGTAAACGTTCCAAGAATTTTTTTAATCGCGGCAAGTCCTAGTATCATGACCTCAGATTTTTTGGAAGCCGCAGTATAGGTTGGGATTATAATTCCATGGTCGTTGGTTTGAATCTGTTGTGGAAAAATTTTCCGACTTCGGGCTGTTGGTTGTTATAGTTAAAACTTTGGGGTTGTTGCCTTTGGTTTTGGTTTTGATATCTAGTTAGGTTTTGGACAGGACTTTGCGATTGGATTTTCCATTGTTGTTGTTAAGGAAGATTAAAATCCACTGTATTGATTAGTGGAGTAAAGTTATTATTGTGTTGATTGTTAGCGGATGCCGATGTGTTCAAAACATTTGGTCTTTTGGCTTGATCAATGACTCCATCTATTGAACCCCTAGTTTTTGTTTAGGATCTTGGGTCCTTGATTGGTGTTCTAAATGTTGGGATAAGTCGTAATGTTTTGATTGGGATTGATTAATCTCCCATTTGTTCCATATTTATTATGACCACTCTCTATTGCAACTTAATCGATTTGGAGAGCACTCTTGAGTACTTCATCGTAAGTCCTTAGAGGGAAATTCGGGACTTCTATCTTATCTCTCTACTTAGAGAATGAAGGAATAAGTCACATAGTTCCATATGATCCATGTTTGGTGCACTTACCAAGAGTAGAGGATTAGACGCCATCTTTGAATGAAGTGAGTTGCAGATTCTTTGTGCTCTTGTTTAATATGCAAGAATTCCTTGATCCCTATTCTTAACAATTTGTTCATGTCAAAAGCTTTGATAAATTCTATCACAAGTTGTTTGAATGAGTGTATCAAGGCTTTGGGTATTCTATAATAAAAAATAGAGGGAAATACACTCTAAGGTCTTAGGAAAATCTTGGCAACAACCGCATCCCAATGGATTAATTCTCAAATAGCCGTGGCATAGGCCTTGATATGTGTATTTAGATCTCCCCTATTGATATTAGCAAAATTAGGTAGAGGTCTTGGAAGCATGATGCTTCGTATGGTGAAATCTAGAGGCTCTTTCAAATATTCTAAGTGAGTCCCTATCGCATAGGTTTCAAGCATCGATGGTGCATCGAGGAGGTGGAGGTGGAACGGGTTATTGCTTTATGACATAGCATATGTATTTGTGCGGGCGTAAGGAAACCCTTACGGTTGAGCGAATGTCCTGAAAAAGAGAACATGTCTCCTTGTGGTGATTTTGAATACATGTTTAGGTAGGGAGGAGCATTGCTCTGATATAAATTGTTTGGTACTAAAGCTGGGAGGTATCATGTTTCTTTGTGGATAGCTATACAAATATTGAGGAGGCATACCTAACATTCTTGTTCTTGTAAAGAGGTCAACCTGACTAGGATGATGCGGAGGATTGGGAGTTCCTTCTTGCCCCAAGTGTGAAGCTTAATTTGCTTGAGCAAGTTCTATCCCTCTAACCCTCTCAACCAAAGCCAAGATGACCTCAATTGGTGATGAAATAGTATTCTACCTTGATGGTTGTTGTTGTACCCCTTGAGGTTAAGGGGTATGATACCCTGCTATGAATTGTTCATTACTCTACCAAACTTCACCAAGAGTATTTTCCATAGGTGGAGGAATGGGGGTATTTTCTTGAAGCAGGGTGTCGGGTTGTGTTTGTAAACTTCCTATAGGTGGGTACATGTTTTGGAAGCATTTCTCACTTCTAGCATAGCGTGCTAAGTACTCCTCATCCAAGAATGGGAGTGGATCTGATTACCTAGTGATTTGTGGTCTAAACAAAACCTGAGGAGATGAGATGGATTCTCCAGTAAACATCATGTTGTTAGAGCATGAGGGATCCAGTTATTGTGTTTGTGTGTGTTGGTCTAACTCCTCAATTCAAAATGAAGATCTAGAGTTAGTTCTTTGAGGAGGAGTTTATGATGAAAAGTAGTTGCTTGAGTAGTTGTCATCCCATGCAGAAAGTGAGGGTGCGGTTGTCTACTTGTTTACTCGTAATACGCATTAAGACACGAGAGAGGTCTTCCATATGCGTCGTATCTCGACATATTCGGGGGGTATATAAATACCCATAGAATAATGGGAAGGAGCGAAAATGGATGAAAGAAATGGAAACAAAAAAGGAGTAGTTGTTCCTTTCACATCGGGTTCACCAATTTTGTATGATAGAAAAGTGACAAGCAAGCATAAAAATTGACAAGTAGCCTTTCTCCGTACCTAATCTACCAAGGTCGTGCCTGCACATGCCTGTGGAAATGAAATGTATGTGGATATGGATAAGCTAATTGGGCAATCTTATATTTTCAATACGTGATGTTGGAATTTGTGAATCTAAGGAAAAGAATGCTCTCCTAACTTGAATTGGTGCAATGGATCGATAAGATATGATAGCTACTCGAAGGCTCCAATCAATGTCGAGCTCTGCTAAGATCCTATCTATTGGCTGTTGGATGCACAAAAAGTGACCTGCAGGAACCTTGTGTATATTTCCCGACAAGGTTATGAAAGTGGTAACGAGAGGTGTAATGGATTTGCAGGAACTATGGGCAATTTTATGGTCCAATCCAGAAAATCTTAGCTTGATCATCTTCTACATTCAACACGGAAAATTTTGTGATAATATCCGGTGGGCACGGTGAGGATCTAAATGCTAGTGTACGTAAACTAGTGTCAATGTTTAAGCGATTAGTAGGCCCATTGAGTTGTGGGACTGGGGATCACAACCGTGGGTTCGTGGTTGTTGTGGGCCTTTTATGGTCATGTGAAGAATCAATCTCTTCTTCCAACTATCTAGTAATCGTAAGATTTTTTAGCTTCTACGTTTAATATAAAGAGTTGTGTGATCTTCTCGAATATTTTTTGGTGTTCTAACAACTTGTATGCGTAAGTATTTGTCTATATCAACGAGAAGGTCTCCCTGCATCTGGTTACGGAACTAATGGATAACAACCAAATGTTTTCTCTCTTTCAGGTTCTTGTATGGTCATGTGGACTTTATATAAAGGTAATCTATAATTGGGTTGGTTTGACTAGAAATCATATGCTTTGTCGTCTTCGATGTTTAGTTATCTCAATTACTCGTTGATTATTTGTGGGTTTGTTGTTGTTTGGAAGATGTGAATTCTAAGACCTTGATCTATATCTACTAATTTCGTGAGGAGATTTGGATGAGGTATTACTGGTTTGAATATATAATCCCAGGCTCCGTAGGTCTTGTAATTGTGATGCAAGAAACACCTAGACTTAATCGAATGAAGTAAACTAATTATGAAAATGAATCTACACTATGCTTGTTCTTTTTGTATTTTCAAAGATATGAACTTGAATGAAATTAAAGAACAACGAGATCTAATGATAACGAGTAATTAATCTAAGAATGGAACTATAACAAGCAAGGTAGCCAAATGTAGCTATTTTCCTGTGCATTTGTGAATTGATCCCGAATTTAAACAACTAACTAATTCAATTGAAAAACCTTCAATCTTACCTTAGAAATGAGGAACAAATCATAGCTTCCGAGAATCTATTATTCCCCTGACTTCCTAGTAATGTTGAAAGTGAGCTTAAGCGATATGAAATAATTTTCTATTCTATTTGATATGTTGTAATTACAACTTTGACAATTCAAACCTAGAGTTTACAGAATAGAGGAAAATCTAGTTATATTGTAGCTTGTCCCCTCAGTGTGATCTCTTCGTTCCTACGTGTTCTCGTGAATCCAAAAAGTGGGAATGTGACAATGACAACGAGGAGAAGATATTAAAACAATGACAACTTGGACGTAAACCGACGAGAATGCAAGTAGGAGAGGGATAGTGCAAGAGAACAGAGCTTGGATATGCGATTCCCAGCAGGATTGTTGCAGGGATACAACACAAACACACCAAAAAATATAGGACCTATACTTCTTGTGATGAAACAATGACCTAAAAATATAGGTAGAATCAAGATTCTCAAATGAACTAAATTTGAACTTAGAACTAAACTTGTTTTATGCTAAACTAGTTGTTTGAAGAAAACAATGGAATAAGATGAAACAAGAGAGATCAAGTGATCTCTAAATCAAAAAGAAGGAGAGGAGCCTTGAATTGAGAGGCTGAGAACTTATACAAAATCTAGACCTATTGAGACTTGTTGACGAGCTTTCAGACACACTAAATGATAAATCAAAGAGAGAGAGGGGCCATTTTATTGTAAACAAGCTTGGTATTTATAGGTTTCTTACTCACCAGAAGGCAAGTTCAAATTGTCATGCTTTATCATTTAAAATGGAGAATTACTATTACAAAGTGGCTGAAAACTCTAAACAAAGCAAAAGTTGTTGAGAGTTGCAAGTGTAACTTTATTTTTAACGTCGACTAGTGTGTTGGAAGGTTCTAAAAGTGCGGGCGGGACCGCCACAGGCGAGGCGGTGGTTTTAGGACCGTCACCCTGTCCCGGGCGGGGGTCACCCAACCGCCGCGAGGCGTGGCGGCGATCCTGTCACTAAAGACCAAAATGCAAGGAAAAAGAGGAAAGGAGCTAGAACAAAGCATGTGAATGCTTGGATAAGGTATTTTAGGATGCAAATTTATCCTCGTGTGTGCTTTCTGGATTCGAACACCTTATAAAGAGATTTGAACCATCATTGGGGTTTTCATAACCTCTTTCCGTCAGGTGTAGTACATACAATTTTGGGTACGTACATATTTCCCCCCTCAGAGAAGCATTTTAGCCATGAAGAGGCATAAAACAAGAGATCCGAGTATGGCGTTCTGAAATGGGGAGTTAGAAGCTATACGACATGCCTATGTGTCGTAATGTCATCATCTAGATTCTTGCTATCTATAAAAATGAAGAGAGGACTCAAGTGCGAGATAGATAAAAGAAATCGAAAAATAAATACTAAATTAAAATGAAATGAGGACTCACCATTTCATGGGAAATAAGAACTTACCTCTGTCGGCATTCCAAATCGTGAAAGTACACTCAAAACAAGATTAGAATATATATATATATATATATATATATATATATATAAAATGAGCTCATTTTCCTATTCATTTGCGCATATTGATTTGGTAATTTTTGAGCTCTATGACCCACGGTAATCGTTTTCGACGAGAGTGTAGTTAAAACATTCGTGATTATGCCTCCAAGAGCAGGAGATCGACCCGCAAAGTACCAAAGTTGGTTTTACTCCCTTTTATTGTTTTTAAGCCTAAATTATAAAAGTGTTGAAATATTTGTCTTGGGATGGTTATTTTCGAAAATCTTAGTGTTAAATAAGTCTCTAGGTGGGCTCTCATAGGGTAGGTTTTTGTTTCATCAAAAATGGTGTATTTTTATTGTTTTAAAGCATTTTTAGGGCTTTACAGCCGTATTGCGATTCAGCCTAGGACCACCTCCCGCATAAAGTGGTGGTTCGTGACCACCGCCGAGAGCAGAGATCGACCCGCGAAGTACTGAGGTTGGTTTTTCTCACTTTTATTATTTTTAAGCCTAAATTATAAAAGTGTTGAAATTTTTGTCTTGGGGTGGTTATTTTCAAAAATATTAGTGTTAAATAAGTCTCTAGGGGGGCTCTCATAGGGTAGGTTTTTGTTTCATAAAAAATGGTGTATTTTTATTGTTTTAAAGCATTTTTAGGGCTTTAGAGCCATATTGCAATTCGGCCTAGGACCACCTCCCTGCACAGAGCGGCGGTCATGAGACCACCGCCCTATGATGGCAGTGGTCACAGGACCGCCACCTTGAGAAGGTGGCGGTCACAAACCGACGCCTGCGTTGGGCGTGTTCGAGAAGAAAGCAAAAAAAACTGTATAAGTTATTTTTTTTTGCATTTTTAATATTTTACTATGTTTTTAATGAGCTTATCTATCGAATTGTGTTGCTAACTTGCTCTTTTTCTCTGTTTTGGGTGGATGCAGAAGGAGGAGGAGTATATACGGTGGAGCAGAGAGCGGGAGTGTGATTAGCTCCCGGCAGTGTTAGACATATTGACCCAGGCAGAGCGAGACACTCTTCAGAGGGCCGGTATCTTGAGGATTTCACAGGTTCCTCATGTTGTTTCCCGCCAATCACATATTATGTGACTTTTTCTTTTATTGGTTAGGGGTGAGTGGACTATCTCCCTGGAGGATGTTTATCGTATACTAGGGGTTTTGATTCTTGGGAGGTGGCTGTCTCTTAAGACTGCATGATCCAGGTCTCAGATGATTCAGTGGGCTACCTATATGGGAGATTTTTTTGTCTCCTTTGGCTCAAAGAAGGGGGTGAAGGTATGATCCATTGCTGATGATCCTATCCCCACCATCCGTAAGGCCATCATGGGTATCCTAGCCTCACGATTGATTAGGGATAAGGGAGGAGATACTCTGTTATACTACTTGGCCCAGTGGTTGCACATATTGAGGCCCATGGTCGTAATTATGCTTCATGGAGAAGATATTCTTGGGACCACATACCATGATTTATATAGGTGGTCGGTCAGTTGGGGGCGATCTTTGAGTCACCCTACGCCTGGTTATGAGTTGGGTGTATGAGCATATCATACCCTATAGGAGGAGTGTGCTTGCTAGAGAGGACGGGGAAAATTTTAGTGGAGAATATTTGTAATATGGCGAACATTCCATTTTTGAAAATTTTGAAAAGGTGAATTTTTTGGCATGGGCCAGTGACCTGTTCGCCTAAAAATTACACTTTAATTTTTTTTAGGGGTCGGCTTCGCCTACCCTTGAAAAATATCCCCTATATAAACCTAGATTATTCACCAGGTAGAACACTTCTACTTCACATTTTTCAACAATATGATATATCCCGTATTATAGACGCGCGACAAGGGGGTAAGTTATTAATGCGCGACAAGGAGGGTTTGCAGACAAGGAGATACTGTAGATATTGACGCATAGTAGATGCATGACAAAGATTTTGTTGACGAGCGACATGGAGTTTTTTTCGATGAGCAAGAAGAGGGCAGAGGTTGCAGACGCGTGAGTGAGGATATTTCTTTGTCGCGTGTCAAAAATGTAGTGACGTGCGCGTCAGCAACAGCCTTAGTGACGCGCCAATAGACCTTAGTGACGCACGCCACTAAGGTCCGCCGACGCGCTAACGCGTCACTAAGCCCCGCTGACGCGCTGGCCACTAAGCCTCGCTGACGCGCGCGTCACTAAAGCCTATTGACGCCTTAGTGACGCGCGTCAATAGGCCTTAGTGATGCGCAGCGTCAACAGACCTTAGTGACGCGCGTCACTAAGGTCTATTGACGCACGTCACTAAGGCCTGTTGACGCGCGTCACTAAGGCCTGTTGACGCCTTAGTGACGCGCGTCAACAGGCCTTAGTGACACGCGTCAACAGACCTTAGTGACGCGCCGTCACAGTGGTCCGCTGACGCGCATCACTAAGGCTGTTGACACGCCACCGCATTTTTGACGCGCGACAAGGAGGTACAATAGATATTGACGCATAGCAGATGCACGACAAAGAGTTTGTTGATGCACGACACGGAGATTTTTTGATGAGAAAGCAGAGGTCGGAGGCTGCAGACGCGCGACAGGATATTTTGCTGTCGGGCATTAAAAAATGCGTGGCGCTGGCGTCAAAATACCTTAGTGCGGGCGTCAGCGGACCTGAGCGGCGCGCGCCAATAGACCTATTGACGACGCGCGTCACTAAGGATCTTTGTCGGACAACACCCTTAGCGGTGACGCGCGTCAATAGGTCTATTGACGCGCGTCGCTATAGTCAATCTTTTGACGCCGTCACTAAGGTATTTTGACGCTGCCAATCGCATTTATTTGTGACGCGCGACAAAGAAAATATCCTGTCGCGTCTCTGTAGCCTTCTGTCGTAGTGCTTGATAATCAGGTGAAATTTTTTTCATACAACCCCCAAAAAATTTGCCTTCCCGTGAAACCGGTTCCGGGGATATTCGCCAGGTATTCTCCACCTCCGATTTCCAGGAGGTCTCTTAAAATGAACCCTGGCGAGAGGATCCAGGGGCTGTTAATGAAGCAAGGTGGATGTGGATGTTAGTACTTAGGATGCCACATCGCCTAGTGGATTCAATGAGAATTGTAGATATGGAGGCTACTCCTTATCGTGTATGACAGGATTATGGGGGCATGAGGTGCTTACATTTATTTCTTGCTCTACTACAGTCGGTTGGTGGACATGATATCCAGAGTGGAGATCCACCCATTTGATCGAGTCCCTCAGCAGTTTGGTCTCCCCTATGTTGATATGCTTCCTCCAGCGGGGTATGTGTATAGGATTGTTTGTGAGGCTCAGGGAGGTCCTAAAGGAAATCGAGGTTTTACCACAATTACTCTTCGAGTAGCTATCACGATTAGGTGGGTGGTTCATGCCCAAGGGGCAGTTGGTGCTCCTCAAGCACCCTTGCTTCAGATTGGGGCTGCTCCTACTCACAGTGGAGAGGGAGATGAGCCTATTGATGTGGACTCAGACTCTGAGGAGTTCACAGGAGGGGAGACTAAGGAGGAGACGATGGGAGAGGGGGTTGGAGGTGAGGCCGGCGGGGTGGCCCAGGAGGATGACAACAATTCTGAGTGGCATGACACTCAAGATATCTTGAGGGTGGAGAGGGCGGAGGCGAGTGTGGAGAAGGAGACCTTGGTCTCAGAGGGGTTTCCTTCTCAAGACAACGAGGGAGATGATGAGTTCGTGGTAGGATGTCATTTTGTCCTGTGTTTTGGGGAGGCTCCATGCATTAGCAACCGCGTTAGTAGTAGACATAAATCCTAGAGACCCTACCTAGATTCCCAGAGATCTAAGTGAGTTAGCACTCTTCTCTCGACCTTGTTAGCTAGAGATGTTAGTTGATATTTCTTTTGTTGTTTTTGACTTGTTTTTGGTGATTTTCTAACTTGTTGTTTTCCTTTTTATTTACAGTGACTGCACAGGGATGGCGGGATCTGATTCATCGGGTGTGTGTAGACACCCTATTGATCCCTTTGGGGAAGACTCGGGCTCAGCTCACTGAGGATGTAGGAGATCCTTTAGCAGTAGGAAGGCCCACTTATGTGTTTTCCCCTTTCGGAAGGCAGCAGAGGCCTAGGTATCTTTTTGTACCCGGGTTGTAGAGGGTATGAGGCTGCCGAGAGAGCAATGAGGTGGAGCCGTTCTTGCAGTGAGACCACAACTAGTGGTTATAACCATGACAACTCCCATCATTCAAAGTGCATTCTTGACATCGTAGCCACAGTAGGAGTCCTAGGCGTGATCGTGCACCATCTGAGGGTTCTCATAGGGACTGAGAGGCCATTTGGTCCTTTTTATAGTGATTTTTCCAGATATTTATATGAGTTGTTTTTTTATTTTTTAGGATCATTTAGCATTTTGACCATGCCTAGTGCATGATGGCATTGTATGTAAAACATGATTCCTATATATATGTATCTCTTTTTTGGATTCAGATCTTCTTTGTATCCATAGTCTTGTGGTTTGTTTCTCATGTGTACACTAGATGCTTTAGAATCTCTGATTTTATATGATTTTCAGAATGTATGCAATGGATGACAAGTGATAACAAATGCTGAACAATTTTTTTTCTTTTTTTTATTTGTTTTTGTAATTTTGATATGTGATAATGCAAATATATTGTAGTACTGAACTTTTGGCTTCTTTTAGTAATGTTTGTTGCTTCTTCTTGTTTTGGAAAAATGTGATGAATATATAATGATGATAGTGAGATGAACTTGCCCCATTCCTAACTCCATGCAACTAGTAAGATGCAAGGGTTCAACACCAAAAGCTAGGAAGGGCATAAGTTGTATGAGTTGATTGAATGGAAATGATGAGAGAAAGACAAAGTATTGACAAAAAACAAATTTGGGCCTATGTACTTACCTTACTCAAACCACGATACATAGCTCAGATCTGTAAATTACTTTCAAGTTTATCTAGACCTAGATCCATAGATGGTAACTTGGTTGACAAAATCTGGTTTTGAGGATTTGATCTCTTTGGAACTTGGATGCTTAATTTCACTTTTCACAATACACTTTGTTTTGAACTTAAAATACTAAGATTCATTAATTTGCATGAATGGACCCCCTACACCCTGACCCATTCTAATAGTAAGAAGTATGGGCTTATCATCGAAGGTAGGACATAGGTGAGTAAGGGCACTTCTTTCCTTTCCCAACCTCGCATCACTAGTAAGAGATGCGGGCTCATCATCGAAGGTTGGTAGGGAAAATAAGAGTGTAAAATATATATTCTGTTTGTTTAGTATTTTTGATTCAATTTTGATTTTGACATTTTTGATATGTCATTTTGGAGTATCTTTGTTTCAAAGAGACGTAAGAGGGATAGATGTGACACCAAGAACCTTCTAGAACAGACCGTAGGTAAGAACAACTTAACCTAGTAGAAGAAAATGAGCATGACCAAGTATGCAGGACTTGGTTTGGTTTTTGTCAAGATTTTGTCTGTTGAATTGATGAGATGATTTCGAAACCATTCGATGATATTATGAGGATTGAAGAGATATGATTTGAATGTTTTTCCAATATTTTCAGAAGCTTATAATAATTTTTTTTAAGAATAAGTTCTTTGACCACAAGTTTTACGAAGTGATTGAAAATAATGAACTAACTAAATGGTAAATGCAATGCAGATGAACATATTATACAAATGGTGGTGCTGATAACCTATACGTAAAACCATTTCAGATGCAAGGAATTGATAATTTCATTGAATTCCTCACCTTCTAGTGTACACAAGAGATACGCACCGTTTCCGTAGTCTTTCATGACTCGGTATGGGCCCAACCACTTGGGTGAGAATTTCCTTCCTTCACTGGTCTTCTTGTCAATCTGGCTATCTAGTCTCAAAAATAGATCTCCCTCGTATATTTATCATTCGTAGACCTTTTTGTTATACTTCCAAATATCCGGTCAACATAGGCTCTATGTCGTTGCTCGGTGTTTAACCTAGCCTTATCAAGGATTTATAGTTGAGAGAGGCGTGCCTCTCTATAGGCTTCTTCTCTTAAGATCCCTTGTAATGAGATGCAGAGACTAGGTATTTCAACTTCTATTGGTATATTTTCTTTTGCTCTGAATACCAATGAGAAATGGGTTGCCCCTGTTGGTGTTCTTCTTGATGTTCGATAGGCCCACAAGGCTGGGTATAATTTTAAATGCCAATCCCATTTTTTTTCCTTAACCATTTTGAGGAGAATGATTTTTAATGTTTTTTTGTGTGGCCTCAGCCTGTCCATTAGCTTGGGGGTAATGAAGAGAGGCCATGTGATGGTTTATCTTGAATTTGCTACATAACTCACGGACCTCATCATTCTTGAAGGATGTGTCATTTTCTGAGATAATGACTTGTGGGACACCGTACCTACAAATGATTTGATTCATAATGAATCTAGCAATTACCGAACTGGTATGGTGGTGAGAGGCATATTATGTGGCCATGATTATAAAGTTATGGCTATTTGTTGATGAGGGAGATAATTTCATTATCAAGTATAGGCCCCACATGGAAAAGGGCCACAGGGTTGCGATTGGTTGTAGAGCTTGTGTTGGCATGTGAATCTCATGGGAGAATTCTTATCATTTATGGCATTTATGCACAAATTCTACTACGTCGTGTTCTAGGGTGGGCCAGAAATATCCCATCCAATGCATCTTGCAAGTAGTGGCATGGCCACCAAAGTGGCCTCCACATATCCTGCTATGGGATTCATAAATAATCCTTCTAGATTCTTTTGTGTCAACACATCTTATAAGCATTCCATCGAAGGATCTATGATAGAACACCTATTCTACAATAATGTTTTTAGCAACTATAATGCGTAACCACCTTCTTTGTTGTGATGTTGCCCCTTTTAGGTATGTGTGGTCCATGATGAAATTGACAATGTTAGTGTACCAAGGACATACAGAGATAGGGGGCCTGGTTTCAACAAAGTATACACACTCATCGGGAAAGTCTAGATCTACTAGATCACCCCCATTCAATGGATTATCAGCCAACTAGTCTGTAATGATTTGTCCCTTAACGGATTTCTGGTTTATAAATGTTAGTTCAAACTCACCCATTAAGGTTATGAAACATCGACCTTTTTAGACAAAGACCCTTGCGTGAGGAATGTCCACAAGTGATTTGTCTTGACAATAACCCTTGTTTCTTGATTCAACATGTAATGTCTTAAGCGTTTTGTTGCAAAGACTATGGCAAGGCATTCCTTTTCTACCTATGTGTAATGTGTCTCATAATCAAGCAACGTCTGACTAATGAAATAAACTACACGTTCTCATTTATTGCCATCTTCTTGAACCAACATGTTGGATAATGAAACATCAGTAGCTCGTGAATACAAGATCAAAGGATGATCTGGTCTAGGAGGCATTAGCGTGGGAGGAGACAACAAGAATCATTTAACTGCTCCGAAGGCCTCATTGCATTCCTCTGTCCAATCAATGCTATGATCATTTTTCATTAAATTATTGATTGGATGAACAAAAAATCCTAAATCAAGGATGAACCTCTAGATTGCACCGAGTTTCCAAAGAAAAGATTTGATACCAGGCTCATTTGATGGTGAAATCATTTCAAGAACAACCCAGATTTTGGCTGGGTCAACATCAATCCCTTGTGAAGATATAATGTAACCTAGAAGCTTGCCTCCTGTTACACCAAATACACATTTCTCTGGATTCAATGTGACATCATACTCGATTAAGCGTGAAAGAATTATACATAGCACCTCTGGGTGATCACAACACTTCTTGACCTTGGCCAGTAGGTCATCTACGTAAGATTCCATGATCTTATGAATAAGGTCATGGAATATGTATGTCATTTCTCGTTGGTACGTGGCACCAACATTCTTAAGAACGAATGTCATGCAAACATAACAGTAGATTCCCAAAGGAATTATAAATGTAGTTTTGGCTTGATCCTCTTCGGATATTTTGATTTGATTATATCTTGATAACCCATCCATGAGAGAAAATAGTTCAAATCCAACTGTTGCGTCAACAATAACATTGATGGATGGTAATGGGAAACCATCTTTGGGGAAAGCTTTATTGTCTTCCCATTCTTTTTGAGAATGGGGACAATATTAGATACCCATTGTGAATAATTGACTGGCTTGATGAATCCCACCTGGAGAAGTTTCATTACTTCTTCTTTCACCATGAGGGCCACTTTTGGCTTCATGGGTCTCAACTTTTTCTTAATCATTTTTGCATTTGGTTTGGTGATAATATTGTGCATCGTGATATGTGGTGCAATTCCTGTCATTTCTTTGTAACTAAATGTGAAAGCCTTTTGATGTTCCTTGAGGATTTGGGTATGTATTTCTACCTCCTTTGGAGTTAAGGAGGATCCAGTTTCAAAATCTTTGGTTCTTCCTCTGTTCCAATATTTATATCAATCGTTCCCTCAATTAAGGAGGCATTTCCCTCCTCAAACTTAGGAGGGGCCGGGGTAATTCCAAACTCCCTTCATTCTCTACCTCATAGATTTTGAGATTCTTTTGTGGGGAGATTTTATCATGGGATTTCCAAAATAGGAAGAGGAATATGGGATCAGGGAGAAATCAACCATGGAATGAGTGAGATGCAACTCTACATAGGCATTTAGATATTCAAGAGTCTCCCTATCACTGTCAGAGTGATCTAGGATGGTAAACTCATTCTCACTTCTATATGTGTCAATATCGGGGTTATTGGTACTTTACGAACCAAAGGTTCAACACGAATTGATACCATGAAATCTCTATCTGCCAATTCACTCGCTTGGAGTGAATCGGGAAGCCGAGGTTCACATCTTGAATCAGTGAGAAGGTTTTATTCTCGTGGAATTGCTTCAATTGATATGAAGTCAAATCCCTTTGTTAGTTTTAGTACTGCCATTTTATAGAGTTGCAAGTGTTCAACTCTAGTCTCATATACCTCAGATAGTTGGTTTGCAACTAATTGCAAGTCTCCAAGCACTCTAATATTGCCAACACCCATCCTTTTGGCTATGATAAGGCCAAGAAGGAGGGCTTCGTATTCAGCCCCATTGTTTGTGCATTCAAAATCTAATTTGAAGGCAAAAGGTAGAACCTTTCCTTGGGAGAAGTAAGGATCACACCTGCCCCAACGCCAAAACGACATTTGGCTCCATCAAAATGGAGAGTCCAACAATAACCTGGGAAGATGGATGTTGGAATATTATTTATATCCTCTTCTTTTGTCTCGGTTACCTCTACCATACAAAATTCATTTGTAGGGATGGAACCAATTCCTAGGGTATGTCCTATACCCATAGAATCAAATGACAGGAGAATAGGTAGATCTTTCTCCACTAATTTGAAATTTTTGTAGTGGTTCATAGCGAAATTGTTTCTATGACGATGGTATCATATTTGACTATTGGGATGCCTTCGATTAAGTTCGTGACTTATAGTTCTGTTGTAGGCACCAACTTTTCTTTTGGGTTTGTATTGATTGGTTTGTTGAGATAATTTGTTGGGAGCTCGAATTCAGAGTGGACACCTGATCTTTTCTTCAAATATAATAGGTGTATGTTGAAAGGTTTTCGGTTGCCTTGTGCTACAAAGACATTTCCCAAGTGTAAAAATATTACTTCTTGGAATAACGTGGAAGGGATTGCCTTCATGCGATGTATCCATGGGTGACCAAGAATCATATTATAGTTGGTTTCCGATCTATAATATAAAATTCAGTGAGGATTGTTTTGGGTCCTAAAGTGACCGGTAGTACTATAGTCCCGATTGAAGTTTCCTTGAGGCTATCATATCCCCTTAGTGTGTTTCGTGTTGAGGAACAATTCATTTCTCCATATCCTAGCTTTTGAAGAAAAGTGAAGGGGACTATGTTAATTGCTGCCCCATCATCAATCATTGCACGCTTAACGTAATTGTTATAAATCCATACCTACAAATGCAAGGTTGGATCACCCCTACATGTAATTTCAGCATCTGTTGGCATTTTACTTATATCAAATATAAACTCAGAATCCCTATCTGGATGCCCGAAGGGTAGACGTCAAAGTCTACATGGTTTACTTGTGTTTCAGGAGGAGGAGTGATGTTAATCAAATGACCAAGACCCGGTGCTTCTAAGAGAGCAATGCTATGAGCAGGAGAGTTCTTCAACAAATCCAAGAAGGAAATGTGAGAAAAGGTATTCGTTAATTCATTAATCAAGTCGTAGGTGCCTACTAGCTTTGCCAGTGTTTGTTGAGAAATGTCTGGTATTAATGGATAGGTTGGAACTGGTTGAGAAGAGTAGTCCCATGTTCTTGTTATGGTTTCTACTTGTAACTTGGTGTCTAATTCTACTAGTCCAACTATCTTGGCTTGTGGTTGAGTTCCTAATTGGGGTGTGACCGGTGGATTTGATGAAGTCGAAGCTTCATGATTGTTATTCCCTATTATGACACCTTTGTTTGTCCCGTTTGGATCTAACTCGTTATTGTTAGAATGATTTGGGAGAGGATCGTTGAAAATATTGAGAGGTGCATTTTGAGGGGAAACTAATCCCATGTAGGTATTTGGTGTGGTTGATGTGGAATTTTCCTAGAAACATATCTATAAATAGTTGTTTTTGATCTTCTGGTAAACATTCTAAGATTTTGTTGTAATCATGGCAATTCCTAGTATCATGACCTCATATTTTGTGGAATCCATAGTATAGGTTGGGATTATAATTCTGTAGTTATTGGTTTTAATCTTGTTGTGGCCCAAAGTTCGATCGATTCTGCTGGTTGTTATAGTTGAAATTTTGGGGTTGTTGCCTTTGGTTTTGGTTACGATAGCTAGTTAGGTTTTGGATGGACTTTTCGATTGTATTTTCCGTTGTTGTTGTTGTTGTTGTTATGGAGGACGATTAAAATCCACTGTATTGATCGCTGGAGTAAAGTTATTATTACGTTGATTTTTAGTGGATGTTGGGGTGTTCACAACATTTGGTCTTTTAGCTTGATCAGTGACTCCATCTATTGTTACCCCATGGTTTTTGTTAGGGATCTTGGGTCCTTGATCGGTGTTCCCAATGTTGGGATAAGTCATAATTTTTTGATTGGGATCGATTAATCTCCCGTTTGTTCCATATGTCTTTCGACTATTGTCTATGCCACTTGATGGATTCATAGAGCACTCTCGAGTACTTCATTGTAATTCCTTAGAGGGAACTTCCCGACTTCTTCCTTTATCTCTCTACCGAGAGAATGAAGGAATAAGTCGCATAGTTCCATCTGATCCATGTTTGGTGCATTCATTTGAAGAGTAGAGGACTGTACGCCATCTTTGAATGAAGTGAGCAAAAATTCGTTGTGATCTTGTTTAATATGCAAGAATTCCCTGATCCCTATTCTTAAAAATTTGTTCATGTCAAAAGCTTTGATAAATTTTGACACAAGCTATTTGAACGAGTGTATCGAGGCTTGGGTATTATATAATACCAATAAAGGGAAATACCCTCTAAGGTATTAGGGAAAATCTTGGCAACAAATCGTATCCTAAGGGAGTAATTCTCGAATGGCCGTGGCATATGCCTTGATATGTGCATTTGGATCTCCCTCCCCCTTGAATTTAGGAAAATTAGGTAGAGGTCTTGGAAGCATGACGCTTCGTATGGTGAAATCTAGAGGCTCTTTCAAATATTCTGAGTAAGTCCCTACCACATAGGTTTCAACCATCGATGGTGCCTGCTGAGGAGGTGGAGGTGGAATGGGTTGTTGATATGGCATAGAATATGTGTTTGTAGGGGCATAAGGAAACCCCTGCGGTTGAACGAATGTCTCGGGAAAAGATAACATATCTCCCTATGGTGATTTTGAATACATGTTTAGGTAGGGAGGATCATTTTCTGATATAGATTATTTGGTACTAAACCAGTAGGTATCATGTTTTCAATTGGAGCAGTGTTTGAAAACACGGTTCTAGTTGGTGTTTGTTGTGGATAGCTATATGAATGTTGAGGAGGCATACCTAACGTGCCTGTTCTTGTAAGGAGGTTAACTTGACTAGGATGATGTGGAGGATTGGGAGTTCCTGCTTTTTCTAAATGTGAAGCTTGGTTTTCTTAAGCAAGTTATATCCCTCTAACCCTCTCAACCAAAGCTGAGATGACCTCGATTGGTGATGACATAATATTCTACCTTGATGGCTATTGTTATACCCCTTGTGGTTTCCAAGGGGTATGATACCCTGCTATGAATTGTTCATTACTCTGCCAAACTTCACCAAGAGTATTTTCCATAGGTGGAGGAATGGGGGTATTTTCTTGAAGCAGGGTGTCGGGTTGTGTTTGTAAACTTCCTATAGGTGGGTACATGTTTTGGAAGCGTTGCTCGCTTCTAGCATAATGTGCTAAGTACTCCTCATCTAAGAATGGGAGTGGATCGATCGCGCTACTTACTTACTTGTGGTCTAAACAAAACCCGAGGAGATGAGATGGACTCTCCAGTCAAATTCATGTTGTTAGAGCCTAAGGGCTCCGGTTGTTTTGTTTGTGTGAGTTGGTCTAACTCCTTTATTTAGAATAAAGAACTAGAGTTAGTTCTTTGAGGAGGAGTTTGTGATGACAAGTAGTTGCTTGAGTAGTTTTCCGCCCATGCCGAAAGTGAGGGGTGTCGGTTGTCTACTCATTTGCCCATAATACACCTCAAGACTTGAGAGAAGTGCCATATGTGTTGTATCCAACGTAATATTTGGGTATATAAATACCCGTAGAATAATGGGAAGGATAAAAAATGGATGAAAGAAATGGAAAAAAAGGAGTAGTTTCTTTCACATTGGGTTCACCATTTTTTTACGATAGAAAAGTGACAGGTGAGCATGAAAATCGACAAGTAGCCTTTCTTCTGCACTCCGATCTCCCGAGGTCGTGCGAGAGCTTGATGGAAATGAATTGTATGTGGATATGGATAATCTAATTGGGAAATCTTATATTTTCAATATGCAATGTTGGGATTTGTGAATCTAAGGTAAAGGATGCTCTCCTAACTCGGCGGTGTAATGGATCGATAAGATATAATAGCTACTCGGAGGCTCCAATCAATGTCGAGCTCTTCCAAGATCCTATCTATTAGTTGTTGGACACACAGAAAGTGACCTTCAAGCACCTCATGTATATTTCGGACAAGGTCAAGAAAGTGGTAATGAGAGGTGTAATGGATTTGCAGGAACTATGGGTGATTTTCTGGTCTAATTTGAAAAATCTTAGCCTGATCGTCTTCTACGTTCAACACGAAAAATTGTGTGATAATATCCGGTGGGAGCGGTGAGGATATAAATACTAGTGTCGTAAAATGGTGTTAATGTTTAGCTTATTAGTAGGGCCATTGGTTTTGGGACCTAGGGATCACAACCGTGAGTTCGTGGTTGTGTTGGTCTAAAAATCGCATCGGTTAGGCGGAGTCGTGGGGAAACAGGCCAACAGTGTGCAAGGCATAGCCCCTCTTTGAGACAGCAAATAAAAATTGGTTTATTACTAATCTATCAAGCAGAATCTACACTATTCTAACTTCGGGGGTTTGGGATCTCATCCTAGTAGAGGTAGTTCCAACTACAAACAGAAAGGTAGGAGGGAAGGAACGGAGGAGGGTAGATCTGAAGGAAGAAAAGAAATGAATTCCAAGATGGAAAGGTTAGAAGGTTTATGCTTTGGGCTGGTAGTAAATAGAGCCAAACTTACTTGCATAAACAATTAAAGCAATACTGATGAACAGATGACAATAGTAGGAATGAATCTAACAGAATAAAAACATAGATCTAACTTAAGAAAGATCTGATGCAAATAACACACACATTAAGCACAAAGTTTGAATATGTGTATTAATATTTCTTCTATTGCAAGAAAACACAAAGTCTTTCTCTCCTCACTTCTCTTTTCATACAAAAATGTTCACCTAGAATACAACAAGTATTCTAGTATTTATAGAAGGAGAGGAGGAAAGAAGACAAAAGAAAACCCACTACTTACAAAATATCTTACAAGATATTTACAAAAGATCTAGAAAATATCTAAAAAGTCAATAGTTGACTTGGGAAAGTTTTTGGATGGCAACATCCCATGGTGCAACATGGATGAGGTCATCATGTATGCCAACATGATTTTTAAATATTTTACAAAAATGATCAACGCATTCTAGAAAGGAGAAACTACTCCTCATCATCCCTCTGTTCAAACTTGGTGTCTTGCTTTTGATCAGGAGAGTCGATGTGACACTGTGCTCGATATTCTCGTAAACTTGTTGATCATTGCTTGAAGTTGATCATGGTTGGGACCATTAAAATGGTCGTGAATGACTTTGCAAGTTTCTTTCTCATTCTTGAGCTTGTCAGGTAACTCGGTGAAAGTTTCACATGCATCGATTAAAAATCCAATGAAATCATGGCAGGCCAAGAGGTTATTGATTGACTCTCGGTCGAAAGTGACCTCTGGTGCCAAACCTTGAGTGACAATAGCCTTGAAATGCTGGAATGTATCATCTACTTCCCTCAAGTTATACGATTCACTGAGCATCCCTGGAGCCATTTTTGTAACTATCTGCTCCATGTTGTATCGTGCGTCCAGGGCTTCATCTTTGATTTTATCGATTCTCTCTAGGATATATTCCATCTGATCAACCCGGTAATCTAATGCAGTGAGAGCCTTATTATGTGCATGCGGGTGATTGATAATGCCGACATTCAATAGGTTGTCAGCTGAGTAGTTAACCATTGCTTGGAATGTTTCATGCTGCAACCTGGCATTATCCAATTCTTCGGATAGGGCACTTGCTACTGCTTGTAGCTCCTTATTTTCTTGAGTTATATCTTGATAGAGCAATGTAAACTTCCCAAGCACTTCCTCACCATCTCTAAGGATCCGCTTGATCCAGGATGATATTGTTGTGCCTTGTTCACCAATCTTAACATATTCATTTATTTTCTCTTGACTGGGAACTTGAATGGGTTCGGCGGTAGTCACAGGAGGAGCATTTCCCATTTTCTGCAATGCTTGTAGGAGATGTTTATTTTGTTCTTTGAGTATCCTTTTCTCCTCTTTTTCCTCTTGGAGCTTCTTGCAGAGAGAGCATCCACAGTAGACAAGGCTTCCCCTTGCAGGATTTCAGATGAGGTCCCCATTGTGACTTGAGTCACCGTGAAGTCTATGGGAGACAGATCTTCTTTTCTCTTGGTGGGATCGGGAAAGCTATCTCCATGACTCTTTCTCCTGAAGTGCCTTTAGAAAAGCGAGTTATCACTTTCTGCTTCTTGGTTCCCTTTTTGGAATGACGAGAGAAATCCATGGCTGCAATGGGAACTTTCCTCTTATCTTTGGCTCAGATGGTTAGAAATCCAACCAGGACTTATGGGAGTGGGAGCGGAGGAAGAAGAAGAAACGGGAGTGAGAGGGGGAACAACTGTAGAGGCCTCAGGGAAGTGTGTTGAAACACTCGGTGGTGGAATTGTGGGATTCGATGCTCACGGGGCCTGGAGTTACTAATAGAGAGGAGAAGGACATGGAAACATAAGGGATCTTCATCAAGATTGAGGAAATATTGGGTGACAGATCCGCAAGAGGAGAAGATGGAAGAGGTGGGAGATGGAAGGGAGGAAGGGAGAGGAGAAGACACATCCATAGGAATAGATGCTTGAATGACAGGAGGAGAAGGGGAGTGGAAGAAGGGATGTTGGGTACCTCAAGCGGTTGTAGTTGTGATAACATCCCGGTGGATGTATCCGTTGAAACATTTGTTGTTTCTTCATCATCTGGAGACACTAGGTCAACTACTTGCTTCTCAGAAGTAGGAGGAAGATCTTCAGGAGTAGTGGAAGAGGGAACGCTGGGTACCTCTTGTCTACTTGGTTCTCCCACCTTGTCTTTCCCTTTTCCTTTCGGCACATGGTCGACCTTGGAGGTGCACCTTGCTGAAGGAGAAGTAGTGAAGTCAACTCTGAGGTATGTAAGGCCATTCTGATTGCACCAATGTTTGGTGCACTGCAATGTGGGTTTAACCCTTTCTTGAATGGTCTTTGGTGCTTTAGCTCTGTCAATCTCTGCGAATGGCCAGTTGTCCCCATCTATGTCAATGTAAACCTGATCAATTTCTTGATCAGTCTCTTTGAATTTCTTTGGGACAATGGCAACACCATAGTGGATGATTTCCTCCAGAGCCGGTGAGAGTGATCCTTCCACCTAATGTCTATCTCATGGGTTAGGTCTATCCAAATGTCCTCGATCTCGGGAACATGGATGGGATCAATTTTTGCCTTTAGAAGACAACTCCGACAGTCAAAGGTCGGCCTTGCTGGGAAGTTGTGCTTTAAATTCAGCAGCTCTAGCTCAACATACATCTCCTGTGCTTTAGCAAGTGTAGGGCAGGTGTATCGGCCAACTGTAAGGGGGAATGGAGTTCCTCCTTTCTTTCTCTTCATACACTTTTCATGATAAGTGATTAACTGCCTTGACAATTCCAGGAGGACCAGCTTCGGCCCGAAAACCTTGGTAGCTTCATTGGTTCTCCCTCAAAATTCATAGCTCTGAGGTATGTGAATGTGGGGAATTGTGTGAACAATGCTCCCCATTTCTTTGTAGTAGCAATCACACTCGGGTTGGTTTGACCAGTGTCTCATGTTTGGTCTCAATAAATAGAATACCTCATAGAAGAAGGCATCATTTATTTTGGAGAATTGGGAGATGCTTGGCTTCAAGCCTTAGCTCTAGGTAGAACTCATATATCTTGACTTGGGGCCATACCCCATTTCGAGTTAACCCTGTGAAATCCCTTTCTAATGCAAAGCAGTGTATACAACGTAGGAATTCATGTAGAACTTCCCAGTTGTTAGAACTTGTTGAAGCTATTGTGAGATGGTGTCACTGATGATTTCACCTAGCCGAAGTATTGATCAGTGCATTCTTGCTCATGTTCTCCAGGTATCTCAACATCCATTTATGGAAATGATGGGCATCAGGGAGCCCGAATACTCTACTCAAGAATGTGATTGTATCACTCAATTCTTCATTAAAATCACTTCAGTGGATGGTTTGTGGCCATCTGGACACCAAATTCTTGTTCTTTAGATAGATTTCATTCATCATCTACATGCACTTATCTTCATTATCATCCCATGCCTTCCTGCAGTCTTCAATACTTATTTCCACATATTTCTGTGATGAGGAATGCCCAGGATCATCTCAAAGTGATGAGCTATGAGGTTTATGATTGTCTCGTGTTCTTTATTTTCAACACATCTAGTGTCCTTGTTATAACATCGGGCAACCAACATGATGAACTCATTATTTATGGCACTCACTGGAAGCCCAGCTGCAAAGTGCAATCCACTGCCTATTAATTTATTCATCCACGGGCCATTGTTTGCCTTGGTGGTCCTTACCCAGAAATCATCCATGTCAATATGACCCAACTCAAAGTCTCTGATGTCAAGGTCGCACTCTGCATATGAGTCAGGCATTCTGACTCTCTAGTACTTGTACTTCATTTCTTTCTCTGACTGTTTAGCTTTAGCTTTTAGCTGGTCTCTTGCTTGATGAAGACATATGTGAGCTTGAGGATGGATGTTGTTGTTCTGCAAGAAGAATCAAGAAGGTCCAACACAGAAGAGCCATGTCAACCATCATGTTATTCATAATGAAAGTTTGAAGAATAATAGAACACCTTCGAATGTGTGAGAAAATAGTTAAGTTTAGCTTGTAGAAGGAAGAACGAGCAATTTTAAGCCTTAGGGCACAAGGTGCAAGTTCACAAAGCAGCTACAGGGGCTTTTTATTGCTAGGCGCACTTTCTGGGGTGTCAGCATGCAAATTCTTGTGCTAAGCACATTCAGGAAAGTGTCAACATGAGAAAAGTGGTGCCAAAGGGGGAAGCGCATGGCGTGGGTCTGCAGCAGACAACATTTCATGTTGATGTTGTGAAAGTTGCGCTCACGCCTCATGAAAAATCTGGTAAGTGTTCTTTGGTTGGGCACAGAAAAGGTTTGTGTTGCATGAGTTTAAAGTGCACCAAAGTGCAACTTTGGAAGATGTTGCGAGGAAAAAAACAGTGTGCCATATTTGTTTGGTGCACTTTCCGAGCGTGTAACATCTCTGAAAATGGCACCAGGGTTTTAACAGTTAACAGTTCATGTTGATGTCTTGATTTCTTGATTTGGATTTGGATTTGATGGCAAGAAAGAGAAGTTTGTTTGCAAGGCAGTAAGCAAATATAGATGGTTTTTGGTTTACTTCAGCGGCAGAGCCCTTCCAGATCTGCAGATCTAGAGGGGGAGGAAAAGAGGGCTTCAGCTGGGTTGGGGATTTATTGGGTTCTTTAGATTTTATTTATTTGATACAAGCCCTAACATTTAACACAACAAAATGAAAACCACAAATGGGAGAGGAGCCACTCACCTGGATTTATAAAAGACGAAGAAAGATGCGGGGTCCACAAGCTCGAAAATGGCACGTGAGGGCTGATAGGGATGGCTGACACACAGAGAAAATACCTTTCGTAATTTTCAATTCGTGAAAATGACATGTGGCAGGTTTCTATTTATAGAAAAATTGGCATTTATGACCTCACCAACTACTTTTGGCATGATTTTTGAGTGTCGACACAAGGAGAATTGCGCCTAGTTCAATGTTTAAAACAAATTTAATGATGTTAATAGAACATTTTCGGTGTGCCAAAGGTTTTAAAGGGGGCATGATTTTTAGGATTTTGACACGAGGAAAATTGTGCCTAGTCCAAAAGGGCACATTTTTGATCATGTTGACACGACAATTGGTGCGCAGAAGGTTAAGCTAAAAGTGGCTAAGTCCTGAAACATCCGATTTTTTGAAAGGAAGTTTTGGGCTTTTTCAAACGTTGCCAAACTTTTCTAGGGGTCAAAATAGAAAATTTTGGTATAGTTACCTGCAAATTGCCCTTGTCAATTTTACAAGATAACGAGTTAGTTGTTGTGGACCTTTTATGGTCATGTGAAGAATCAATCTCTTCTTCTAACTATCTAGTAATCGTAAACTTTTTCAGCTGCTACGTTTAATACAAGGAGTTGTGCGATCTTCTCAGAATATCTTACTAGTGTTCTAAAGCAACTTGTATGCGTAATCCTGTGTCTATATCAATGAGAAGGTCTCCGTGTCCGGCATTTGAGGAACTAATGGATCACAACCAAATGTTTTCTCTCTTTCAGGTTCTTATATGGTCATGTGGATATTCTATCAAGGTAATCTATAATTGGGTTGGTTTGACCAAAATTCATATGCTTTGTCGTCTTCGATGTTTAATTCTCTCAATTGCTCGCTGATTATTTGTGGGTTTGTTGTTTGGAAGACGTGAATTATAAGACCTTGATCTATATCTGCTAATGCCGTGAGGAGATTTGGCTGAGGTATTATTGGTTCGAATATATAATCCCTGGGTTCTCTAGGACCCGTAATTGTGATGCAAGAAACAACCTGATTTAACTAAATGAAGTAAACTAATTCGAAAATGAATCTAAGCTATGCTTTTTCTTTTGTATTTTCAAAGACATGAACTTGAATGAAATTAAAGAACAATTGATCTAATGATAACGAGAAATTAATCTAAGAATGAACAAAAAAAAACAAGGTAACCAGATGTAGCTATTTTCCTGTGCATTTGTGAATTGATCCCAAATTTAAACAACTAACTAATTTAATTGAAAAACCTTCAATCTTACCTCGAAGTGAGGAAGAAGTCATAGCTTCTCGAAGCTATTATTCCCACTGACTTCCCTAGTAATGTTCAAAGTGAGCTTAACTAAAATGAAATAATGTTGTATTCTATTTGATATGTTGCAATTGCAATTTTGATAATTCAAACATGGAGTTTATAGAATAGAGGAAAATCTAGTTATATTGTAGCATGTCCCCTCAGTGTGATCTCTTCATTCCTACATGTTCTCGTGAATCCAGAAAAGTGGGAATGTGACAGAGGAAACAAGAGAAGATATTCAAATAATGATGACTTGGACGTAAGCCTGAATGGAATGTAAGTAGGAGAGGGATAACACAAGAGAACAAAGCTTGGCTATGTAATTCCTAGTAGGATTATTGCAGGGATAAAACAAAAACACACCGAAAAACTCTAGGACCTAAACTTCCTGTGAAGAAACAACAACCTAAAACTCTAAGTAGAATCAAGATTCTCAAATGAATTGAATTTGAACTTAGAACTAAAACTGTTTTATGCTAAACTAGTTGTTTGAAAACAACAATGGAACAAGATGAAACAAGAGAGATCAAGTGATCTCTAAATAAAAAAGAAGGAGAGGAGCCTTGAACTGAGAGGCTGAGAACTTATACAAAATCTAGACCTATTAAGACTCCTTGAGGATCTTTCAGACACACTAAATGATAAATTAGAGAGAGAGGGGCCATTTGCTTGTAAACAAGCTTGGTATTTATAGGTTTCTTACTCACCAGAAGGCAAGTTCAAATTGTCATGCTTTATAATTTAAAATGGAGAATTACTATTATAAAGTGGTGAAAACTCTAAAAAAGTAGAAGCCGTTGAGCGTTGTAAGCGCAACTTGATTTTTCACGTCGACGAGTGTGTCGGAAGGTTGAAAGTGGGCGGGACCGTTGTTCGAGCAGTAGGCGGTGGTCCTATCACTAAAGACAAAAATGCAAGGAAAAAGAGGAAAGGAGTTAGAAAAAAGCAAGGAAAGGTTGGATAAGGTATTTTAGGATGCAAATCTATACTCAACGTGATTTCTAGATTCCGAACACCTTGCGAAGAGATCAGAATCATCATTGGGGTTTCCGTAACCTCTTTCTGTCAGCATAGTACATACAATTTTTGGTACATACAGGCACTCCCTTAGCACCACTTTTAACTCATTGGGGCATCCAAATGCTTCACCAAGGTAAATGAGGCAGTCTGTTGTACTTCTCTATCATCCGTTGATCAATCTACATGTGTCTACTATCTTTAAAATGCTATTGCTTAGTAATAACACTTTAAAGAGGGGCAAATATAGAGATCCTAAAATTACAAATTACCCTTTGCACATTGTTATTTGAATTAATATTCACCCAAATCCCACTAGGTATAATTTAATTAATTCTATCATGCATAATTCATATACTTACACTCCTTAGCTAATTTAATTAGCTATTTAAATAAAATAAAATAACATATCCACTCACCTTCCACTCAACTCCACTTCACTAGCTCACTCACTCAAGTTCTAGAACCCTACAAAAGAGGAAGCTAAATATTCATGTACAACTAACTTTGGAATAAAATCAAAATCCAACCAATTTGAAATAAAGCCTCTTAAATTATTATTCAAACTTAGCCAACTGTACATAACAAATCAACATGTTAAATCAGGAAAATACATTCATTAACCTGCAATTTATTCAAAGCTTGATCCACAATCCATGGCCTCTCCTTTAGCTATTAATGAGAGGCTCATACCTTTCCAAATTATATCCTGGAAGCTTAAGGTATTTTCAGAATTACTCCATCTAATTTCCACTTGAATTTATAAGCCATTAGGATTCCCATTTGATCAACAAACTCATCACTCATCCACTTGATCATAGCATGAAATTTTCTTCCATTCGAGTCACATTTGGACTCTAAAGCATCCACATACGAATCCACCAAGGAGATTCGACAAGCTTGGTACTTCACTTCACGCTTCATCAATCTCATCCGAGGTTGCAATGGAATGCAAAGGAAGATTTGGTTTGCATTATTTTCTTGTTTTCTTCCATTTACTAGTTTTTCTTTGTTTACTGGGAACCAATCGAGAGATGGAAGAAGCATGCCAAAAATTACTCAAGGTGAAACATAATAGAACAAAAAAGCATGTAGTACTTTTCAAAACATATGAGGGTTCCAATTCATTTCCACGAGGAGAAGGGAGCAATTGAGAACATTTGAGAGGTCCCACGCATGTGCATAAGTGAAAACTATGAAGAGAGAACGATACATGGTAGTAGGGGCACACAAAATGTTGAAAATATTTTGTCATAAACCGCTCACAAATATTTCAAAAATTATTCCTAAAAATGATACCAATTCATAACTCTCTTGATTATCTTTCAACGGTACCAACCATTTTTTAATTAGAGTTTTCTATAGAAAGTTATGAAGAAAATTAGAATTTACATCAATTATGGCCGCCTTTAAAATTTACTCCAAATTTTAGAAAAAAATTGTTCACCCATTATAATATTTTTTTAGTTTAGCATATTTATTTTGCTTGTATTTGTTTATTTACTTGGAACTTTTATACACTCATGAGATATGCTTGCTTAGTTGTTGCGGTTGTGTTGAGCTAGCCTACCAGTTTTGTTGAGTTAGCCTACTAGTTGTGTGGAGTCAACTCTACTTCTAGTATTAGTTAGTGAGAGTTATTCCCCACTGATATAAGAGGAGGTTGCAAATTCACCTCCTATGTGCACATGACTTGCATCAATCTATCCTATGGATTATGAAGAACATGGAGCATTATTCGTATTGAGTTGGAGCTATTTCTGTGTTATTGCAATTATCTGTCTTATTTTCATAATCTGAAGTCTTGTATGTTTGTATTGTTTTGTCTTGGAACAATTCACATCTCGCATCATTCACTTGTGTAATCTTCGAACAAGTAGATATGTGGTGCTTCTCCGATATGGTATCATATTAGAGTTGGTATTGAGATTGTCTAGTTATTATTATGCAAGTTTATTTTATATGAGATTATTATTTGCAATAGTTTTGTTGTTGGTTTGGATGTAGTATTTGTTGGTTTGTTTTTCGTGGTTTGTGGTGGCCTACAATTGGTTTCAAATTTGCAAAAAAATAAGCAGACCAAAGATCCCGCAGACTGTGCATATATAGTTGATCAAGGATGTTTGAGACTTGTGGCGGTGCCTTGTATGCAGATACAAAGTTGTGAGGTTCTTTTTCATATTTGAGGGTGTTTTGCTTCGTGAGGGGTGTTTCGGACATTCAACATGGTTGGAAATGCATTTACATACTGTCTTGGGCGTTTTTGGAAGCACAAGGGTTTTAAAACAATTTTTGTAGGGTTAAGGAATTTTTGGCTTAGTAAGGGCATTTTTTTGCTGATTGAAGGGTGTTTCAGTCTATTTGTAGGCATATGAAGGTTGTTGGAATTTTTTAAAACTCCTGGAAGGTGTTACACAGTCCAACAAAGTCTTTATTAGAATTTTGGACGGATCTTCAATTTTTAGCTCCAAACTATTTTGTATCTTAACAAAACCTCCAAAATCTACATTTCCCTAGGTTTACCTTGATGGGCCTTCAAATAAGATTTGACATGGTCATTTGCAGTTTGTGGGAGATCCATACAACTAAGCACAATAACATTTAGTTTTTTCAAACCCTAAATCCAGCTCTTTCAACACATTCCTTCTTGGTGGGCCCACGTGCAAGTGGCAAAAGGGTAGTATTAATCCTTATTTGCATTATCTTCCAAACTTGTATGATTTTAGCATTCAAAAATTATCATTTTCATGCCTTTTGGATGTAAGTCATTTTTGGGAAAATTTGCATTAAGGGAGAATTAAGTGGTTTTTAAAACTTGTATCTTCGCTTGACGAAGATAAAGGGTGAGGCTTGTGTTGGCAGGATGCCAAATCCCCTCAAAACTTAAACCATAGTATTCTCCATTTTGTCCCGGTTCCAATGATTATACGCATGGCCCCCTTTTCTCTCATTTTCAACATTTTTAATCAGTTTGCAAAATTTTAATTAAATAAGCCATTATTTACGGAAATTGTATTTGCTATAACTTTTGATCGGTAGCTCGGATTTGAGCATTGTTTTGGTCAAAAGTGCATGTTTTCTTGTGCTCTACATGATGGAATCATTTATTTTTATAAACACACTACTTTATAAAGTTCCACATTTGGGGGGTTAGCAAAACTCACTGGGGACTTGTAATTTTCACACTAAGTTATAAAGTGCCATCTGGGATAATTTTGGGGTTTATCTACATTATGGAGTTTCAATTTTATTTTTTTGTTTTTATGCTTGACTCTGAGAACTTTCTATCTTGGAAGGCAAACATTATCAATCATTACACTATGCACAATTTGCTTCCCTACCTCCATGGTCTTGTTCCTGAGCCTGATGAGCCTCTACAAAAGTATGAGTGGTTTAACCATAATGATGAGGTCTATGGACTTCTTGGTCTTACTATTTCTAGGGATACATTGCATTTTTTTAGCACACTGAGTGCCCTTTCACTGCCTGGACCATTATCCGATAACTGTATGACAACCTTGTTTCACCATCTGAGAGTGACACTTCCTAGACCACTCTAGTGCCTCCATATATTCTCCCCCTTCTCACATCCCTTTCATTGTTGAGTGTTCCTCTGCACTGTTTCTACTCATGAGTCCCATGTTGACCATTCACCACAGGATCTTCTTTATTGAGCACACTCTCCCTATTATTGCCTCCATAGAGCTCATTGTCGTTCATGTTCATGCTTCCATTCACTCTCTGCAGCAGTGTTCTATTGGAGAACCTTCCTCTGAGACAAATGTGACCATTTCCTCTCGTGATCCATTGCATCTTGATTGCTCAGTTGATGACATTCCACATACACAAGTTTCTACCTTTGAGTGTAATGTTGCTTCATCTTGGACTTCCAGTAGTTCTTCACTGTGAGTATTCTCCTCCTACTTCATGTTGTGATGTTAATACATTCTTGTCAAACATTTCTCTCATTGAGCAACCCCATTGGGATGAGTATCTTCCGACTTGAGTTGTCTATTTACAGATTCCACTTGTGTTGCATTACAAGAATATGCTCGATTGAGCCATCACACATTCTGGAGGACCCATTCATCTCTCTCGTTGGGAGTGCCCACCTTGGGACATTTGTCACTTCCACTATTTCAAAGATGTTTCATGATCCACCTCTTCTTGTGGATCCCTTTGTGAGGGTTATTGGGCCCCCACCATCTTCTCTCTCTGACATGTATATTGCAGTGGCATTACCATTGTATTTTGTGCACATGTTTTCCAAACCTATGCCACCTTTTAGTTGTAGACTAGATGCAGAGATCAGAGTATTGTAGGCTTCTTCTTCCTTTGTGGAGTGGGCCGAATTTTAGTACTCCTTTTTTTCCTTCCCAAGGGCAAAAAAATTTGTTCGGTGCAGGAATATTCTCTTCAGTCTTTACGTAGAGGACCACATCATCAACACTCTTCTTAGGGGACCTTCTTGTCCTCAATTATTCTCTCTCTACTATGGAGAATGATCATTATACGTGGGTACCTCATCAGGTTGAGTTGCCAAGATCCATTACTACTTCTTATTCTCCAGTTTTCTTGATTGATTTTTGTGTCTCTTTTTTTGGGGAAGTTTCCCCCCACTGGGTTTTCTCCATTTCTCCAATTTATGAGAGATTTTCATTTGTACGTGAGTACCTCATCAGGCCTTATTTCCAGGACTCACTTTCCTTTTCACTTCCCACCTAAGTTGTGCTTATGGGGGTGTTAGTGTAGGATATTTATTTTCCTTGTATTTTTTATTTACTTGGAGCTTTCCTACACTCATGGGATATGCTTGCTTAGTTGTTGCAGTTGTGTTGAGTTAGCTTACTAGTTCTGTTGAGTTAGCCTACTAGTTCTATTGAGTTATCCTACTAGTTGTGTGGAGTCAACTCTACTTCTAGTATCTGTTAGTGAGAGTTATTCCCCACTGATCTAGGAGGAGGTTACACATTCACCTCCTATATGTACATGACTTGCATTAGTCTATCCTATGGAATATGGAGAACATGGAGCATTATTCGTATTGAGTTGGAGCTATTTCTTTGTTATTGCAATTATCTCTCTTATTTTTGTAATTTGCAGTCTCGTATGCTTGCAATATTTTGTCTTGGAACAATTCATGTCTCACATCATTCACTGTGCAATCTTTGAACTAGTAAATATATGACTCTTCTCTCGATATCTTTTAAATGTTTTAATATTTAACCATTTGACATCATTTAATTTGGTTGTACCACCTATCTATGGATGCCCAACTTAGACAAACCTATAAAATGATCCCCACACTATCGTTGGCTCAAAGTTTGACAAAGTGATAAATTTACCTAAGAAGATGGTTTTACATGAGCATAACTTTTGATTGACAAAGTGAAAAACCATGGAACATATTACATTAAGATATATCCTATCATGAGGCTTTCATAATACTAGAAATCATCCTCTTTCAAATAAGTTAGGTCACCCAAATTCATCCATGAATAGTTCTCTTGAACTAAACGACAAAAATACACATTTTGAGTTATTAAAATCCATTGTTTTGTGCCCCGCAGAATACTACAACCCAATTTGCTTTTCATTTCGTGTGAATAACTTGAAAACCATTTCTAGGAAACCTTAACTATTTTGGCAGTTTATTTGGCTAGGTTGCTACACATCTTTTACTTTAAACCGAGCATGAACGGAGCTCTTTATCAAATGTTACATTTTTCATGAAAACTACTGCTCCTCGACTTGAACTATTTTGGATGTTATCTTAGTTGGTGTTCCACACTTCTTGCTTAAATATTTGGGGATGTGTGGAGTACCTCAACTCTAGTTCTTATGTTTTATGAATAACTAAAAACAATTGTTTAGTGGCTTGAATTATTTTGGCAATTCAACTAGCTAGCTCACCGCATATCTTTTCCTTCAAATCACAACGTGAATAGAGATATGTATCAAAATTTACATTTTCATCCAAACCATTGGTCAATGGCTTGAAATATTTTTTTAGTTCACTTATTTATCTCATCCCACATCGTTTGCTTTAAATCACGACCCAAAACAAGCTCTATATCAAAATTTGAAGTTTTGTGTAAAATGCTGCTCTGTAGGGTGAACTATTTTGATAGTTCTCTTAGTTGGCGCCATGCTTCTTCTTGTAAAATTTGGGGACTTGCAAAGTACTAAAATTATTATTTTTTGTATTTTGTGAATAACTCAAAAATCATTACTGGGTGGTTTGAACTATTTTGGAAGTTTGCTTAGTTAGCTCGCCATATATCTTTTGCTTCAAAATTTGGCCTAAACGAAGCTATGTATCAAAATTTAAATTTTCATGTAAAAAATTCTCCATGACATGGATTGTTTTGACATTTCACTTAGTTGATAGGTCACACTTATTCCTGCAAAGTTTGGGGACCCTTGGAGGACCGATACTCATTTTAGACCCTTGTCATGAGTATGATTTATTTAAAGTGTCACACCATGCAGCATATAACTCTGTAAATTCATAATGCCTTAGGAAAGTACCACAATATTTTTAGAAAAGACCAGATAATACTACAACTAGATCAATTATGAAATGGTGTCAATATATCTGGAGATATCTTACACTTTAAAAATTTGAATATACGGGTGCTAAAAATGTCATGGGACATTTTGGGTTGGAATAGAATCTTATCTTTTGCAAGTTGCATACTGGTGACAACTGGAAACATTTAATTTATTGTAGCTAACCCTCTTAAGTGTCAAGTTGGTAATGCCCATGAATTTTTCATTCATGCCTTTCAGAGATCTATATTTGTTAAAAGGACATGGACTACCATTCACGTTACATTTAAAACTTCACTATCTTAGAAACAAGTTATTATGGGCCTTACTATTTCTCATGATGTCATTGTTGAATCTTATTGAAAGTTGATTATCATATACTTATGAAAGATAAAATGTATTGTTGTTTCCAATAACTCTCGTATTCCTTCTTGATTTAGTGTTCAAATAATTTTGAGTTTATTTTACATATACATAATATTTTCAAGTTACTTCAAAAATAAGTTATTTACAATGTTAAATTCACTTAACAAATGATGAAGATCATAAAATAAATAGAAAAAATCAAATATGTTTAAGTACATCATTACAAATTATTTTAAGATAATAATAAATATTATACTTGTGTTTTAGGAAGGGTTCATTTTAGGGGTGAATATTCGTACATTTGTGAATATTATGATTTTTGAAATTTGAAATTGGTGATTTTTTCATTACCGTACGGTAATAGGTTTACCAAAATTTAACAGGTCATAAATAAATTTGTCTCTAATTTCACCTTATTGTTTCCACTAAGGGCCGACCAATGTTGGTATATTCGCCATTATAATATACTAGTATATATAGGATTAATTCACCATAATGTAGTAATAGAATATAATTCCAAAATTCGTTAATTTTGAGATTTGGACTTTGGAGTTGAAGCCGAAGGTAAAAACAAATAAGGCAATGAAAAAGCCGAAGGTATAAGTGAAAACGTAAGCGATAAAGGTTGAACTGCTAAGACATTTTTTGTAGAACCGTTACCGCACGACAACCTAAACATAGGTAAGATGATTGCACAATGTCGGATGGTAGAAAACACATTTTACCATATGGTAATCTAAATATGAGTTACCATTCGATGGTGTGAATGTATACAACCAAATGGTGGACAGATAACATGTTCACATAACCTTATTCAATATCCCAAGCCATGTTACCATGTTATCATGTAGCATGAGCTTTATTTTTCATAATGTCTTGAATTTATTTTTTACATATTTTATTTTAAAATTTTATATTTTGTCACATGTGTAGACTTCAAAATCACCCATACGATGGCCCCTAGTGTAAATGAGAAAATAGCTCAAGGAAAAAGAAAATGTGACATGGACATTTCAAAATATTTCAATCACCCATAGTTACACCAGTGCCAACAAGTAATTTTGAATCTTATTATGTTGATGTTACTTTATATGTTGATTTCTTGAAGGATGTAATAAGCAACTCAATTTCTTTCAAATGCAGAAAACCCTACCAATGAATTTATGCCAAATGAAATTCATAATCAGAGTAATTCAATTCACATAGATAGTAGTGATAATCTCAATTTTCATCAAACTCAAACTTTAGATAAATATTCTAGAAATAGACATTAGAAATGTAAGAGTGGGAAGTGGACTTTAGGAAGGACTTATAAATTTGAATGGTAGGAAAATATCCATTTATTCAACCTGTTAAACCAAAAAATACTATTGATGCTCCTACCGAATGTAGATGTACTATATATAGTTGAAAACTAGGAAAAGACCACATAATGCAATCGAATTTGGATACAATACAGAAGCATTGTGGGAAAGTATATGAGTCGAAAAATAAGATGGAAAACGAGGAATATTTTTTACATATGAGATATGCAAGCAAAATATGACAATCATCATAAACATATTCAAGACCTTGTTGAGAAAGGTGGAACAATAAAGGCTAAATTTGCAAAAGTTGTTGATGCAAGTCTTCAGGAAAAACTTATACAATTCTGAACAATATTTCACATTTAAAAAAAGGGAAGACCTATTTCAAATCTCATTGATTATAAGATATTATTTCAATGTAATGGGTTTCCAAACATTCCAACAACACACTTGTTAGATACCAGTGCATGGGAAATGGCAAAGTGTATGGTAGAAATTGAAATCACTGATTTGAGAGAGAAGATAAAAAATGAAAATTTTATCTCATTGTCAATTGATGAGGTTAAAAATAGAAAATACATCTTGGGTTTTCATGCATATATACACTTTCAATTTCAATAACCATCTGAGGTAAAATCATCCACTAGATATGAATAATATGATGGAGAATTGTAATTCTAAGAACCTCTGAAAACTAGTTATTAAAAATTTGAAAGAAATAGTTGGTATGGACAATCATTCAATCTCTACGAAGCTAATTTATGTTGGGGATGATGGGGCATCTTTCATGCAAGGTCACAAAATTGGTCTTTGTATTTGTTTTCAAACAATCATTGCCTCTTACATGATACCTATTCACTACATGGCTCACATAATGAATCTCGCTTACAAGATTGTAAGTAATTTTGAAAATGTTGCTAAAGTGGAAGAGCTTATACGTGATTTGCATTCATACATGTCAAGAAATCCTAAAATATTTTGGAGTTTCAGAAATTTTCGTTGGAATTAAAAATGGTAAAAAATTGTTGAAAGATGTTGACATAAGATGGATATCGTTGTATGATCCAACTTGCAGAATTTTTGAGGAATACATGTCATTAGCAGGGTATATGTTCAAGAATCATAGAGAAGTTGACAAGGTAAAAGATCTGCTATATCGCTTGATTGATTTGGATACATTATTAACATTATGTGGTATTTATCAATGCTGAAGGAAATAAACAACTTGGTGAAACAAGCTTAGGAAAGATCTATATACATTGTCAATTTTATCAAGACTGGTTTCTGAAGCCAAAATTCAATAGATGGAAGGTCTTAAGAGATAAAAAAATATCACAACATCTATTTGAAGTTCAATATCAATGATCATCTTTGTATCTTAGTTGAAGGAAAAATATACCAATGGACACTTTCCAAAGAGATCCTTATGTCCTAGGTTCTGATATTGAGGAAGTACTAGTGACAAACATTTTATTTGATACTAGAATGTCTAACACATGGGAAAACTGATGAGGATATCTGAAACATTATCTTTTGAGATCAGAGAACAATTTAAGAATAGTGATCTACTTGAGGCCATGGGAGTTGTAAATCCCAATTTCTGGAATCCAATGATTGGTGAAGAACAAACAACTCAACTCTTTACAAAATACATGTCTAGACTAATGGATCAGTTTTGCAAATCTTCATATGTTAATGGAGGAGAATTGAATGGTATATTGAATAGAAAATTACTCATATCACAATCAACACATTTTGCATTGAAAATGAGTGATCAATATAAGACTCTTACTAAACCAACAGAAAATGGAGCTATTACACTATTGTGGAGAAAGTTGTATCACAATAGCATTATGAGGGAAACTATAAGTGAATACTTCAAACTATATGAACTCATACAGAAACTGATTATGGGGTCAATTGAAGATAAAAGGGTTTTTAGCACATTAACATTTGTTAAATCAAAACTTCGCAATAGATTGGAAAAAAATATGGAAACTTGTTTGAGACTGTATGTTTCAAGATATGGAGTGGACACATTTTCATATGAAAGAGCATTAGCTACTTGGACATAATTTGCAAAGTAGAGATATTTCAAACACATATAAACCAAAGGAGACTTAGATTATGTTGAAATTTACATGGACTTTGGTAGACATACAACTGAAAAAGATAAAATAAGTGATGAATGACCATTAAAGATAGGTTCGTTTTATATACCATACACTTGAGTGTTTTCCTTTTCTAAAATATATATTGTGACTCGTCATTTAGTTATTTTTCCTTTACATATATTTTTTATATAATGTTTGGAAATTTTAAATCACTTCTATGTTTTTATATATTGTGTGAAATAAAAGATAGTAACTAGTTGTGAAAACTAGATGATGTAAAAAAATTAATTACATTACTTAGGAAAGTATGTTCAATATTTGATTTCTCAATATCGAATCCACACATGTTTGAAAACATATTATAATCCATATATCCATCAAGATTCGGGGATTAATAAAATACATAGGAGTCTAGAGATAATGTTTTCTGTATTTAATTCAAGCTGATTTGAAAATACACTATAAGTATAATCTATCTATACATCAAGAATCAACTATCAAGATTCAAGAGAAAAATGTACATCCAAGTTTTCAATATTGAGTCCATTTGTTTGAAACTAAATATTAAATATATAAATAGTATTAATCAACTGTACAAGTTTTTAAATAAGATAATGTTTTCATTTCACAAATACAATGATTGACATCAATAGTTTTTTCTTCATTTGGATCCTTGTCTTGGAGAAGCTTCTACAACATCAACATTTGAACTATCTTTAATAAAACCGCCTGACCTAATTCATTTGCAGCGACATTAATATTTTCAATATTTTTCCTATCCTCGCTAGTTGCATCTCCTATTGAAAGGAGAGTAGGATCCTCATCATTTTTTTTCTTCAATAGAATATTAGGATCAAATCCATGCTCCTTTATAATATTTCACAATGTATTGTTATGTTTTTTAATAGAACAAGTTTCTCTTTGAAGGTTATTTCTCCCCACACACTTTCTCTTACTTTTTAAAGGTGATCATATAACACCTACACTTCATTCTTCAATTTCTGGTATTTGGACTACACATAAAAAACCCATAGTTAGAAAGTAGATAAACTATAACAACATAAAATATAATCTTCGAAATATTAAGTATTGTTGATTGCTCAAATGTGCACATGCGTCTCGGATCTCGAAAGGGCCGAGGTGTTTGAGACCACAATGGAACCGTCCCTAAGTTGTGGGACCTTGCGAGCTTGGGACGGATCTCTGGAGAAGGCCGGTTCCTCTATCTATTTCTACTGGCCGCTACTCCTAGTGCTTTGGAAAGGAAAACTAAGCTAATGATGCCAAAGGACCAGTGGATATAAGGATAACATGAAAGGAATCCACACTAAAAGGTGATAGCACTAGAAAAGAGGGATGAACGCTATTTGTTTTGAGTGAGAATGAATGGAAGTGCGTGAAAGGAGGCTAGGCACGAGTAGCACAGTGAAACACGTATTCATTAGATCATTCTCATGGAACACAACTAAATATGGAACTACAAGGGACCTGAAATAACACAACCAACACATAACACAAGAGGAAAGGTAAGAAGAAGGAATACAAACATGTTAGGACAGAGAATAGTCACAAAACGATGGTTCTATTACTTCCAGAGATGCACATAACTATTACAATGATGAAGGGGGCCAATATCCACATGCAAGAGCCAAACATAGAGGTCTGTAACTCAAAATATAGAAAATATGAAGTCCTTAGCAAAATTCATAAGGATCTAGAGTGTCTAACATAAAAATGAGCCTTGCTCTTACATTTATAGATGAATCCATGGAGGAAGAAGGGAAGAAGGAGGGAAAAACTAAATTTGAAACACAACCACCAATAAGAAGCATTCAATGCCTACAAATCTACCTAGAGATCTATGAAATACACTTCTCCATGCTTGTTTGACGTGTTGAAGAAAAAGGAGGGTGGATCATATCAAATCAGTGGTTGGAGCAATCAGATCTACTCATCAATGCTCAGAAAGATGTTTTCCCATTTCTTACCTACCAGATCCGCTAAAATTTGAATTTGAATTTTTTAGCACTTGTAGCTAATGTCGGCAGCTCTTTGATAAGCTTTAGCGCACACCGATCCGATCTCTATAGTAGAAGATATGGTGGTCGGAAGATGTCGAGTGGTTTGGCGCATGTAAAACACATGGCACGTGTAGATTGGCTGAAATGATGGACAAATGTGAAAATATTTTTGTTTATGTCATGTGTCACTTGTTGATTTGTTGCAAGGATTTTGTGCTCTATTGATGTGCTTTACCACAGTAGCGCACGGTACATTCAAATGTGTCATAAGATGACTTAGCATGAAGGACACAAAGAAGGTCTCGGGGATTTGCATGGAGGAATGAGGCGTGGGAAGAAGACAAAAGGAAGGTGCATAAGATCACACGCAAAGGGAAAATGAAGCAAACTAGTGAGAAGAGAATGCTTGGTCAAGGCACAACTATTACAAAGTAATGGGCGTAGTGTGCAGGGGCCAGGACTTAGCTAATTGTAGCAAGTCCTGGGACACATGGGAAGGGAAGGAACTGACTAGGAAGAAGGTAAATACATAGAAGGTGGGTGTAAGAGATAAAAGTGGAAGAAGAGAAATGAAGGGGCATGCAGGGAAAGCGTGACTAAGGGAATGCACCAAGTGATCTTGAGTGTACACAACATTGAAACAAATAACCTAGAGCCGAATGTGTATGCAAGTTATCCGAGTAACTAGGATATTTATTTGGATAAAACTTTTGGTGAATTTTGGGGCCATCGCCTGCTAGATGAAGGAGATCAGTAGCTTGAAGCATCCATTGGGCATGGATTTTACTTATGCAATTATGAAACTACCCCTGTAGTCACTTAAAGATCATTTCTTGAATCTATTCTAAATCTTGCAAAAGCTAAGAGAGACTTTGTGTTCTATAAGCAACAAAAAGAGCATGCGTGGGAAGCACGTGAGAAGAAATAACTATACAAAAACAAACAATGTGTGCTAAATACACTTTGAGAAATTGAAACTACTCTAATACATACAACATGATGCAGAAAATTAATAGAAGGATTTGAGATACATCCCATTTATTGGGATTTACAGAGTGCCTCCATCAAGATGAGCTAACTCAAAAGAGTTAGCTTCTTTGCAGGAAATGATGATGTATGGGCCACTCCAAAGTGCATCAAAATTTGAATGATGCCCTGGTTTAGCTCTTTCAGCATCCCATTTTAAAACCAAGTCCCCAACTTTGAAAGCTTTAGGCCTAGCATTTTTGTCAAACCATTTCTTTGTTGCTTGTTGATGTTGTTCTAGCTTAATCATGGTAGAGTTCCTGAGTTCTTCAATATTAACTAGCTCTACCATCTTGATTTATCTTTATTATGTGCCTTCAAACTCCAGCTGCTGGGAAAGTGCTAACGAATTCAACTCTAGTGTCAAAGGAAGGGTAGCTTCCTTTCCATAAACAAGCTTGTAAGGTGAAGCTCCTATTGCCTTTTTATTTTGTGATTCTAGTTACGCATTGCACCATGCGCGAGAATTTTGTATGCCATTGTCTTTGGCTGATGTTCATTCTGCACTTCATGATTCTAATCAGGTTCTTGTTTGTTGATTTTTCCAGACTATTACCCTGAGGGTAATAGTTGGAAGAAGTCTTCACGTAAATTCCCTGACTTAGAGCCCAATCAATAATTTTAGTACCAAGGAAGGTCTTTGCATTATCAGAGATAATGGTTTGAGGAATGCTAAACCTTGTAACTATACCTTCGAGAAAGTCAATTATGACTGCCTCAGTTGATTCCTTAAGAGCTACAACTTCTATCCATTTGGTAAAGTAATATGTAGTCACAATACCCACTTATTTCCAGCGCTTGAAGGTAGATTGATCATGCCTATGAAGTCAAGCCCCCATTTTGCAAAATGATGATCCGCTTGGATTGGTTAGAGGGGAAGCGTTGTCGATCTTTTCTTTCCTACAAAGAAAGTGAATTCCTTGCATTTTGATTGCTGTAGTTTTGGCAGAGAAGTGTGCACTATAGAATCCATTGTGAAATTCTCGCTAACACTTTATCGGTCTCAACGTCTTTGTTGATACATCTTAACAATATTCCATCAAGATTTATTTTGAAGATAAGTCCATCAATCAACACATAAGGGATAGATTGTAACCTCGATGTCTTCTCTTTTCTTTGTTTAAACAAGGAGGGTAAGTTCCCTCAAAAAGGAATGTGATCATGTCCTTCATCCAGTCTTGTGCAACAGGGTCTATATTCTGTTCAAGTTCTGCACGTGGAAGGTCTTCATCAATAAATAATGAAGCTTCAGGTTCAATCTACGCATCCTCAATAATATGTTTACAGAGCGCACTACCTCTTACCAACTTTGTGGCTTTAATAGTCACATCACACTCCATGATTTTGGTCACCCATCGTGCTCTTTTCTCACCGATTTTGCTCCCGTGATGAAGTCTCTAACAGAAGAGTGGGAGACTAACACCCTGATATGATTGGTTGTGAGCATTTAATTTTGAATTTCTTGAGCGCGCGCATGATGGAGAAGACCTATTTTTCCGTGTGACTATATTTTAGTTCATAATCCTTCAGCATTTGGCTGAAGAAGGCCATTGGTTATTCCAGCCCTTGTTCATTTTCTTGTGTTAGGAAAACAACCACACTTGCATTAGTGCCATAAACATAAAGGATGAAATCCTTTGAATAATTTGGATTAATAAGTGTTAGCGTGCAAACAATATCTTGTTTGATTTTGTTTAAGCTTTCTCTTCCTTTCGCTTATCCATCTAAAGGATTTTTACTTCTTGAGCATCAAAGTGATGGGCCGAACCAATCCTGTAAAGTTTGGAATAAAATGCCTAACAAAATTTATCTTTCCAAGGAAGGACTGCATGACCTTTTTGTGTGCTAGCAAAGAAAGAGCTAGGATGGTTGAAATGCACTCAAGATCAATTACAATGCCATCCTTTGAAACCACATGGCCTAAGAGATTTCCTTGCGCCACCGCAAAATTACACTTCTTGGGGTTAAGAGATACCCCAAATTTTATGCATCTCTCAAAGACTTTCTCCAGGTGCGCCATATGATCCGCACCCTGCTTTGAGAAGACAGTTATGTCATCAAGGTAAACCAAGGATGAACTCATTAATATATCATTTGAAGGTAATATCCATAGCATGCACTGAAATGTGGCGCCCGCATTTGATAGACCAAAGGGAATTTTCTGATATGCATATGTTCCCCACTTGGTTGTAAATGTTGTTTTGAATTGATCCTCTTCCTTGACCAAGATCTGGTTGAAACCTGAGTATCCATCTAACATGGAGAATCTTTGCATGTCGGCCATATTCTGTAAAATCTACTCCATTGAAGGCAAAGGATAACGATCCTTTAGAGATGCTTTATACAAATCTCTGAAATCAACACAAAGTCTGATTTCATCGTTCTTCTTGTGTACTAGAACCAGATTTGTGACCCAAGTAGAGTATTTGATGGGAAAAATAATTTTTTCCTTAATGAGTTTGGATAACTCCTTCTTTATGAGGGGATCTATCTTTGGATTGACCGCCACCGCTATCGCACTGACGGGCTCGATACTGAGATCAAGGTCAATGGAGTGTTGGGAAACACTTGGATTAAAACCTTTGAGGTCTTCATACTCCCACGAGAAGATATCACTATATTTTTGATAGAGAGAGATGAAGTCTTGTTTCTCTTCATGTGCATAAGTCCTTATGAGCAAAGCAACTCTTTCCCACTCATGAAAGTGATTGAGGATCAGTCCTCTTACATGAGGCATGTGTATCTTTCTTCACCCTTGAACTCATCATTAGGGCTGAAAATTTTCTCTAAGGTGACTAGCCCTTTAGGCAACTTATTTGTCTTACGCTGTATCACTTGGTCTCCATAGTTGTCATACAAGTTAGCTTGCATGCTTGATGAGAACTCAGCTTCATTCTGGATAAACTAGACGATCCGTAAGCGTCCTGTCAAACACTTGTCAGTTGGTGTTGTTATCTGGAATGGATGGTCTAATTACCATCTTGATGTGTTGAGTGTTTCATTTGATAAATTCCTAAGCATGAGAGAATTGTGAACCTAGTGCGAAAATTTGGTCATCTTCCTTGTTCATTCTGCGGGGAACCACGTGTAGATTCATAGCATCAAAGCTCTCAAGTAGGTCTCACACTCTATATTTATAAGCTTTGAGAAGCTTATTATTTGTCTGGCACTTGTTGGTAACCTGGTGGATGATCAATTCTGTGTCCCCAAAGATCTGCAGCGCCTTAATTTTCTTCTTCTCAGCAATGAGTAAGCCATGCACCAATGCTTCATACTCTGCCACATTGTTAGAGCATGCAAACCTGTAGTCTGTGCATGAAGAATAATTTCTCATCCTCAGGGAAATGAGAACCACTCTTGCTCCCGTGTCGTATTTTCTCTAGGATCCATCAAAATAAAACTTCCATAGACCAGTTTGAACTTTGTCTTTCTTGAGCGTGCATGGCAAAGATAGTGTTCTCTTCTAGAATGCAATAAGTACCAAGCCAGTTTCATAAGCTTCCAATTCTTCAGCATAGGGGTCAAATTTATGGTGTCTTTTTCCCATTCATCAAGCACTAGGTCAGGAACAAGGGGTGGAAGAGACTGCTCTTCAGGAACTAAAGCTTGTTCTTGGATTAAACAGTTGGCTTGGAGAGGGGATGGGACATACAACTCTACATGATAGGAAAATATAGGCTCACCGTATGGTAAAGCTGGTTACCATATCTTGTCTTGAGTAACATATGAGACCGATCGGAAGACAAGTAACCACCCACTTTAGTAGTAAATTCTCTTCATAGACATAGGGTAAATAAAGGAGGTAGATTAATGATTGACACATCTTGAGTAATTGTAAGGGTTGGACATGCATGGAGAGTTAACTCAAGATCCTTGATGAATCCTAAGGTAGTGACAATTGATCCATAAAGTTACAGGACTCCTTATGACAAAGGGCTATATTTCAGACCTAAGACATCAACTATTTTCTTAGGCATAACGGAAGTACTAGTGCCTGATTCAATCATGTAGTTATGCACTAGGTATTTACCTATAATCAAGGACATATAGAAGGGTGGGGTTTTAACAAATTTACTTACTTGTTTCTCCTCTTCTTGGAAGATTTTTACAGAAGCGTGTGGCTTCTGAATAGCTGGATCAATGTGTGGGAGTTGCGCCAGAGCTTTATGCAACAGATCCCGCTGAGATGGAATGGTCAAGGCATCCCACATTGTGACATTTATATTTGTTCTCTTCATTTGGTCAACAATGCTAAATGGAAGGCCCCCATCTTGTGCATTTGGGGAACAACATCACTTATTGATTTGTTCAGCACGTAAGCCCGAACTTTAGTTCAAGCAAAGGATTTACCTACCAAAGGAGGGGCACATGTTGCTTCAGAAGGAGCTTTACGTGGGGCCTCCTACATAGGATTTGAGCACTTTTACTACAAGATGTCTTGTCTGCTTCTTTCTTCTTTTGAGGATCTACTTGCATTGTCGGGGTTGTAACCTGCGC